>JANKKI010000471.1:0-533068 GCA_025175665.1 Cinchona pubescens
AATGACCTATTGTTGATCAAATAAATTTCCAAACCAAGTTACGATCATAATCTTAAAATTAGTGAGTCTCTTATACCATCTAGTTGTGTAAAAGAGAACCCCCTCTATGAATGATACCTCCAAAACACTTAGAACAACCCATAACATACATAAATCAACATATATGACAGCTGCCCCTGTTGACTTTACCTTCAGGTTCTGGAGGATTTGCAATTTATAGAACAATGAAAGGAGAGTAGTTGTGTTGTGTTTTGATGCAAGGAGATAAGGTGATAGCTTATGCGTCGAGGCAACTTGAAATCCAAGAAAATTTTGGGGAAAAATGGAGAAGAGTTCGCCAAATGCTAGAAGAAACTTGAAGAAGAAATAACAAGAAGAAGACTTAAAAAGAATTCCAAAGTTGACTCAAATAGTACCCATTGACCAAATAGTCTCCAAGTTGACTATTTAACCCAAAAACTAATTTTTGCTACTTAATTAACATTTTAAATCAGCCATCAAACAACACTCACACACCACAATGCACTAATTACACTTCTAGACTTTTGACCCGTTTACCGCGATCACAAAATCGCGTAAATCGAAAAATTTGCCGAATTGAAAAACGAATAAGTTGAAGTACTTTATGACTAAAAATAATATGAAAAACATTTTAAACCAGTTAAAATCAAAGAACAAGGCTATTAAAATATTGGGTTTCACAATATCCATTTGCTAGAGTTGGGGTTGTGAGATTGTTAGATGATGATGAATGGCATCTTGAATCACTAGTTGAACTGTTGTAATCTTTGCTGCTTTGAAATCATCTCTTATACCATCTAGATGTATTCACCTTGCTGCTTAATTTGATCTTGCATCAATGACATAGTTGAATTATGCTCCATAACTATCCGCCTACATGTTTTTTAATAGGAACACACCCCATAGACCTATTGGACTAACACCTTTACCAAATATTCTCAGATGACTAGATTTGTCTTGGCCAACCACTTGGGCAAATATATCATGATATGGACCAACTGGATCTTCTGAACCAGTTGGAAGTTGTTGTGCTCGATCTTTCATTTCATCCTATATTCAAAATGTAAAACAATAATTGATTATTCATCTTAATATAGACGATAACAAAGTAAATAAAACTTCCATTTATACAGAACTTACTCATCTTATTAGCAACTTCCTTGCTTGATGGATTTTCATTTGCATGAGTATAGCATCTGGTGAACATGCTAACTCAGTCTCTAGGACGCCCTTTTTCTTTTATCTAAAATAGTTTTTTAGTTTAAGGATGTAAAGATTATAAATTTAGAGTTATTTAAGGATCTATTACCATTTTTTGCCACATTTCAGCAAATGGTCTCTTTCTAGTTGTTTGATTCATAAGCTTGCATTTTCTAGCTTCCTTATTTCTTTCACTAAGTTTCTGCAATGACAATTAATATATAAGATTTGAGATATTAAATAATATCAAGAAAATTGTAGTCACCAAAGATAGAAGGAAAAACTTTATACGTTTGTACTGCATCTGTTTTCCAATAAGCAATAAGTCGCACTCATTGATCTTCGAAAACTTTCTCTTCCCTATTATATATGAGATCTTTTATCGGCAAATTAGGATCATAATATTTTGCTTTTAGTTTAACTTTCTAATCTCTCCAAGTTTGCCAATAGCATACAAAGTATAACTTTCTGTTATAGGAGGGAGTTCAAAACATTCCCATAATATAGTTACAATAATTAGAAGATCAAAATATACTCATACATTTAAAGAAAGAAATACTAAATTTTTTTTACCTTTATAACGTCTAACATCTCTCTCTTACAAGCTATTGGCACCTTATGCCAATCTTCAATATCAATTGGGCAAGACTTACTAATTCTAGCTAAACTACCCAAAAATCAGAATATGTATATTCATTTTCTCGGCAATCCCAAATTATCAAATTTGGCCTCAATTAGCTTTGGGTACTAGGTCTACCCTAAATAAATTTCATATAAGTGGGACCTCTAGATGTGTTTCCAATGTCATTCACCCGCTTTGAACTACTGCAAGGACCAAAAGAAAAATTAAACTTCATCCTAGAAATATTAGGTAAATTAGCACTACCATTTTACCGTGGGTTCTCTACTTGTTATTTTTTCTCTGTTTTTTTTTCATTTTTCAGCAACAATAAATATCAGGTAAATAACTTTTTTAATATGTCAAGATCAAAATATGATAATGAAACACCAAAAGCAAGGAGAAAAGGTTTGATATTTGTACAACTGTATTTTGTGAATATGAATCTAGATATTGTTTCTAACTCTCTTTAGTTGTAATTCATTAGCATTGTCTATGGAGATGGATATGACTTCATCAAACTATTTACATATCTTCTTTTTTTGTAGTAGTTAGATTCTCTTAGTCAAAAGTCATTATATGCTGGATACATGCTGCATTGAAAAGCATATGAACTAGTCGAAGTAATTACTATGTAGACATTAAATTAGGTAATTACTAAGTAGACATTAAATCTTGGGCATTAATGTACAATTAAGTAAGATATGTTACCTAGCATCATACCTACATTTCGACCTTGTTGTATGTTACTTTGCCCATGTACAAGTTCTGCATTCACACCACTTGCAGTTTCATTAGTGGGTTTCTCAATTATTTCATCTCAAAGACAATTGTTCTGATTGGTTATCGTGTTTTACGAGCCAAGACTGAAAAATGTTATACTTAGAAAAAATCCAGATACAACATGCTAATTACCCCGACCACATTCATAAGAATTTAGATTGTACATGAGGCTGTATGTACAATGAAAGGACAAAATAGTATAATGAAACTAAAGTGCATAAACGTCCAACATAAAAGTTTTGATTTTCTAAATTTTCAAGGTGCTCGAGTTTTCAAAGCTACAACTCAACATACGCAAGACCCAAATATTTGATTATTTAGATATTGAAGAGTCTACATTTTCAAAGTGGTCTTGAGTTTTCAAGGCTACTACCTTACATATTTAAGACCAGAAAATGGATTAGCCAAATAACTCAAGCTATATATTCACTACCAATTTTAAGATTATGAGACTATTCAATATCTAAAGAATCAAATATTTGGGTCTTGCGTATGTTGAGTTGTAGCTTTGAAAAGTCGAGCACCTGTCTCTTATAAGCATCTAGATGTGTATAAGAGACAGCTCTAAGAGATTACAGTTTTTTTCATTCTTTCATAGATCCAGATTTGGTAGTCCAATTCACAAATCTAAATAATGAGTACTTGGAGAAAGAATTAGAGGAACATATAATAAAGAACTTTCTAATATTACTTCAAAACACATCAGTACTTCCAGACGGAACAATTCTTAAAGTGAACCTTCAAAATGAATCCCAACTACCAACACAAAGTCATTTAGGATATTCTTTTTTCTTTTTCCTTGTATTTCAAGTTCCAGAATTCAGATTGCATAAAAAGTCAATTGTAACATCAATTGCACCACAATGAAATAATATAGTTCAATGTAGTCAATTAATGATACAATGTTACAATACCCGTATAACTGCAACCTTGTTGTGTGTTACTTTGCTCAAGTGCAAGTTCTTCATCTTCACCATTCGTAATTTTAATTGTGGGTTGTTCATTTATATCATCTTGAAGTTCATTGATACTGTGCCTGTTGCCTCGGTTCTACGAGCCATAACTAGAAAAAAATTTCGAAAGAAAATGCACAAATAAAGAAGTCACTCAAATCTAGAGAAGAAAATTCCAAATCTCCAATTAACCGTGTTCATCTAAGCTTTCCTAATTATGACGATTTGGTAGTTCGATTCACAAATCTAAAGAAAGATTACTTGGTGAAAAATTGAGAGAAACATATGAAAAAGCTTTCTTCTAGTATTACTTCAAAACATAACAGTACTTCAAAACACAACAATTCTTAAAGTGAACTTTCTAAACAAATCCACCAACCAATACAAAGTCATTTAGTATATTCATTTTTCTTTCATTGTATTTTATGTTCCATAATTCAGATTATATAAAAAGTAAAATGTAACATCAACAATTGCACCACAATGAAATATTGTAGTTCAATGTAATAGGTTAAGAATATAATTTTTTTATACCCGAACTCCAACCTTGTTTTGTGTTACTTTGCTCAGATGCAAGTTCTTCTTCCTCACCATTTGTAATTTCTCTTGTGGGTATTTCATGATATGGAGACAAGTTCCATTGATACTATGCAAAGTCCCATTTCCTCCAACACAAAAATTAAATGGGCGGGTACTTGTTGCCTCGAGTTCTACGAGCTATAACTGGAAAAAAAATTTAGAAAAAAATATACAAATAAAGAAGTCACTCAAATCCAGAGAAGAAAATCCCAAATCTCCAATTACCCATGTTCATCCAGGCCTTCCTGATTATGATGCTTTGGTAGTTCAATTCACAACTCTAAAGAAGGAATACTTGGAGAAAAATTGAGAGGAACATATGGAAAGGCTTTCTTTTAGTATTACTTAAAACACAATAGTACTTCAAAACGCAACAATTGTTAAAGTGAACCTTCAAAATTTAGATGTGTATAAGAGACAGGTCGCAGGGTTGGTTTTTTGAATGTGATCATGTGGTAGTTCTTCAGGATCACCATTTTTAATTTCATGAGATGGGTTGCACTATTGATGAAAAATGTTTGAAATGTGATACTTCGCCTGTTGCCTCGATTTTATTGCACATAACTGTAAAGTCTGGATCTTAGAAAAAAATCTAGATGTACAACAGAGACATTATACCAAGTTGCAAGTGTTTAGATTTTGCAAATGAAGTATTTATACTTTTTACAAAAATGAAAAGGAAAAAACTAAAATAAACAAATTTGTGTAACAAGAGACATTTGTTTTTGAAACATCATAATAAACAAATGGGTTCTTAGTTTAAGCATTTGAAACATCATAATAAATAAAAATGCATTCCTGATTTAGAGATAAAAACATGACTATTAAGGCTTAATGTCAACTTCAATTTCTTGAGCACCCTCACGAACCCAACTAATTTCTTCATTTTCATTGTCAACTGGAAGATTACAAGTCGTTCTTTGCAAGTATATCTCAACATCAACAACAGATTGCATAATAGCAATATTTATCACAACATGCCATTCAAATCAATTGGGTCTTCTACATAGAATACTTGTGCTTCTTGAGATGCTAGAATGAAGGCCTCATTGTGACATTTCACATATGTAAAATTAGCTAATGTGAATCCATCAACATCTTATTTCAATCTTTGCCCCTTTGATACCCAATCACATTCAAAAAACCAACCCTGCGACCATCTCTATAATCTAACTCAATGCCATTTTTAGAACACCATAATACACTAGATCACTTAGGATAAGATTTTGATCCCTTGTACTTGAAAAGCTTGAAGTTATTGCCTTAAGACTATGACCCCGCTATTTGGAGTTTTTCTTTTACGTTCCAATTCTTTGGTATGAAATTTAATGTCATATGCAATACATTTTTCATATTGTGTCGCTATAAAGTTTGGGCCCCTCACAGGGTTCTTTAAGTCCTCTACTATTGCATCTCCTTGGGCATTTGCAAATCTTCGATCTATGAAAGAATGAAAAAAACTGTAATCTCTTAGAGATATCAATCACATTAAATTGAAATTCACTTATTCATTTCAAAATTAGAAGTTATATTTTCAGAAAACCAAGTTGCAAAAGTTTCACTTTGAATATGCTCTAGTTGATGCCTTCCAATTAAATTAAAGCTTTTCAATCTTGCACGGTGTTGGCTGCAAGTTTGTAATAGTAATTCACCATAGAAGCTTCAAACTCATTTTAAGGCTACAACATATTTTTGAACTTATACTGTTAGATTTTTTGATATAAGGCTTGACGTATTCACAATTGAACAACACATATTGATGCGTTTTTCTCCAACAAGGTTGCTATCTTATATTAACAACATTAAGTTTTTAGCTCTCAATAGGATACATCCAATGATAATGAGCTGGGCTTGCTAGTTTTACTTCAATAGCCAAATGAATAGGTAGATGCACCATCACATCAATAAATGATGAAGGAAAAACCTTTTCTAACTGACAAAGTATAATACCAATATCCTCACTTCTCCAGCTGAACCATATCAGGAAGAGATATTACTTTAGACCAAACTTGTCTAAAATATCTACTCTATCTAATCAAAGGAGAGCGCACAGATTTGGGTAAAGTTTTTCTTAGAGCTAAAGGGAACAATTGTTGCATTAAAATATGATTCTCATGACTTTTAAGACCCGACAATCTTAGGTGGTTTTAGTTGCACACTCCTTGAAATATTATAGCATCTAGCCGTCTATAACCTTCACTTTTTGAGGACTTTGCAAAATGTAGTTTTCTCCTTCTTATCCATTGTAAAAGTTCTCCTGTCTCTTAAACTCTTCTAGATTCCTTAATCTACAGGATGCAAATCTGATCTTATCCCCATTTCTTGTAAATCAAGACGGGACTTGAGGTTATCTTTAGTCTTCCCTTCCATGTCCAACAATGTCCCACAAATACATTCACAAACATTCTTCTCAATGTTCTTGAAATCAAGATTGTGACGTAACACATTATCTTTCTAGTATGGCAAGTCAAAACATACAACAAGGTTGGAATTGCCATTATACAATGAAAGATATAGCAATATTTGCACCATGTTTTAACTATCGTGAATGTGTAAATTTCTGACACACTAGGCATGCGAATTCATCTTTAGTGCTCCATCCTGACAAATTTGCATACCCTGGAAAATCAGTAATAGTCCACAATATTGATGCACACAATTGAAAATTTTGTTTACTTGATGCATCATATGTTTGCACTCCATCCTCCCATAAGTCCTTTAAATCAACAATAAGAGGTTGTAAATATATATCTATGTTATTTCCAGGTGCAGATAGTCTACGTATCAACAAAGACAACATAAAATATGGTTGTATTTTACAGTTATGGCTCATAAAATTGAGGCAACCTTCAGAATGCCATCTCATATGCAATGCGATTTTCAAAGACATGAATAATCGTTGCAACCTAGGCTTTATTGGAAAATACCACAAGACCTTGTGTGCAATCTTAGTTTTCTTACCAGTTGGATCATTTTTTGAAGTAACCCACCTAGGTTCCTTACATGTTTCACACCAAGTTCTTTCTTTATCTAGACCCCAATAAAGAGTGCAATCATTATAGCAAGCACCTATCTTCTCATAACCAAGTCCTATTTGCTTCAGCTTTTTCTGCTTCATAATAAGATTTAGGTAGCTTACTCATCACTGGCTTTTGGGAATCTTCTCTTTACAAACTAAGAAGCATATCAAAATACTTGTTACCCAATTTACCTATACATTTTAAGTGAAGCAAGTGAATAATGAATGCAAGTTTTGAGAATTTTTACATCCAGGGTATAGCTCTTTTTGTGAATCATTAATTGATTTGTAAAACTTTTTAGCCTCTTTATTAGGAACTTTCCTATCCCTCTGTTCATCTGTTGTATCATCCATGTTGGTGTCTTGTTGAGGAATCCCTAAAGCATTATTAATTAAACCTTGCATATCATCAACCATATTTGAATTCCCAAGAGAAGTATCATGTGGATCAGAAGTTGATATACTAGTGTACGAAAGTTCTCTAGGCGCTTACCTTTTTTGGCTGAGCCCTATTGTATCTTGCAGGGTGGGATCAATAGAAAGAAAGGACGGGATTCCAAATATTCCCTCCTGACAGACAGAAAGCTTGTAGGAGTAGTGTTTTGACTATAGTGAGTTGGGTTTGGTTGTTGACCAAGAGAAAGCATGGGACAAAGAAAGATGAATATCTTTCACTAATTATTATTTGTGTAATCTTTGTATGTGTTGTCTGGAAAGAGGATGACTCAATCATTATTCGTTCGCCGGAACCAGAATTAAAAATTGTGGCAGATAGGGATCCGTAAAAACTTCGAAAGGCATACCCTTTGATAAATCCATCAACAGTCAAATGTTTATATGGATCAACTTTGGTAACACATACACCCATCCCACATTTAATGCATGGACATAATATCATTCCATTCATGCTTGCATTTGTAAATAACTTAAGTGTAAGGAAATTTGTAGTCCTTCCTTGTATTCTTTGGTTTTGTCTAGTCAATTCATCCAACTCTTATGCATAATAGTATTGATAAATAGAGGTGCTTCAATGAGCTAATAAGAGAAGCGAATCTACTTATTAGTATTGAGAATTTATTTTAACCCAAAAATAAAAATAAGTTTAAAAACCAAAAACATCATTAAACATTTNATAAATTTTGAAGACCAGTTATTTCGCTAACACTATATGATTCAAAAATCCATATCTAGTGCCATAGACAATGACATGTGAATCATAAAAAAATGAAATGAAAACATAGTAATGACCATTGAAGAACTATGTGCATATCAAAAGATAAGTATAGAGTTTGTTGAACCCCAGTTATGTATACTTCATCTTTTGATGATGACCAAATCATAGTAATGGTTTGATGGTCATGTGCAAAACATGAGGTAACATAACTGGGGTTCAACAAACTCTATACTTATCTTTTGATATGCACATAGTCTGTCTCTTATACACATAAATGAAGTGCAAAAATCTAAGATGGTATCTTCAACACAAAGAATTTGAAGCAAGCCTCGGACGAAGAACAGCGTCCGATCATCTTCCAGTAGACTTTGCTTCTATCGGACGCATCCTCGGACGTCCGCACGCGCTCTCCTTTGATTAGATAGACGTAGATGCTGTCAGCGGCCGTTCGAGCGGTCCAACGGCTAGTTTGTTCGGACGCACTTTGCTGCATCGACCGTCCGAAGGTCCAACGGCTAGTTTTCCAAGAAATGTAAAATAGCCGTTGGGAAGTTGTTGAAAGAGATATTTGGCAACTATAAATACCCCTAGATGACCTTAAGTTAAATAGAGACTTCTACATTAATTACAAACAATTCTTGAGCTATTTGGGAGAAATAGTGGGTACAAGTGTTGTAATAGTGTAGGTAGTGTGAAAAGAGCTTAGAAGTGTAAAAGTTCTTCAAGTGTAAGAGTGGAGAGATAACAATTACACCAAGGGAGGTTTGACACTCAAAACTCTTGGCTCAACTAAAGGAAATTAGTGTGAGCAAGAGTGATCCTCATTTGTGTACAAAATGTTATTGTCTCACCTACTTTGAAGAGACTTTTAGGGGCTGAACTTCAAGTTGTGAACTTGCGTAGTTGCCTAGTAAGAAGCTCTTTGTAATTGCAAGCTCCAAGCTTGAGAAGCTAGGGAGTTTGGCTTGATTCTCTTAATCTCAATATGCTTATCTGTCTCTTATACACATCTAGATGTGTATAAGAGACATCTCCTACACATTTGTGATTAAAATCTTCTACAGGTCTACACTGTATTAATTTCTATTAAGCACATAAAAAGGATTGTTTTTAGAGACAACCTAATTCACCCCCCCCCTCTTAGGTTGATTTTGGGGCCAACAGAGTTCATAGTGTAGAGTTTTAAGTCAAAGTACCTTTTGTAGAAGATCTTTAACAAAATGTAGGAACCGAACACATGGAAAACAATCCAAAGAAGTAAAAAATAAGAAAAAGATTAATGTTAGAACTAGACAGTTGAGCACAAGCAATCATTCTATCAAGGGTGCAATGACCAAATATAGCAATTGAAGATGATATAATATAAGATTAATGTATGCACCAGCAAAAAAATTAATCTTACAAAAATATTAACCTCAAAGAGGGATACGATTTTCATTCTCCTATGTTATTTATATCTAGAAGTGTATAAGTTACAAACCTAAATTGTTATGAATTTGCTATGCATAAAACATTACTTTTACTTTCAGTTCTAATTATATATTTAAAATATATACTCTTAGATAAGACTACTATACAGAAGCAAGTAGGCAATGATGCATAGTGAATAAGGTCTAATTATTTCTTTCAAATCAAGTTGTAATAACTGGACTCAATGGGTCACTAAATCAAACACTCAAAGGGTGAAGAAAAAACCAAAAAGGAAATAAAAAGAAAGTACTAGTTGAGTATACAAAAATCACATTTTTTTTTATTACAATGAAAATCAAGTGACGATAACTTTAATCTTATACACATCTATATATTTTAGACAAGATTTTCTTCCTTACATTCAAATATGCAAGCATCAATGTAAAATATTTTCTATACTAACAAACATGTGTTAAACATCACATGATATTGCTAATGTGTATACCAACAGCCCAACAAGTAACTAAGAAATTTAATAGGAAATTTACTCTTTATGCCAACTAGTCCAAATCTACATTTTCTATATAAATTTCTTTCTTATGGTAGATTGAGCATCAACTAACAATTCAATGTCAACCCTCCTCCACCACATTTTGTAATTGAAACTGCAACGGAAGAAAAATACGTAACTATTGCTTGCAAACCTATGCAAGACTAATTTATGGCAACTGGCATGTTCATGGCAAGAAAAAACAACAAAACAGCCTAGATATAGTTTTTGTTCTTGTCAAAACTCATAAGCTTAGATATAGGTTCTCGACAACCAAGGAATCAATCTATTTCCAATTAAAAAAGTAATAGTCTGTCCATATAAAAAACCAGTTCAAAATGTCTAGGTGATTTATTGAAACTTATCCAAGATATTCTTGAGTGGAAAAACTATGAGTTCTATCAAAACTTATTTGCATTACCAATTTAGGATTGCATGCTAAATCATTTAATGTAAAGATTAATTAATTTATTGTTACATCACTATACAAAATGGTTAAATTTGACAAATTTCCTTAGAACCCACTAAAAACCACCAAAAAAGTTCAATTCAACATAATTAATCAAACATAATTACACTTAAGTTAACAAATAGGTTAAGATTTACAACTTTACATTCAATTAAAATAAAATTGAAGTCAATTACAATAAAATTTACAAGAAGGAAATGCCTTTTAACCTTGATGACACATCATAGATGATTCTTGTCTCTTATACATTGCTCTAGATGTGTATAAGAGAAGATACCCCTTAGTTGGCTACAAGTCTCCACCATTAAGATTCTTGTAAATAGAAAAAGGCATGAGGTTTATACGAGTTCCCAAGTCACACAAGGCCCTTTCAAAATGCATTCCTCGTATGTCACAAGGTATAGAAAATGATCTGGAGTCCTTCAATTTTGGTGGAAGCTTTTTACTAATCAAGGCATTACATCCTTCCGTTAGGCATAGTATCTCATCCCCATGTAATTTCCTTATTGATGTTTTCTAAACCTTATTTTGATGATGACATAAGCACTAAACTCTGTAAACAAACTTTGTAGGTCTGTTACTTGTTCTGCTGGAGAAATGGTGTTCGGACGCAGTACACCGTCTAAACTATGTCAAGCTTCTTAGACGCATTTCACCATCCGAACCAACAGGCAGAAAGCAAGGTTCTTAATGCTTTTCTACGGACGCACACAACTGTTCGAACAAAGTCTCTTTAGGACGAACATGACCGTCCGAAGCTCCGTTCAGACGATGGAACGGACGCATGCAAGGCCGTCCGAACGATGTTCTTCACCAACTGCATGGAGATCGGACTCTGTGTCGGACGCATCCTACTGAACTCGGACGTCCGAAACCTCAATGGCTACTTTTTGTGCATTTATTATTTAGCCATTAGGAAGTAGTTGCAACCACCATTTACTGCTCCTATAAATAACTGCTCTACTATTCTGTAAAGATTACCTAATACATTGAATTAAAGCCTTAGAAAAGAGCAATTTTAGTACAAATTGGCTATAGTGACTATATTGTATTAGTGTGAAGGTTAGAGTGCAATTCAATTTTGAGTGGAGTGATAATCTTGTACGAAAGTGAGGTTGTGAGTAAAAATTCTTGGCTCAACTAAAAGAGTTTTAGTGTGAGCAAGAATTTCCCTACTTTGTAAAGATTATTAGCTCACCAAGTGTGTGAAGCATTCTAGTGAATTAATACTTCAAGCTTGTTAGCTTGAAAGTATTGGTTGTTTAATTTTCTCTCTTTCTTACTTCACAGTTTCATTGAATCTAATATATTAATTATTAGTTGAAAAATCTTAATAAGTTTAATATTTCTAAAAGTATTTTTTAGAAACCTAATTCATCCCCCTCTTAGGTTGCTTTGGGACCAACAAATGGTATCAGAGCTTGGTCTCATTTTATTGCTCAAATTGCTTTTGAGAAAAGAACTATTATGGAAACCAAGAATGCTCTATTTTTTGAGGGTCAATCCGTTACTAGGCCCCCTATGTTCAATGGGGCAAATTTTATTAGATTGGAGAGATAGAATGACAATATTTTTGCAATCTATTGATATTGACTTGTGGTATGTTGTTAATGAAGGTCCCTTTGAAGCTACTATCATTGATGATCACACAAATAGAAGAAGAGAAAAGACAAGTAATGCTCAGCTCACTCCACAAGACAAGGCAAACTTGACGTTTAATGCACAAGCCATGAATGTGCTATATAATGCCTTGGATGCTAATGAATCAACTCGCGTAAAGGGATGCATTTCTGCTAAAAAAATTTGGGATAAATGGAAGAAAATCCATGAAGGGCGCGACGATGTTCGTGAGCAAAAGAAATCCTTACTTGTTGCCAAGTATGAGTCCTTCAAGATGGAACCACATGAAAATATTGACAAAATGTATTGTAGGTTCAATGACATCATTAAGGATCTTGAAGCCTTGGGTAAGGAGTATTCTTTGGGTGAAAATAATAGAAAATTCCTAAATGCTCTATCCAAAGAATGGGATGCCAAAACAATTGCTATAGAGGAAGCCAAGAATTTAAATTCAATGCCTATTGAATCACTAATCAACTCTCTGACATCTTATGAATTGAAGTTGAAGGCCAAAGTGGTGGATGAACAACTAATGTTGATCAAGACAGAGCATTAGTCTAATCTCCTCTTATAGAAGATCTAGATTTGTAGCTTCATCAATCTTCATCTTCTTCCTCCAAGAAGATCTTGCACTCATCACCAAAGGATTTCTTAAACATTACATCAACAAACGATGAGAATGAGAAGAGATGGAGCTACAAATTCAAATAATTTCAAAGGAAAGACTAAGCTAGAAATGAAGAAGCAAAATGAAAAGTGCTTTGAATGCGGTCAACTCGGCCACTTTGCAAATGAGTGTCCTTCCAAGAAAAAGAAGGAAGGAAGAAAGCCTAGATTCAACAACTTTCAAATCACATGGGATGATTGCAACTCCGAAGGAGATGTCCAAGATCTTTGGAGTTGCAATCATTTTTATTTTCAAAGCCCGGAGGTCTTTTATCATGCAATTTGTAGGCTTTTATTTTGCAATTGCAATTCCTTAAAGGAATCATATGCTAGAATTAAGGAGCATTTAGTGAAGAAATCAAATGCTCTATTGAATGCTAACTCTAAACTTGTGAATGAAAATAATAGGCTATCACAAGAAAATTGTGACTTGAAGAAAAGAATGCATGTGAGATCAAAGGTCAAGGAAGAACAAGCCTCCTTGAAGAAAAGATTGGATGATTTGAATGCTCTCTTGACTAGAAAGAAAGAAAATGTTGTTGATTTGAAAAGAAATAGAAATGTATTACTCAACAAGAATTTTATCATGTTTAGAAGGGATGACTTATGTTTTGTAAAATCAAATCCTCTTTATATGGAAATAAAAATATTATTTGTAGATATTGCCAATAACATAGACATGTCAAGAATATGTGTTATGTCAAGAAAAATGAGAAACTTGGAATGAAAGTCGCATGGATTGATCACTAGCAATTTCACTAACTCAAATGGACCCAAGAAAATATGGGTACCAAAAGTTATCAATTGATCTATTGTGTAGGTACTTAACATCACCAACAATGCTATGTGGTTCATAGATAGTGGATGTTCAAGGCACATGACGGGTGATGCTTCTCTCTTCACAAATCTCAAATCCAAAACAGTGGAAAAGTAACTTTTGGAGATAACAATAAAGCAAAATCAATCCGCATTGGTAATGTAGGTAAAAATGGTGAAACCTTGATAAAGAATGTGCTTCTTGTTGATAATTTGAACTATAATTTATTAAGTGTAAGTCAACTTTGTGATAAAAATTTATATGTGTTTTTTACCAAGCATGAATGTCTTATCCTTGATAAAAATCATGTTGTTTTATTTAAGGGCACTAGGCACAATGACGTTTATGTGATTCATCTTGATAAAATTAGCAATAGCAATGTAAAATGTCTTACCGCTTCCATAGATTATCCTTGGCTTTGGCATAGAAGACGGTTTGTCATTTTAATATGGATATAATTGAAAAACTTGCTAAGAAGGATTTGGCAAGAGGTTTGCCAAAATAAAGTTTTTGAAAAATAAAATTTGTGATGCATGCCAATTTGGTAAACAAGTCAAAGTTTCTTTTAAACCAAAGAATTTTGTGTTCACTCGTAAACCTTTAGAATTGTTGCATTTAGACTTGTTTGGACCTACTCAACATGCTAGTCTTGGTGGTTGCAAATATGCCTTTGTTATTGTAGATGACTATTCTAGGTACACTTGGGTATTATTTCTTGTTCACAAAAATGAAGCTTTTGAAAAATTTGTAAAATTGTTTTCCAAAATTCAAAATTTATTGAATTTAAAGATCATTCGTTTAAGAAGTAACAATGGTGCCGAATTTAAATTTGGAGGTTTTCCCGAATTTTGTGATCACAACGGTATTTTTCATGAATTTTTGGTTGTTAGAGTCCCTCAACAAAATGGTGTTGTTGAAAGCTCAATACACATCTCTTTCATTTGTACATCTAGAACTGTATAAGAGATCAGGGGTTTCGGTTGGTGACATCATTGCTTGATTCATTAACACGGCTTGTTATGTCATGAATCGAGTTTTATTAAGATCATTTTTAAACAAAACTCCTTATGAACTCCTTTTTTGTAAAAAACCCGTTGTGAGCTATTTTAAAGTTTTTGGTTGCAAATGTTTTGTTTTAAAAATCAAAGAAAATCTTGGTAAATTTGACAAAAAATCGGATGAAGGGATCTTTCTAGAATATTCTAGTGACAAGAAAGCATACCGAGGATATAATAGAAGAACGCTCTAGATTGAAGAAGTTGTACATGTTACCTTTGATGAAGCTAATGATTTTATCTCAAAGAATTTATGTGAAGATGAAGATATAGGTATTCAAAAGGAGCTCGAGAAGCTCACTATCCATGAAGATCATCAAGAGATCACATCAAGCAATGATGTCAACAACCATCAAGTAGATGATGAAGAAGAAAAGAACGAGGATACTAGCTTCCAAAAGAGCTTCCAAAAGCTTGGAGATTCATCTCTAGTCACCCTCAAGATTTAATCATAGGTGATCTATCCGATGGGGTAACTATTTGTTCTCATAAACCTTTGAATAGTAATTGTGCATTACTTTCTCTCATTGAACCTAAACATGTAGATGTTGCTTTGAATGATGAATCTTGGGTCTTTGCCATGCAAGATGAACTTAGTCAATTTTGAGAAAAATAACATATGGACCTTAGTTGAAAGACCATTTTCTCATCCCGTAATTGGAACAAAATGGGTTTTTAGAAACAAATTAAATGATAAAGGTGAAATCATAAGGAACAAAGCTAGACTAGAAAGGTATGTTCAAGAAGAAGGTATTGCCTTTGATGAAACCTTTGCACCCGTGGCTAGATTAGAATCCATTCGCATGTTTCTTGCATTTGCATGTTTCAATGATTTCAAATTATTTCAAATGGATGTCAAAAGCGTATTTTTAAATGGTTTTATTGATCAGATGAGAAGTTTTCGTTTAACAACCTCCGGGCTTTGAAAATAAAAATTTTCCAAATCATGTTTTCAAACTCTTTAAAGCATTTATATGGTTTGAAACAAGCTCCAAGAGCTTGGTATGAAAGATTAAGTGGTTTCTTGATTGAAAATGGATTTAAAAGAGGTGTAGTTGACACCACTCTTTTTACAAAAATAGATTCCAATGGTTTGTTAATTGTTCAAATTTATGTTGATGATATTATTTTTGGAGTAACTAATGAAAGCTTGTGCAAGGATTTTTCACATTTAATGCAAAAAGAGTTTGAGATGAGTATGATGGGCAAGTTACAATTTTTCCTTGGACTACAAGTTCACCAAACAAAGGAAGGAACGTTTATTACACAAATCAAGTACACAAAGGAGCTACTCAAATGATTCGGAATGGAAGATTGCAAACAAGTTGGTACGCTTATGTGCACTTCAACCAAACTTGATAAAGACGAAAGAGGTAATAGTGTTGATGAAAAACACACTATAGAGGTATGATCGGAAGCCTACTTTACTTAACAGCTAGTAGACCAGATATTATGTTTGCTGTTTGTTTATGTGCTAGATTTCAATTTTACCCCAAAGAATCGCACTTGATAGCTGTAAAAAGGATTTTTAGATATTTGAAGGGTACAATGAATTTTGGTTTGTGGTATCCAAAGTCCTCTACATTTGATTTAATTAGTTATTCTGACACTGACTTTGCTGGGTATAAATTTGATAGAAAAGTACCAGTGGTATGTATCATTTCCTGGGTAATTGTCTTGTGTCTTGGTTTGGAAAAAAACAAAATTCTATTTCTCTTTCTACAGCTGAAGCCGAATACATTGCTGCTGGAAATTGTTGCACTCAACTTCTGTGGATGAAACATGCTCTAAAAGATTTTGGTGTTGTTTTTGATTATGTGCCTATAAGGTGTGACAACGCAAGTGCAATTAATCTCACAAAAAAATCCTGTTATGCATTCTAGGACCAAACACATTGATGGTAAGCACCATTTTATTAGAGATTTTTTTGTAGAAAGCAAATACGTGTTGATTTCGTGCCTACTTTAGATAAACTGGCTAAAATTTTTACAAAACCCTTGGCTCTAGATCGTTTTGAATATCTCAGAAAATGTTTGGGGATTTTACAGTTCAATTTGGCATAATCTCCTTGTTCGGACGCACCCAATCGTCCGAACAACACACTTTCTCGGACGCTCTCACTCGTCCGAAAACCTCCTCTCTGCCTCGGATGCTTATGATCGTCCGAATGTTACTCAAATTCTTCACTTACTCACTGGAATTCTACCGGAAAGATCTGGAATCTAATACGGTGCACGTCCGATCAATCTGTTAAGGACGTCCTAGATGAAGTATCTTCGAGACGCATGGATACAACGAACACGGTTTCAATTTGGACTCTGACTTGTCTCCCAAATCGATATAACAAGGAACTTTCCCCCTTTTCGGACTCACCCTACACATCGAAACCCTCTCTGGCAAAATTTTTCCCCTAAACATTAGATCCTATACCCCTTCTTCCTTCTCTCCACAAATTGTTTGGAAAATTGTCATTCCCAAAGTATTTATCACCATTATTGGACCGAATTCCACCCATCTACCATCTCATTTCATCAAATTCCCACCAACCTTACAAAAAAAAAATTAATTTTTTTTTCTTTTTCTTCTTTCTTTCCTTTCATTCACAATGGTCAAATCCTGTGGAGGTTCTTCATCGGCAACTCGTGGATGAAAATCAAAAGGGAAAGCTCCGGTGCGTGGGGAATTGTCTACTAATCCTCAAGCCTCATCAAATCCAACCTTACCAAAATTCATCGATGCCAAGGCATTTGAACGGTATACATCTGTTCTTAGCAAATTTATAATCGTTCAACGCTCTGTTTCTCAGAGTCTTTTCGATGAATTTAATCTTTCCCTTGTCAAATCATGTTTTGAAAAACAAAATTGGGGTTACTTAGTTCATACTGACTTACCCGTTTATCATGACATGGTGCTTCAATTCATAGCCAATCTTAGGAAAGGCCCCACTATTTTCACATTAGTTTCTCATGTAAACAGCACAAATCTTGAAATTTCCTCCAACATCATCAACACTATTGTTGAATGTGAAGTATCAAATCTGAATGATTTTTCTTATTTCTTTTCTTTAGATAAATGGCCCGCTATTGATACTCGATTTGACATTTATAGACATCAGAGCTATTTTTAACATCAATTTCAAACAGGCCTCGGAAGCCAAAACACATTGCTCACTCTTGAACTGAACATTCTATACACTTTTGTCACGAATTTGCTGTTACCAACAGATGGGCATTGCACTGAGCCCAGAAAATTGCAGCTTTACTTATTTTTTTGTGTTTTCAAGGGAATTCCTCTTGACTTTGGGTATCTCTTCTGCTCCCTGTGGGAACTTTCTTACTGATACCCGACAAAACATTCCTTTTGGAAAATTTCTCACCAAAGTATTTGACTTCCTTGATGTACCATTCAACGGAAACAAACAATTTCCCCCCTATTTCAACAAGATCTTATATCGAATGAAAAGGCCTCCATTTTTTAACGATCAATGGTGAACTAAGGCAGCTTTTGATATTGAATGTTCAAAATCCCAGGCCTCTATCTCTAGTTGGCACTTCCCCATTCTCTCCCTCCTCAAACACCTCCAGCAGTCCATGATCCTCGTCCATCTTCCTCTGAATCTTCACTTTCTCAAATCTGTGCCCTTCTCACTTCTTTGAGCACTCAAGTAAGTTCCTTTCAACGTCGCACTAATCGTAAGTTAAAGCTACTTGAAACTCGTCAGTTGATTCTCCAAGACGCACTTAGCTTAGGCATGTCTGCTTTAGCTCAGGTTCAATTTTCTAATATTCAATCACAATATCCACTCGACTCCACTACCGAAAGTGATGACAATGCCGAAGAAGGGGATGTTCGTGAGGATGACGAAGAGGACACAAATAATCAAGGTGCTGCCAATGAAGATGAAGGTGACGATGAGGACGTTGACGACACATTCAATTTCATCATGCAACGCTATAATGAAGAAGATGAAGACAGTAAGGCTACTGATGATGACGCCCCTTCCAAACGACGCAAGATCGAAAAACGCTCTACGAAGAAAAATGACTCGACTTAGATTCTTTAATAATATGTATTTTAGTTTTGGCATTTCTCTGAATTTTTCCTTTGTCTAGTTGGATTGGCTCTCGGTTTTATCCTTCAAATGAATTTTTGCACTATTCCTGTTGAATATGTGCATCTTTCTCAGGGAGAGTTTTGTTTGATGATGTCAAAAGGGGGAGTAGTAATTTATATTGCAAAATGATTGGTTATCACTCATATCTGCTGATTTTACATAATTATTCCATGACTGTTTGTCATCATCAAAAAGGGAGAGATTGATGTTTTCCAAACCTTATTTTGATGATGACATAAGCACTAAACTCTGTAAACAAGCTTTGCAGGTCTGTTACTTGTTCTGCTGGAGAAAGCGTGTTCGGACACAGTACACCGTCCGAACTATGTCAAGCTTCTCGGACGCATTCTCTCACCGTTCGAACCAATAGGTAGAAAGCAAGGTTCTTAATGCTTCTCTACGGACGCACATAACTGTCCGTACAAAATCTTTTCGGATGAACATGACCGTTCGAAGCTCCGTTCGGACGATGTTCTTCACCAACTTCATGGAGATCGGACGCTGTGTCGGACGCATGCTACTTATCTCAGACGTCCGAAACCTCAACGGCTACTTTTTGTGCATTTATTATTTAGCCTTTAGGAAGTAGTTGCAACCACCATTTATTGCTCAGATAAATAACTGCTCTACTATTCTGTTAAGATTATCTAATACATTGAATACAAGCCTTAGAAAAGAGCAATTTTAGTACAAATTGGCTATAGTGCTATATTGTATTAGTGTGCAGCTTAGAGTGCAATTCAATTTTGAGTGGAGTGATAATCTTGTATGAAAGTGAGGTTGTGAGTAAAATTCTTGGCTCAACTAAAAGAGTTTTAGTGTGAGCAAGAATTTCCCTACTTTGTAAAGATTAGAATTTTAGCCCACCAAGTGTGTGAAGCATTCTAGTGAATTAATACTTCAAGCTTGTTAGCTTGGAAGTATCCCTTTGTTTAATTTTCTCTCTTACACATCTTCATGTTATAAGAGACAGGGTTAGGTATTACCTATTTTTGATTAATCTAAGTGTTTAATATTTCTAAAAGTATTTTTTAGAAACCTTATTCACCCCCCTCTTAGATTGCTTTGGGACCAACACTTATGTTAGTTAGAAATTGCTTCATTAATTTGACATAACTCGGCATGTTCTCCAAGGTCTCTACGAAAGCAATATTGATTTCAACCTTCTGAAATACCTACAAGAATCTCTTAAACTTTTTTGCCTTTTATCCTTGTTAAATCTTTGTGTAATATCACTTTGATTTGTTTTGATAGTTCCAAGGGTATATCCTTGTCTTTATTGCTTCCTCTAATGGGATTCCTTACGTATTTTGACTTTGCCCGTATAAGATTCTCCCATTTCATTATCAATGGGGCTCTCATCATTTCAAGAGTACCATCACCTCCGACATTTTGAGGTTTGATGTTAAAAATAGCTCTGACTACTCCTAAGGATAATAGCTTGAACATGCTCTCTAGGATTTGGCTCCCCCGGTGGTTGATCATGAGAGTTGGGATATTATTACTAGGGAGTGTTCTGGTGAGTCTTACGGCCATACACCTAGCCATTTGCCCTAATTAGTTATCCAAGTTCCTTATGGTAGCATCCTGGTTTCTGTTTTGTACTTCTTGATCTCTTACAAATGTCTCATGATCTCTTTAAAAGGCTTCATGATCTCTTTGAAATGCATCATACTAAAGCTGCAAGTTTCTGGGCTCCTGTCTCTTATACACATCTTGAGTGGAAAGAGACAGAAGGAAGACTTGTAGGAGGTGTTCCAAACATCTGTCTCTTATATTTTCTAGATGTGTATAATTGACAGGTAGTTAACACAGAAGCAACTAAATGTGAATTTTGAAAATTTTGTTGATGAGCTCTTTGATATGGTAGTTCTAGGGTGGATCTTGATTTAGATGATTGGCCTTGGAAAGTGGATTGGTTGGAATTTTGGTTTTGCCCTCCTCAAGACAAATTAGGATGGTTCTTTCCAAGATAGGTTGTAACTTGTAAGTGTTCCCATAGACATGGTTTGAAGGTCTGTGTTAGGGTTGACTTTGCATATAATTCACTTGCTTATTGTATAAAGAATGTCCATCCATGATGCATTGGCTATTGGGATGGTTTCCCAAGAAAAAGTCACAAAAAAGTTGTATGTGAGATTGAGAAGTCTGAGGATAAGGTGTGTATATAGCATACTATACGTCATACTTTTTATTATTCTCTAGATGGCTATTCATGTTATAATTAAATTGTGATTGCTCCAGTAGACCAGGAAAAGACTACATTCACTTGACCTTATGGAATATTTGCCTCTCAGAGGATGCCGTACGGACTGTACAATGCTCTACCAACATTCCAACTTATGAATGATCTTATCATTTTTGCTGATGTGAATGAGAAGTTTCTTGAGATTTTAATGGATGACTTTACTTTATTTTATGATACATATGATAATTGTCTTGATAATCTTTTGGCCATTTTGCAGTGTTATAAAGAGACAAATCTCATGTTGAATTGGAAAAATATCATTTAATGTTACAAGAAAGTGTTGTGCTGGGTCACAAAATTTTTGCGAAGGGAAAAGAAGTAGATAGAGTTAAGGTGGACATGATTGCCAGTCTATCATTTCCATCAACAATGAAGGGTGTTAGAAGTTTTCTTGGAGATGCGGGTTTTTATAGACGATTCATCAATGGTTTTTTTAAGATTTCTAAACCCTTAACAAAGTTGCTTGTTAAAGATGTTCTCTTTTACCAATGAATGTTTAAATGCTTTTAATGTTTTGAAAGAGACAGATCTTGAGTCTCTGCTCCAGTGGTTGTTTCACCTAATTGGAATTTACCTCTTGAATTATAGTGTGATGCAAGTGATAGTGTAGTAGAAGTTATAGGGCAAAGTCATAGTAAAGAGTTTTGTGTATATGCAAGTGATGTGCTGAATGGAGCCCAATTTAGATATGCCACTAAAAAAGAATTTGTCGCTGTTATTTTTGCTTTTGACAAATTATTCTTATTTATTGTTCATTATTGTTCTATACACTAACCATGTAGCTTTGAAATATCTTTTAGCCAAGAAAGATACAAAGCTGAGATTATATAGTGGATTCTTCTTCTCCAAAAGATTTGGTTTGGAGATTTTCTAACGAAAAGGGGAGAGAGAATTTGGTTGCTAAGATTTGCCTCGTCTAGAAGCGAACCCTAGTAGAAGAGATAGCTATTAATGAAGAGTTTTCAAATGAGAAATTTTTTTGTGACTCATTTTGATATTAATGGAATTAAGATTAAAGACCCTTGGTTTGCTAATTGTGCAAATCATCTTGCAGAAGATTGGTTATTGAGAAGTCTAACATATTAGCCAGGGGAGGATCTAGGAGTTAAATTTTGGAGGTGCAAAATTTTATATACAAACTCTTGAAGATACGTTTTGTAATTTTTGTAAAATTTTACGGGGTAAAGTCTAATTCCCTCAAAGGGAGTATATTAGCTGTCTCTTATAAACATCTAGAATGTGTATAATATATTATTTGAAGTCTTATTCCCCAAAAGTTTCATAAATATATACATAGGGAATACTTTTTTATATTCTCTAAAATTTTTGGGGGAACAAAGTCTAATTTTTATAATAGTATAATAATAATTTTAAAAATTTTAAGAGGAGAAAAACATAATTTTAAATATTTTGGGGACGGTCACCCCTCCCTATCCCCTATGATCTGTCCCTGACATCAACAAAAGAAAAAAGCTTCATTC
The DNA here is from genome assembly GCA_025175665.1 of Cinchona pubescens. Lineage (NCBI taxonomy): Eukaryota > Viridiplantae > Streptophyta > Magnoliopsida > Gentianales > Rubiaceae > Cinchona > Cinchona pubescens. The sequence goes on from JANKKI010000471.1 coordinate 22,779, forward strand.
AGATTTGAACCACTACTTATGGGAACATCAGAACTTGATTTATATATATATATTGTACATATTCTCGTGTTCCTAACCGTGCGTGCTAAACTTTGGAGAAATCCGTTTAACCTTGAGCCATGGAAATGCAACCGCATTGAGGCTAGTGAAAAAAGGCCGAGCCAAACTAATCAAAAATAGGTCGTACCTAACCTTGGCGATGCCGAATCTAATCTACTGTGGAGAAATAATATTGCTGTTGTATAGATAGGATGTGCCGGAAAGCCAAAGATGCTAAAAGATTAGAATAGGGACAACCTGCAGCCACCAAATATTGAGATTGTGGAGAATCAAAGCTACATTGACCCGAGGTGTGTCCAACAAAATCTCAAACTCATACCACACCCGATTGGCCATAGCACAATCCACAAAAAAATGGTCAATAGCACCTACAAAATTACAATGATAGCATTTAGAAATTAGGGTAAATCCCATGTCCACAAGAACATCTGCAAGCGAAAGGAAATCAGTAAGAGCTTTACACAAGAAAATGGACAGCTTAATGGGAATTCAGGAGCTCCAAATAAAAATCCTAGACTTCATTGTGCTCCTTTTGGACCGAAGTAGTTGATGTGCAGAAGAAATACTAAAATTACCTAAAGTAGTGATATTCCATATTGGCTTGTCATCATCCTACAATAAAGAATTGGAAAATCGATGAATTCAGCTTTTATAACATCAGTTGGCAGCGAACACTTCACAAGACCAAGTGACCATCCATTATCATTAGGATAAAGATCTTTAATCTTTAGCAATGGGTAAACCACATGGTCGAATCTATCAAACCAAAAAGAAGCATGTCTAGAATGAATTATGAACTAAATATGAGGAGCAATAAATTCTTTCATCTTAAGCATGCGCAACCATGTTCACAATGAGTGAGACATTGTATGCATACCATAATGACAATGCTTGTAAACATCTATAAAGATGAAGATGAGTAGACAAATTTAAAGATAGTTTATCGGGCTGGACAATTATACACATCTAGATCATGCTTCGAAGTCTTAAATTATTTTCTTGTGTAGGATGGCAAAGTTCTCACCAATTTTGCCAATGACGATGAGCTCCAAATTCGGAATCCCCCAAAAGAAATTAGCTTGCAATCAATACAATTTATTGAGCACCCATCAAGGGGATCAAGAGCTACTAGAATATGTATGGGGATAGAAGAAAGAACGTGCTTGATAAGAATTAAGCGACCCCCAGGGGAAAGAAACTTATTGTCCAGCCCGATAAACTGTCTTTAACTTTGTCAAGAAAGCTGAAAAAATATGATTTGTTTACCCCCCCTATGTAATCAGCAGCCTAGATAAGTAAAAGGGAAGTAGCCCCTCTGAATTCTTGTGAGCTAAGTTAAAGCTGATGCAGCAGCCCTTGAGCAATATTAGAACTAACTCTTTGACAGATTAATCTTTTGCCTAGATCCACAATGATACTTAAGAAAAAGGCCATTAACTTCCGAATAGAAGCTTTTTCTCCCCTAGTAAAAATGAGCAAGTCATTCGCAAAAGCCTGTTTGATACCACAAGTAGACTTGAAAAAACCCCAGAATTCCCCATGAAGCAGAATATATAACCAACTGGCTTTTAGATTATTCATAACTAGGGCTATGAAAAGATGAGGAAATCCAAACTTCTACAGCACTGACTCTAAAAAAATTCCATGATACTCGGTCAAAAGCTTTCATACATATCCAAATTTATCACCATATTTTGCTCCCAAAACTTTTTGTTAATTGAGGTAAACATTTCTTGAGCCAAGAAAATGCTGTCTACTACCGTCCTCATAGCTACAAACCCTAATTGTTCCTGAGAAATTAACAAAGGCAACACTTTGGCAAGTTGATTAGCCAATATTTTTGTGAAAATTTTATATGCAAAATTACAAAAAGAAATGGGTCTAAATTCTGAAAAGGACTCTCAGGAACGAAAGAGTATATTACAATATGTTTAAATCACGTTTGAATATAATTGGTACATAAGGTGCCTTTACATAGGTTTACAAGAGAATATTCTACACCATAAAAATATGGGAAGTCTTGCTAATCAAGACAATCAGACAAATAAGGTAATTAGCTAATTTAGGGGAGCAATTAGCGTAATTACATTAATCAAATATTTACATACTATAATATAATAATTCCATATCTTTGACATCCCCTCAAACTCAAAATAGTTATGGAAAACCAAATGTGAGTTTGGAACAAAACTTGAGAATAGAAAATCGAAACTGAGTAGACAAGAAAACCAAGATCCAAAACTGAAATGAAATCAAAACCGATCGAAAACTCAAAACTAAAACCAAAAAACCTAATGGTTGAAAACCAAAAAAATCCGAAGGATAAAAACCAACAAAATTCGAAGGTTGAAAATCGAGAAGAACCTGAAGGTTCAAAGCCGAGAGAACCCGGAAGTTGAAAACCAAGACAGAGAACCTGAAGGTTCAAAACCGAATAAACTCGAATGTCGAAAGCCAAGAAAAACCCGAAACTTTAAACCAGGGGATCCAAAAGTTGAAACTAAGAAAATCGAAGATTGAAAACCAAGAAACTCGAAAGTTGAAACCAGGAGAACTCGAGAGGTTAAAAAACTAAGAATCGGAACAAAATATATTTACAAGTACTCAAATAGGTGGATGCTCAAAATATATTTACAGGCCAAGGCTCCGATACCATGATAGAAACAATGGATAACCTTGTAGTAAAAATTGTGTGTACTACACTAATAATACAAATAAGCCTTTATATAGGCTTGAGTATAATATACAAAAGGAAACTAAATATCTTGCTAATCTTGTTATACTATTCTTTCCTTACATGAGCCTACACCTTATAGAGAAGATCGTTCTAATCCTGTTTGGCAGCAAGCTATGTATGATGTGTTGCAGGCTCTTGAGAAAACTCATACTTGGGACTTAGTTGATCTTCCTCTAGATAAATCTCTTGTTGGATGTAAGTGAGTTTACAAAATCAAAACCCGCTCTAATGGCACTGTGGATCGCTATGAAGCTCGTCTTGTTGCCAAGGGTTTTACACAAGAATATGGCATTGACTATGAAGAGACTTTTGAACACGTGGCTCATTTAACCTATGTTAGAAGTTTACTTGCGGTTGCTGCTATTCAAAAGTGAGAGATATTTCAAATGGATGCTAAGAATGCATTCCTTAATGGTGATTTTTCCAAAGAAGTTTATATGCGGCCACCACCTGGATACTCCTCTAAACCTGGTCAAGTGTGTAAACTCCTCAAGGCTCTATATGGTCTCCAGCAAGCTCCAAGATCCTAGTTTTCTAAATTCAACTGTATAGTTGAACGATTTGGCTTCCAAAGTAGTTCGTATGATACTGCACTATTTGTTCGCCGGTCTGCTCATGGTATCATTCTTCTACTTCTTTATGTCGATGATATGATCATTACTGGAGATGATCTCGATGGCATTGTAGAACTCAAGAAGTATCTGCATCAACATTTTGAAATGAAAGATCTTGGTTTACTCAATTATTTTCTTGGTCTTAAGGTATCTTCATCATCTGCTGGGTACTATCTCACACAAGCCAAGTATACATCAGATCTTATTGTTCGTGCTGGGTTAACTGACAATAAGATTGCCTCTACAGCTATTGAGGCTAATGTGCATCTTACTCTAGAGGAATATACACCTCTTCATGATCCAACTCTTTATTGCCAGCTAGTCGGTAGCTAGTATAGTATCTTACAATTACTCGTCTAGATATTGCATATGTTGTCCATATTGTTAGTCAGTTTATGGCTAGTCCTATAAGTTCTCACTATGCCGCTGTATCTCCAAGGCACTTTCTATCATGGTCTTCTCTTGTCTTCCCGCTCTTCTCTTGACTTGCGTGCATATTCTGATACTGATTGGGCGGGGGATCCTGCTGATAGACGGTCTACTACAGGATTCTGTTTCTTTTTAGGTGAGTCCCTCATATCCTGGAGTAGCAAAAAATAGATTATTGTCTCTTGATCTAGCATTGAAGCGGAATATCGTGCTATTGCGAATGCCACCCAAGAACTTATCTTGCTTCATTGGTTATTATCGGATATAGGGATTTCTCACATTTCTTCTACTCCATTTCATTGTGATAATCAGAGTGCTATCCAAATTGCTCACAATGATATTTTCCGTGAATGCATCAAGCATATTGAGACTGATTGTCACTTTGTTCGTCATCACATTATGCAACGAACTGTGAAGTTACTTTTCTCTATCCGGTCTCCTGATCAGACAGCTGATGTTTTTACCAAGGCCTATCCTCCTGAACGCTTCTTTGATTTAGTTTCCAAACTCAAGTTGGTCTCTGTTCAACCACCTTCAGTTTGAGGGGGGGGATGTTAATGTATATATGTAAAGTGTAAATTTGATTAGCATTGATTGAGTGTGATTGATTAATCTTAATTGGCAAGATATTTTGTTTCCTTTTCTATATTTATACTCAAGCCTATATAAAGGGTTATTTGACAATTAGTGTTGTACATACAATTTTTATACAAGGTTATCCATTGTTTCTATCAAGGACGATGGGTTATCCTTTTTTTGGAATCAAGACAAGTAGAGCACTGGAAATGATGCAAGGTAAGGAACTTTAGCAAAAAAATCTTCAACAACTATTGGTAATTTCGCCAAGATAATTTTTCAACACCGAACATAAAAATTTCCTGGATAACCATCAGCGTCTGGCATATTGTCATTATCCATATGAAAGACAACCTCTTTGACTTCCTGTAAGGTAATCAGCTGAATCAGTTCAGTCTGATGCTCATGCAATAAAGCACTAGGAATATTTTCAATCAACTCAACACAACAAATCTCATCAATCCCCTTGTCAGAATAAAGGGAACAATAAAATCCCACTGCTTCACTCGTAATATCCTTCGACGACTCCAACCACTAACCTGTGCTATCTTTAATTCTACAAATTGTTAACTAAGACCGTTTGTTCAACATGGAAGTGTGAGAAAACTAGTGCTGAGGTTCCCTTTTGATAACCACTTACATCGAGATTTGTGATGCCAAAATGTCTCCTCAACTTTGAGTTTCTGAAATAAGTCAGCTCTAGCAACCTAAAAGTTCTCCCGATCCAAGAGGTTTTGAGAATTTTCAAATTGTTGCTCCAATACACAGACTAAGTTTTCAACCTTCTTAACTACATAAAAAATATTACCAAAAACATTCTTGTTCTAATTTTTTAATTTTTCCTTAAGCCTCTTCAGCTTCCATGACGCAAAACCATGCATGTGAAAGCCCTCACGGGTAAGCTCTACTCATGCGAAACCATCTCCTTGAATGTAGAATAACCCAACCACATATTTTGAAAATGAACAGCGTAGGTATCAAAGAAGATCGAGTTAGAAAGTCCACCAGAAGAAGAGAGGATCTGATACTGCTTTATTTAGGTGTTGAACGTGAGAATCTAGAAACCAATCTAACCATTGAAAATTAGCCAAAACCTTGTCTAAATGCTTCTAAACTATACGGCCCTACCGAATACCCAACCGTGTGAAATTACTCCTCAAAAAATGGAAGTTGCGAAAGCCTACAAGTTTCTAGTGCTACATTACTTCGTCTTGCAATGCTCAGTCAAGGATTTCGAAGTGGAGGTGAGGATATTAAAATTGCCCCTAACAATCCATAGACCACAAACTGAGGACGCCAAAGAAGACAAGTCGGTCCACAACATTTGACACTCCACATGAGTGTACTTGGCATATATGAATGTAGTAAATTTATTGAACCAGACCATGCCATTTTTCAACAGGAGATGAATTAATTGCTCAGTATTAAACAATGGGTAAACATAAAATTAGTTTGCCAAAATAACCACATTTTACTTGTTTGATTCAACAAAAAAAATTAAAAACCAAGCCTATGCCGAAGCTCATCTAGCCTTAATGCATTAACCATTGGTTCAAAAATACCAAAAATGAAATTGAATGCATCCAGATTAATTTTTTCATACGCCTTGAGAATACTTCACCAAAATCCCACATATTCCAAATTAGAAATTTATTCATTGAGAATTGGGTAAGGGGATTGAGAAAGGGCTCGAAGTTCCTACCGAGTCATAATTGTACAGGTGATAGTGTAAACTTTCCTCTTTCTGATGCATTTACATGGTCACTATAATGGTAGAATTGATTGAACCGTCTCTTTTGCTGAACCATCTTGTGGTAGACACTGGAGAAAATCATGCAATATTCTATTCAAATCAACCTGTGGCAGAATTGTTCATCACATCAATAATGTCTATATCAAACAAAAAGTCAACAATATTTGCTTTTCGCATTGGTTTCTTACACCATGGATGTCGAATTTTGGCACGATGATCATCTACTAAATGGGGAAAGAATTTGTTAGACAAAGTAATTGCCAAACCTGAAGCGTCAACATTAGTCTCTGCTTGGAAGAAGGGACATGCAACCACACCATCATGCTACGTGGCACATGCAACACCCTTCTTGGCTGGAGCAACAACAGGGACATACTCTTTTTCAATTGTGATAGAAATAGAAGAAATAGGAGGGATCGAAGGACTCACAACAACCATTTGATTGGAAATCCTAACCATCTCTTGTACCCAAAGAGACGATGTGACTAGAGGTGCAATTGGTGAAGGAGCTAACGTGACTGGAGGCTGAACTGATGAAGGGGTCGAGTAAATAGGGATTATCTCTTTTTCATGTGCCACTTGACCCGAACTTCCCGAAACATCCAAATTTGAAGTTGACTGAGCATTAGATCACCAACTTTGAAACCCATTACTGCTATAATGGCTGAAAAAAAGCTATTGCATGTGATGAAGATTGAGCCATCTCAATATGTTTAGGACCTTGCAAGTTAGGGTTTATCTCCTTGGGATTTTTGATCAAACAATCTGCATTAGAATGTCCCATTTTAAGACAATGATTGCAATATTCTAGAATTTCTTCATCGTTAATCATTTGCCAACAACCCTTATCTTCATTAGAAATCCAAACTCTATCCAGGCGATGCTTTGTCACATCTAAATCAACACAAACTACCTTGCCCTGTCTACCATTAGTAGCCATCGATACATCTACCTTGAGAAGATTACCAACCAAACATGAAATAAAAACAATGCTGCTTTGTGACATAAATACACCAGAAATCCCTCTAAAGTGATCCAAATTGGGCCAATCGGAGACACTTTATCAAGCAAAAAAATTGGCGTCCATTTGAAGATATGCATTGCAAACCCTTGAAAAGTATAGAAATCGTGACAATCCAACAACGTGGATAATCTTTTTCTAGATCAAATTTGATAAGGACATGGAGGTTATCTAGCAAACCCAAATTAAATGAACCAGCATAGCCAATTTTCAAAATCATGCCTTAAAGATTCTATCGAAGGCCTTCTTCTGGAAAATTTACCAGTTATCGCAAATCTGAATGGTCTAGCATGCTTTTGAACAGGTTTAGGGGGAAAAAATATTGTAAGTTCACCTCGATATGTTGTAGGAGGAACTCAAGGAATGTCTTCATCTGTAGATGGGACAACATAAGGTGAATGAGCACACTGGGGGTGGGGAAAGGGGGAGACTAAAAGGCAGCCATTGAAGTAGTAGGTAAAGAAGAAATGATGGATGAAAACATGAGGGAGAGGCCAATACCCTAGCCTTATCAAACTGAAATAGTTGTAGGTGATGCACATACTACTGTTATCCCTCATTATTGAGAAAATATAAGTTAAAAAGTTGTAGTTTAAGTGTTTTAGTAAGTTTAGAATTGTAACCTTTAATGATATGATATTTACATAAAGTAATGACTTTTTTTTGGAAAGATGACATTCATTTTGGGACGTCCTAAAATAACAAGTGTGACAAAATAAATGGGATAGAGGGAATAGCTTGTTGTTGAAGAAAAATTCAACAATTCATCAATTTATATAGTTACGAAATTTTTAAAAAATAAAAGGAATATATGGAATCATTAAAAATGAAATAAATAAACTAATTTATCTACTAATTTATCAAGGATTTTTGTTGAAGAAAATATCCACATCATCATTTTGCATTTATTATCTTATGGAATCTTTCAAAGAAGTGCAAAAGTGTGTATTATTGGGATGTGGCTGTCTCTTATACACATCTGGAGTTTAGGTTCAAGTGTAATTAACCCTATACTGAGTGATTGTAGCACAAAAGTTTTGATAGCAAAAGGTATGAAATTTTGTAGAGGATGATATAAATGCAATGCATTATTATTATCCCTATAAATGGTTTATGGGTCAAAACGAGTCGGTTCTAAACTTGAATCCGATTACATTCTTAGTTCTGAATCCTTTCTAATTACTTGGCGGATCTTAAAGTTGCATACACGTCTCTAATTCAGGCTGGATGTAGAACCAGATTTGATATGTCCAATCTATACAACACGCAGCTTTTCAAGCATCATAAATGTGAGCTTGTTAAATAATCATGTGCTCTAGATCAAACTAAAGATGATGAGGAATGAAGATGAGATGAGGTTTTAGATCCAACAAATTGGAGAGATTAGAGATTTAATTAGGAAATAAAAAGAGGTGAAGTTGAAGAATTAATTGCTAGTAGCGTAAAAAATAAGACTTGAGAGGGAAAATCGCCAAAATAGTCCCTCAACTTTTGCACTTTAGCCAGAATAGTCCCTCAACTTTCTTTTTAGCCAGAATAGTCCTTCAACTTTTTTTTTAGCCAGAATAGTCCTTTAACTTTTATTTTTTAGCCAAAAAAGTCCTTTTATGGTGTAGTCACCATAAATTTTTTTTTTTTTATTAAATTTCACATGAAAGGACTATCTTGGTTAAAAAATAAAAGTTGGAGGACCATTCTGGCTACAAAAAAAGTTGAGGGACTATTTTGGCTAAAGTAAAAAAGTTTAAGGACTATTTCAGCGATTTTCCCGACTTGAGATGATATGAAATACACAAAAAATGAGAAACAAGAAGGAAAAGAATAGATGACGTGAAGATAAAGAATTGGTAAGGTAGTAAGTTTCTAGGTTATATAAAATATAATAGGATTCACATTTAGTTTTATATATTAGCATTTATTTATAATCAGATTTGGGTTTTAAACATGTTAGAATATATAAATCTATATTCAGTCCGTTTATAGCTTAACTGAATTGGATATGTATAGAACTTGGGTATATTAAAGTCTAAAGATTAATCCGGACTTCAATAAACGAGTCAAAATCGGGACGAGTCGGGATCTAGACCTAACCTATTAGCATGCCTATTTGTTATGATATATCATAGAGTAATTGATTAGTGTTGAAGTAAAGGCTATTTTTAATATCATGAAATTCTTAATTTTGTAAATGCAATTTAAGTTTCTTCTATGTTAGACGTCCACGGATTAAATTTATACACCTCCAGTTAAACTAGTCACCATTATTGACAAAGAATAAGACTCAATGAGATATAAGAAATACTCAAGCGCCAACAAGTAGTATGCGCTCTATTATAAGAGTTATTTTACTTATGAAATCTATGGTATTTTGCTAGGTTTGCCCAATTTGCTAGTGATTTTCTTTGAATTAGTATTAATTAGTGTTCTAATATATGCTACAGTAAAAATACAGTTTTAGTAGTGTTTTTATGATGTTTTTATAATATTTTTTAAGATAATTTGCTACTTGTGCTTGCTTGGTGTTCATTTTAGGGTTAAGTAGATAAAAGCAAGATGCACACATAGACACTTTTGATGGTCATAATTGAGCAGATTCTTCTTGAAGATTATTTCTTGTATCATTTTCAAGATCTCGAGCTGCGATATCAATTGTTAACTTAGAGCAATTTTTAAGGCCGCGATTAGAAAAATCAAATTACAATTACTATTTAATGTATTGGACCACAGTTCCAAATTTTAAACATTCAAAAAATTATAATGCTGTCTGAATTTCCATCCGTTATGTAATTTGAACTAATTATTAAATGACTTGTGCAGAATGTTTGTAATACTTATCCAAGAATAGTCTACAACTATGAATCTAGATGTAGTATAAGAGTTCCTACTACTAATTAAGAAATTCTAAGTTTAGTATCCTGTCAATTATTTAGTTCTTAGATGTGTATTTAATTTTGGTAACTCTAGGAAACTAGAGTTATGTGTCCCCTAAACTTGAGTATCTTTGCCTTAGTTAGGAACACTTTTATGTTTCAAGTGTTGTTTTTGTCAACTTTTATTTCATGTTCTAGAATTTGTTAGTGTATATTAAATTTAGTGATTTTAATGTTATTTTAGTGTTTTTGTATAAGTAATAGAGTGTATTTACTTGAAAGGTTTGATCAGAGAAAATGCTCCTGGCGTAGGAATTGGATAATAAATGAACCAAATCAAGTAATATTTGGATAATGAAGTCAAGCCAAATTCTGCCTAGAAAAACTAAGTATTGGTAAACTAGTCACCAGATTCCCTTCTTCTAACTAGTCACCATGGTCACTAGTACTTAGAAAAATTTCTAAGTGGACAATTTATTACCGTGGTCACTGGACCGCAGTTAAACTTCCAATGGCAAACTTTTGGTAGTAAAGGCAATCACCAGAAAAAAGAAGGAGAATCGGCCACTGCGGTTATCAGGGGAATTCAATGTGAGCATTAGTGATCGCGGTCACTAGAAGAAAGAAGGACTTTCAGTATTTGGGGTCACCAAGCTAATCAATCACCGCGGTTACCAAGTGCGGTCCAAGAATTTTGAGGGCAAAATCATCTAGATCATTGTAAATTGTTGTTGTAGCCTTCCTCCCCAACTCTAGCACTATAAATATACTCTTAAAAACTCTTTAGAAGATGTAATGTAGGAGTAAGGTAGAAGTAAAGCAAAAGTAGGCTAGTTTAGTTCTTCATTTTCCTCCCTATTTGGGGAGGATTTTCTTAGATTAGGAGTAGTGTAGTGTAATTTCTAAATCCCTAGTTGTCGATTGAATACTCTTAGTGTATGTTCTCTTTAATTTATGTCTAATTTTACTTGCTTTAAATTAATTTTTTGTAGTTTAGAGTAATTATTTTATTTACTCATGCTTCTTAGATTAATTGGTAGATTTAAAGACAGTCTCCTTTATCTATGTATTTCTTAATATTAAACATAAAGTTACAGAATTTAAATGCTTGCTTAATTACTGTCTTTTTTATGTGTTAATTTAAATGCTTTCTTAAACAGCTTTATTAAGTTTACATTTGTAGATGTATATTAGAGACAGATACGATTAATTAATGGACTTTCTTTAATTCTGATTCCTTTGTGATACTTATTAGTGTAGATTAGTTAATTGCTTCAATGAAATACATTTCCTTTTACTTGCTTTCTCTATTTGTACTACTAACCTGTCTAGTAACCCATTAATTATGTGATTACCGAGATTATCATTGATTTTTGGTGATATCAATATAATTTAGTTGGGTTACTAGGCTGAACTCTTTTTTTTTCTTGTATAGTAAAGTTGTTTTGTCTACTGAAAACCAAAAAGATTTTTATTATGTAGTTGTGCTCTTATTTTGAAAAAAAATCCAAAAAGATTTTTTGTGATGGTTAGTTTAGATTAACTAGTAGTCTAAACTTGCTTACTTTTCTTGTTTGTTTGTTTTGTTTTGTTTTTTTTTTTTCTTGTTTTAGTTGTGTTGTTTGATGTTCAAGAAGATGCAAGGAACTAATAGAAACTATTCATACTAAGGAAATGTATCATTCTTCTAGTACTTGAGGTATGACCAATGAGTATAATTCTTGCTACAATTTGGTCTTGTAAAATTGTGATGGTCTAACCATTCATATCTTTATGGAAGTTATAGAAAATCCCTATTCTTTCCCTCTATAAGAAGAGCCTTCACATGAACCAATATAGCCATTTTTCCTTCACCAACTCAAGAAAATGAAGAGGCAAGAAATAACCCGACTCCAAGAAGAACAAGCTCAATTTCGAGGAGAGATGACTATATTCCGAGAAGAGCAAGCCACATCCATTAAAAGGTTACAAGACCAAATTGCCGATATTTAATGAATGATGGATAGTGAAGGACAATGTTGACTACAACACTCCTACTAATGGATGAGGAACTGGGCCAAGAAGAAGAAAATGAGGAATACATATTGAAGGAAATCGATTCCCAACAACCTCATGAGTTTGAAGTGACAACAATTGGGTTACTCAACACTTATGCATATGAGTATGAGTATGTCTCGGATCCAAGAAAAGAGGTTCCATTTGGAATGTTTGTGGATAAAGAGCTAGCTCGAGGAGGAGGAGGAGAAGAAGAAGGATAAATTCTAGAGGAGACTAGGGAGGCCCCAACTACCAATGCGGAAGTTCAATTCTTTGGGGACTTTGTATGAGCTAAGTAATGGTGGAACCAAGGATTACAATATCCTTGGAATGTCTCCTTGGTGTTGAGGGATTTTTTCTTCCCTTTCTATTTATTATGCTTTCTTTTAGTTTACATGCCTTAGTTTAAGAACCCAGTGGGTAATAATGGCTTGTAGCTTTGTGATTAGTTTAGCTTATATTTTGTTATTGGAAAATTGAATTTTTCTGTTATACTAGTATAAATTTCATAATTGATGGTAATGTTGATGGCAATATAGTATTTCTTGTGGTTAGTGTGATAATTGTTGGATGAACTTGAACTTGATTTTGGTTGTTGAATCACTTTTAAAGCTAATTATGTGTGATCCTAAGTTTGGGGAAAGAATTGGGTATATAGGTAACCCTTATGTTGTTTTTAAACCCCTTTAACCTTATTTGTGTTTTTCTTCCTTAATTTGCCTGGACCTGATAAACTCATAAATTCTTATATTTTATGTGTCATTTACCTTAGTTTTTATGTAATGTGACCAATAATTGAGTAACTTATGAGCTTAACTATTTTATTTTTACTTTGTGTAGGTCTTGAATGAAAAAGATGTCAAAAGGATAAAAAAGTTGGAGAAAAATCACAAATAAACACGCATACAAGAAGGAGCGAATTTGGATCTTGTTTGGTATTTTGAGCATAACTGTCTTGTCCAATCTTTGATTGAGTTTATTCAAGATGGTGTTGGAAAGCTAAGAGGAAGTTCCATAACTTTTATGTTTTGTTTTTTTCCAAATTTTGTCAACATCAAGGACAAAATTGAGGTTGAATTTGAAGCAAAGTGCAGATGCGTGTTTATTTGCGCGTGTGCGCAAATTCCAGTAGCAAATGCCTTAGCACGCACATGTGCGAGTTTCCATGTACATGTGTGCACGATGTAGCAATACTCCAGAAAAAATTGTTATTTTGGCTACCGTTTTTTCTTCCATTGTTCACATTTTCATGGGCTTTCATATCTCTGGATTTGAAAGCACCATGAAAACCCTATTTTAAAAGATCTATGATCCAATTTTAAAAGGAGTTAAGATAATCATCCTTAGTCAGAGACACATCATTAGATGTGTATAAGAGACAGAGTAATTGGGCTACAGTTTACTTTTCTTGTCAAGATCTCAAACTTCATCAACTTTTGTTCCGCACTACAATTACTGAGTTTACTTTCTTTATTCATATTCAAATCAATTCTAAATCACAATTGGAGTTTGTAGTTTTAGATTTAATCGTATTGTGTTTACTACTTCTAGTTTATTAGTTAAAGTTTGATTTTGTTGAAGTTAATCGCTTTCTTAAGTTTTAATTTGATTTGGTAATTGTTCTCATTTTCTAGTGGTTAGAATTAATTTAGTTACGTAGAAACAGAATCTTTTAATTAATTTGTCCAATTAGTATAAAGGTTTCTGAACTCTAGTAATTGCTCAATAGTCCTCATGGGAACGATCTTTACTCACATGATCTACAAACTTACCTCGTATTCTTGGAGCGTGTATAAGTATTGATTAGGGTTATTAAGGCTTGTTTAACTTGTTCATTAATTGAATCACCTAACCAACATTTACCCGAACAAGTTTTTGGCACTGTTGCTGGGAACTTTTTGGCTACAATATTAGGTTTAGTAGGTCTTACTAGATTATCCTTTTTATTGTCTTTTAGTTATTTACAATTGCTTCTTTTTTATCTTTAATTTTCTTTGGTTCGAATTTTGATTTGATATTCGAACTTTCGTCTCTTTCTTGTAGTTTATGGTAAATACTCATTCTTCCAAATGACTACTACTTCTAGGTGATTGGGAGATTGAGCAAACTATAACCAAAAACTGTAGGGAATCACAAGAATCGAGCCAAGAAGAGAGTACAATGTTGAATCCAAATCACAATGCTGGGGAACAAGACGAGATAGCGAGTAATCATGGCAATAAAGGAGGCAAGTTCTAGCATTCCCGAATGCCTGTACAAGCCAATAACTTTTAGATCAAGCCAACCTTAATTCTAAACCCATGCTGTGTTTGGAGATAGGCCAAATGAAGATCCCTATGCACATTTGGTGAATTTTGAATAAGTCATTGACACATTCAAATACAATGGAGTTCATTTTGATTGTATGAATGAGGGACTTTCCATTTTCGTAGAGGGATAGGGCAAAGGCTTGGTTACAAGCCTTCCAGCAAGGTACTTTTACTACATGGAATCAGTTGGTCTCAAGAATTTTTAGCCAAACACTTTCCACCATCGAGGACTGCAAAGCTCTGCAATGACATCACTTCATTCAGACAAATTACTGGGGAGAGCTTAAGTGAAGTGTGAAATCGCTTCAAGGAATTGCTTAGGAAGTGTCCACATCATGCCATTCCGTTGTGGTTACAAGTACAAACATTTGACAATGTATTGTTCCCGGAGACGAGATTGATCGTCGATGCAAGCGCAGGAGGCATTTTTCCTCCTAAACCTTTGGAAGAAGAACAAGAACTATTGGACAGAATGGCATCAACTCATTACTACCATGGCACAATAACTGCTCAGTTAGGCAACAACCACAATAACAAGATCATCAAGTAAATGCCCAACAAGGAGGTATGATTAATTTTAATGATGCTTTCTTGGCTCAATAGGGTATGATGTTGAACATGATGACAAATTTGATAAAGGCCTTAGAAAATATGGGAAGGAATCTGGTGAACTCCATTGATTCAACACCTCCAGGGATTTTAAATTGTGACTTTTGTGGAGGAAACCATCAAAATAGACTTGGTCAAGCACCCATGACGCAAGGTAAGTAAGTTCATTTATTGCAAATCAAAATTCAAGGTCAAGGGATCAACCTAATTCTTATGGTAATACCTAGAACCTATCCTGGCAAAACTATCCAAATTTTTCTTAGACTAATCAGAACAATGTTCAAAACCCATCCTTCCAACCCAGCCAGCCATAATCAAAATTTTCCAACCAAGCTTCATCGTCTAGGCCATATCAACCACCTCATCAAAAGAATTTTAAAAACTTTCCTTCTCATACCAGTGTCTACCACCAACATCCCTATTTCAAAATCTCAGTTATCCTTCACATGTAACCCATAATCCAATAAGGATAATTTGAGAAGGGAATTGGAAGCTTTGTAGAGGGAGCATGAGAATTTACGAGCTTCTATGGGGTACATGGAATTTTAATTGGGATGGTTAGCTCGGAAAAATAATGAACGGCCTGTAGAAGGCATTGCCAAGCTACACCATTCCAAATTCAAAGGAACAATGCAATGCTATTTCACTGAGGAGTGGAAAGGAATTGGTTGTACAAAATGACAAGAAAATGGTTGATAAAGAAGTTGAGAAGCACAAATCCAAGATAATTGAAGATAAAATTGAAGTTGAAGTGATGATGAAACGATGACAAATGAGAATGAAGTTAAGGAGTCGAAGAAGAAGCAAGTGGATGAACCTTTAAAATTGGATCCCACGATGAAAGTGTCATTTCCTCAATGACTCATTAATCCAAGAAATAAGGAAAAAGATAAACAATTCTACAAATTCCTCGATATGTCTAAAAGGATTAATGTCAATATCCCTTCGGTTGATGTTCTCAACAAGATATCTAATTATGCTCGATTTATGAAGGATCTCTTGGCTAGGAAGCGAAAATGGGATGATGATGACAAAGTTTGCCTCGATGCCAAGTGTAGTGGCAATGTTCAACAGAGATTACCCCCTAAGTTCAAAAAAGTTCCCAGCAACTGCCAAAAACTTGTACACGCTCCAAGATCGGTATAGAATGATGAAATTATGTTGATTCTATGGAGGCCATTTTTATCAACTGCACATGCTTTAATTGATGTTAATAAAGGAAAGTTGATTTTACGAGTTGATAATGAATCATTTGAAATTGATGTTTTTAATTATGATGACAATGTCTCAATATTTGTAGTAAAATGTGCTAATTATTCCTTGGATTCACTTTTTCAAAGGTTTGAAGAAAATGTACGAAAAGTGGGTAAAGGTTCATCATAAAAAAGCTGTTGAAACAAACAATGATTCCACAATTGACTTGGAGGAAAAACCACCTAATGATGAAAGTGAGATGAAAAAGAATCATGAAATGGTTTCATGAGAGTGGAAAAGGCAAGGGTTTGAGCAAAGTGACCATGAGCAACAAGAAGAAAAAGTGGTTTAAGAAGCAACTTGATGCGATAATTTGTGCACTATCTTTGGCAAATGCATGGACAAAAGGGCAAGTTCAAGTTAGAGCTAGGAATCTAGAACTCCAAGAGTAGCAAAAAATCGTGTCAAGCTTTTCTCGTGGAAGCCAAAAAGAAAAGGATGGTTGACCATCCCTAAAAGCTTGGAATAATTCAAGTGCCAAAGTCGAGCCTAAGAGTATAAACAAGGGCATTGCATGGGAGGCAACTCATGTCCTTTTATAATTTTGTTTGTGTGTTTGTTTTTGATTTTCTTTAGTTTCTTTGAATTGTGTGTGCATATCATCTTAAAATGCAAGTTAAACTGCCTAGAACATGGTTTTATGGTTTTGTTGTTGGTTTGAGTAGTTGAGGAAAGGCATTTACATATTTTGGGGTTTTATTTTGCGCACATGCACACCATTTTGTGCGCATATGTGCGAAATCCAGGTTTTGGACTTCTAAAACTGTCTCTTATACACATGCGTGACCAGAATCTTGCGCATGTGCACAAAAGGCAAAAACAAAATTGACCCCTTGGCTTCTCGCACACATGCGCGAGTAAGCTTGCGCACCGAACAAAAAGCCAAACACCCTTTCTTTCCAATATTCAAATGAGTTTCTTCTTCTTAATTCCTTCTTCTCCTTTCAAAACCCTCTCCACCCCAGTCATCTTTTTACTCTCAAATCACTCCTTTATTTCTTCAATTCACATCAACTTTTCTTCTTCTTGCAAGAATAAACATGATTAAGACATGAATTTCATTGATTTTCTTATATTTTTCCTTTTTGTGTTTATACTTGAATTGAAGGAAAGTTTTGATTTTTGCTAATTGGATTGTGCTTATTTGTGTTAGATTTCATATTCAGTTGTTGATGCGCTTGATTTTTTTACTTGTTCTTTGAATTGGGAGGTAATTGTGTGGTATTTAAATAGAGTAATGATCATTTCTTTTTTATGCATGCCAAATGTTCGATAAAATGCTTCAATGAAGAAAATCCTTAAAGTGTTAGGTATTTGTGGATGAATTCAATTCATAGGACTTCACTCAGGCCATATGATTCTCCTTATTCATTTTTCTTGGTTAAAAATGGTCTAGAAGTGTCTTGAATATATACACATAACTTAGTATTAGCACTAACATAGTATACACATCTTAGAATGTATAAATTTAATTTTTTGTTTGAGGTTATATAATTGAATAAGTGTGGGGTGTCAGTGCTTTTATTTGCGTGCCTTATATCTCATATTGCATTCTTTGTTAGAATGGCACACAAGGGCAAGCAAACCAGTAGCTCGAGGAACAGCCAAAGCTTCTTTCTTTGGCGGCACAACAGGGCCTCAAGAGCATTCCGAGGAGGAAAACGTTCTGGAGGAATTTCTCATCATGTCGCGCCAAAGTTTTTAAAATTCCGATATTTTGTATTGATTATGTTCCTATTAAAGAAAAAGGTATAAAAATCTCTACTACTAAAGCCCTGGAGATTCAAGATGCCATTAGGACATGTGGGTGGAATTATTTCACATCTACACATAAGGATACAGTTTTCCCCATCGTACGTGAATTTTACGCTCATTTAACTATGTATGCGGATACTAAGGTATATGTCAGGGGGAAAATTGTGGATATTTTTGGAAACATGAATTGGCTCTTGAGAGTGAATCGAGTTCGCAATAACGAGTGGCCGACTACATTTGTGACACCAATATGGTCCTTAATGACATTACGAGCCTTATTTGCACGGGAAAAATAGAGTGGACTTATGGTGTTGGGGTATTGCCTGACATTTCAATACTAATCGCTTAAACTTCAATTTTAGTTTAGTTCAAATCTCTATGTGCTCTTCTCCTCCCGGTTAGTCATCTTTCTCATGTCACTTTGAGTGAGCTAAGTTGTTATATGGCATTCCTTCGGGTAGGCCGGTAGATATGGGCCATTTTATTAGCCAATAGATCCGTTATACCACACTTGTCAAACAATCTGGCTTATGGTTCCCACATTTGGTTTAAGCCATAATTGATGTCATCTTATACAGGTTGATCCAGCCAAGGAAAGGCTGAAGTCAAGTAAGCTAATTACGTTGGATGGCATGAGGGCCTCAATTTGATGAACCCGTTCTCAAGCTTCCACTTCATAGCCATCAACGAGTAAACCAGTTCCAAGGCTTAGTCAGGAGGAGATATTTAAACAAATTTTGATAGAACAACAATGCATGCGACGCCAATTTAATACTTATATTCGCTATCAGCATGCATGGAAGCAGAACATGGAGGCTCGTCAGCTAGCTTGGGAGTGTGGGAAGGATTCCTTTACCTTTCTGTCTTTTCCTGCATTTCCACAGGAGTTGGCACCTTCTGACGCTGATTCTTGATCTACTCGTTCTCATGTTGCAGACATGCACCCTTGGGATTTGATTATTTTTGAAGAAGAACTTAATGATGTTTTCTATTTTTCATGTCTATTAGTTTATTTTAATGATATCGTACTTTTTGTTATTTTATTTTTATACTTATTTGTGATGTTCGTGATGTATGCCCCTAAGGAATTAAGTTTTTTTCTGACGATTGTGGAATCTCATTCCTCGATTTTCTACAATTTCTTGAAGGGTATAATATTTTGTTTTTTTTTCTAGTGATAATGATACTTTCATCTCATCTCGTGGATATTTATGTCGGGATACATCAATCGTTCTTCATTGCAAGAGAAGCATTTCCTTTCCCTTTTTGTGCTCTTATTTTCTTTGAAATTGGGGACAATATTTATTTCTAATGCTCTTATTTTCTTTAACATTGGGGACAATGTTTATTTCTAAGCATGGGCTAAATTAATTGGATTTACATTCACAATTGCCTGAGACTAAAGTTGATGAAGCTCGATTTTTGCTATTTTTTTTCTTCTTCAAAAATGATCTCTTGACATGTTCAAGATTTTGAAAATTTTTGTTTGAATTAGCTAGAAATCTTTGAAATTTTTGGAAATTTTGCAATTTCTTAGCATGTCTCTTTGATTTTCTACATGATAATTTTTTAGCCTAACTATTATGAATGGGTAGTCAGTATTAATAATTTCCTTGCATGATTTCGAAGAATTCTTGAGCACTTATAGCCATAAATTATTATTATTATTATTTTTGAAACTTAGGGATAATTACATAGACTCACTTATATTGCATCCCAGAACTTGCTTTCTTATATTTTCAACGCGAAATTTTACAGACAACTTGATTAATTTAAGGATGTGTATAGGACTGTAATTGTACACCACCCACTGTTTGGCTTTTTTCCACCCTCAAATAAGTTTTCCTGTCTCTTATACACATCTAGATGTGTATAAGAGACAGATGCAAGAACCGGTGGGAAACACCACTCGTATTTTCAATAACTCATTTTTTCTTCAATTTTTCCACCCTTGCGCTGGGATTTGCTCTATCAAGTGTGTGACTCTTAAGAACTTTCTGCACACGTTTATTTGGGTGATATAAGGGTGGAAGGAAGTTAAATGAGGGTGGAAACTGTACGAGTGGATGGTGTACAATTATGGGTCAAGGAAGGGTACCAGGAAAAATTGAAGAAAAAATAAGTTATTGAAAATACAAGTAGTGCCAATCACCGGTTCCTTGCATTGATGTGATTTTAGGTAGTGCCTATCACTGGTACCTACATTGGTGCGTTTGCAGGTAATGCCTATCTCTGATACCCGTATTGGGAGTGAACATGAACAATATCAAATAAATGTCCAAAAATATGTTGGCATGTTGGGTTGAAATTGAAGAAGGTAGACTTTTTGTTTGTTGTATGAAAATCAACCAATTTCCAAAAAGTATGTGGTTCTATATTTGTAAGGATATCACACATCATGTATAAGAGACTTATTCTTTATACATCATGTGTGACTAGCATTAATGTAAAGCTCTTTCTTTTGTCTTGTGATATCCTTATCTCTTTTTTTTTTATTAGCCAATACCCTAGCCTAATGATACAAACTAAAAGTCCTAAATTTAGATTGAGTTGATTGTCTACATTAGTGGAGATGTGTAAGAATACACATCTATGGGGTGTTCAGAAAAATTCTAATATAGTTTGCATGATTTGATCTAAGTGTCTTCTTAACACATCTAGATGTTATAATGGCTATATTCACACATACACACACACCGGATTTCATGTCTAGAATTTTGTTGGCATTTGAATTCTTGAGTTCTTAGATTACTTCTGATGGAGGATTGGCTCTTGATTATTTATGTTGGCAATTGTTGAGATGTCTTGGGTGCATTACGGATGAGTTAATCTATTTTACTTTTATTTTTGCTCTAGGATGATCAAAAGCTACGTGTGGGGTATTTGATAAGCTCAAAAATCTCATTTACCCTAGTTTTAATGTAATGCGAGCAATAATTGAGTAAATTATGAGCTTAATTGTTTATTTTTATTTTCAACAGTGTAGGTCTTGAATGAAAAGGAATCAAAGGGATCAAAAAGTTGGAGAAAAATCACAAGGATGAAAAATGTACACCGGCAAGGATCGAATTTGGACACTATTTGGTATTTTGGGCACAACTTTCTTGTTCGAGCTCTGATCAAGTTTATTCAAGATGTGTTTGAAAGTTTAGAGGAAGAGCTACAATTTTTATGTTTTTCATTTTTCCAATTCCATCAGCATCAAGGTCAAAATCGAGGTTGAATTTGAAGCAGAGTGCAGAGGCACGCATGAGCTTGCACATGTATGCAAATTCCAGTAGTAAATGCCTTAGCGTGAACATGTGAGAGTTTCCAAGCACATGTGTGCATGACGTAGCAGTATTCTAGTGAAATTTGTAATTTTGGCAGCCATTTTCATCCAATTGGACTCCTTTGTGGGCTTTCACGTCTCTATCATTGGAGAGGGGGTTTTACCCTAATATTCCCTATAAATACCCCATTTAGAGAGGAGCTGAGAGAATACGATCATTAGTTAGAGAGAAATCATTCATTAGAGTAACTAGGTTAGAGTTTACTTTTCATGTCAAGATTTCGAGCTTCATCAACTATTAGTTTCACTTACAATTCCTGAGTTTGCTTTCTTTCTTACATTAACCCTAAATAGTTTATTAGTTAAAGTTTGATTTCATTGAAGTTAATCACTTTCTTTAGTTTTAATTTGATTTGGTAATTGTTTTTATTTTCTAATGGTTAGAATTAATTTAGTCAGGTAAAAACAAAATCTTTTAATTAATTTGTCAGACTAGTATAGCGGTTTGTCAACCCTAGTGATTGCTCAGTAGTCTTCGTGGGAACGATCCTTACTCACCCGATCTACAAACCCACCCCGTATCCTTGTGAGTGTAGGTTTTAATTAGGGTTATTATGGCTTATTTATTACTTGTTTGTGAATTGAATAACCTAACAAATATTTACCCGAACAAAGCCGTGAAGTCCCCATGACTCCTTAATTTGTTTGGATCCCGTGAGTAAAGTCCCATTATGACCTCTTCTTAGTGTAGCATTGTTAGTTTAGAAGGCAACTTCTAGACTCACGAGTTTAATTTATTTGTATTTATATGGTCTACTTGAAATTGCTCATTGCTTAGCCTTGTGCTTAATGTTATGAAATCCATAATTAAGGGTAGAACTCTTTTTCTAAGTTTAATTTGAGCTTAATTGGTTGCTTTCACATTCGCTTAATTAATATATTGTTTGTCTTCTATTTGAGCTTTTTGATTGTGCACGTATAACTCAAAGTCATTGCCTTGTTTTATGTTTAGCTTGTTATGTGTTTTTATACTTTTTAGTAGTATTTACAAACTGGGATTATATGGGTGCTGTCTCTTAGTTACACTCAATATTGCATAATATCAAAATTGAAAGTGGTGTTTATTATCTTGTTTGTGGGGAATGATGTTGTTCTTGTTGTTTGTGATCAATGAAAATGGGTGTTGAACATAGGTTGCATTTCATGTAAAAAAATGTGATTTAATCCTTGAAACTCAACCATTTTTTTCAACTGCATCATAAAATGGTTTTCTTAATTAGTTTTGACCTTAAACTTTACTTTTTTCGTAATAGTTTTTTCAATGCCAATTTCAATTGATGCAATTTAAAAACTTTAAGATTTTTGGAAATTGGTTGAGTATAGAAAGAAATGAATTAAGCATCTTTGTTCATTTTGCATGGATTTGGATTTTCGGATATTTTGTGGGTTTGGCTTACTACACTGATTTATGTAGTGTGAACCCCCTATTTTAGCAAAATTAGCCAAATTTTGGAAATGATCTAGGCATTTTCTTGGACTGTTTGAGGAAAAAAGACTACCTTACATTAATTTATCCCTAGTGTCCCCACTGAGACTTATAGCCTAATATCTTTTTCAACCACATAACTTAGCCATTCCACTTTGTTTATTCATCCTCTCTTCATCCTGTCACCATAGTCATTGAAGAATTATCCTAGCTTCAATGAAAAAGTTAGAGGTTCTATGAGGTCTGGGTGTGTGTCTGTCTCTTATACACATCTAGATGTGTATAGAGAAAAGAAAAGAAAATTGAAAGTGTTGTAATCCCTTATTGAATAAAGAAGGTTCATCTTACATTCGAAAGTTTTTGTTGGTTTTGGGACTTGTATGTATCGGATAGTAGCCCAATAGTTTGTATTGAAATGATGAAGGTGATTTGAGTTACTTGTATCCATATTTGTCCTATCCTATTATCTTAGCCTACATTACAAGCTTTAAAAATCCTAAATGATCCTTAATCTGGGATAATAGATATTAGAGAGTTTGGGTGAAGCATTCTTCGGTTGATGTTCTTTGCTAAACCTTATTATAACAACAAATATCCTTGTGTGTTCATTAGCATCAATTTTGCTTCTCAACGAACAAGTCTTAACGATGTTTCTATACTTGAAGCAAATTTTTGAGAAACTTGACTTATTTGTCCTAGATCAACTAGCATTTGAATTGGACTTTCATAAATACTGCATTAGTCAAAGTAAGTTTCTAACAAAAATTAGTGTATATTTTTATAAATGGTGGAATAGATTGTTTTCACTTCTGACTAGTAAACTAGAGTTCAACATTGCAATTTTCCTGGTAGTGTTATGTGTTTTGTGTCAGTCGTTTTAGTTGTTCTTTATCTTTTCTTTTATTTAGTCGGCGCAAGCAAAAGTTTCAGTTTGAGGGTGTGATAACTCTAGAAAATCAGAGTAATATGTACCCTAAACATAAGCATGACCACGGTTCTAGAACTACATCTTGTGTATAAGAGACAGATAAATACTGGAACCTTGGGAGCTAATTAACGACAGTTCCCAGTTCGGTCATGGTTCCAATTTCTATTTTTTTTTTAAAAATAAAAAAATTAGAAATTATAATAATAAAAAAATATTAATACAAGCTAAGATGAGAAATAAAAATTTTTTTATTTATATTCAATTTCAATTTCTTTAAGTTCAAATTAAAGTAGAAATTGGAAAAAAAGTACACTGTCTCTTATATTTATTAGAACCATTAAAAATTAAAGTAAAAATATATTTTGGAAAATTCATATATTTTGAGAGTATTTGAGAGAATTAGAGAGGATTAGAGAGATTGACAGAATTAGCTGTCGAAATGTTAAGGGGAGGGGGATATAGGTAAAATGGAAGGGGGAGAATTATAATTTTTTATTTTTTATAAAAAATTATTGCCGATTCTGGTTCCGGTTCCAAAAAATAGAAAACCAGAACCAAAACCGTGTCCACAGTTTTGAATTCAATTTTGACGGTTTCGATTTCAATTCCAAAACTATCATTTCTCAGTGCCGGTTCCAGTGTTTCCGATTCTAGAACCGTAACCGTGGCCATCCCTACCTAAACTTAACAATTTTGTTACTAGTTTCGAGCATTCTTAGTTACTTTAGTATTATTTTCGTGTATTTTTACTTTTACATGTTAAAATGTGTTATTATATGTTTATTAAGTATTTTAGTACTTAATTAGGTGTTAATCATCATATTTTAGTAGGTTCTCGTGTTTAAAATTTGTGTATTGTCTTTAACCTAATTCCGTTGGAAGTTAGGTTTTCATTCACCTTTGTTTGTCTTTGATTTTCAGCCTCTTTTGTGAGTATTTTGTTTCTATTTTTAGGAGTTATTTTAAGTGTTTATTATATCTAATAATGTGCTCTTATGTGCTACGGTCACATAAAAAAATAGCATATCTGATGTGTTTAAGAGCACATTTTCAAACAAAATAGCGAAAGAGTCTGAAGTTGAGTTGGTGCTGCGGTTACTAGAGTAAATTGGCCTCTAGATGTTTAACCATGCTCGGTGACCACGGTCACCAACCCCAGGCCCAAAATGTCCAAAACATTCTACCACCTGTCTCTTATACACATCTAGATGTGTAGCCCTGGGCTATAGCACTAGAACATTTAAACATATTTTTTTTCTTCATATATATAGTGTGTTAAAGTGTTAGTATAGGCTAGAATTTCTTCTTCATTTTCCTCTTATTAGGATAATTATTTTCTTATATTAGAAAGTTCAGTAAATATTCTTTTTCCTAAACATCTCCAAGAATATGCCTAGATCATTAAAATTTTTATGTTTTTATTTAATCTCTTTTACTTTGTGTTAATTTAGTGTAGTTTAGTCTAATTACTCTATTTAAGTGCTCACTTTACTTGATTTCTTTCTTGAAATGGCATATTATTCATGAGCTTTTTATTTATTTGTTTTGTTCACATGGATTTTAATTAATGGGTAAATTATACACATGGACTTCTTTTAAGAAATACTTTCTTAGTATTAATTTGTAGTTTAGACTAGTTAAGTACTTTCTAAAAATACTTTCTTTTTACATGCTTTATTAGAATAATTAATGGGTTTTCTTTAATGGTGGTAGCTTAGTAATATTCTAGTAGTTTAGATTAGTTAATTGTTCCCTTAAGATGCTTTCCCTTTTATCTTCTTTCTTTAAATGATTTTCTTAGTTCTACTGTTTACTTTAATGCATTAGTTAGCCTTTAAATTCCTTTCTTAGTCTCTTTAATTCTATCTTTAGTTAAATGTTTTCTTTTAAACATCTAGATTGTACTAGTAATCTAACCAAATAATTGGTAGTTGCTGACAAATCCTTGTGGCTTCGATCCCTACTTATTTTACTACTAGTTACAACTGTATACTTGTGGGATGCTGCCTAGTAAATAGTAGGATTTAGGTGTTTCAAAATATAAAATAACTAGGTGTTTTTTCAAAAAGCCATCAAATTTCATGCATTTTCCTTCTTTAATTTCTTCACTTTAATTCTTGTTAGATTATTTTCTTTCTTAGTTTAATTTTGTGTGTTTTTTATTAGCTTTTATCTAGTATAAGAAGTTGTCATTTTTCATTATCAATAACTTGGTGTTTAATATGGATTGCATTTTATATAACCTTTTTACCTTTGCTTTATTCCTTGATTATGGCTAGCTAAATTAGTTTGGATTGGGCAAAGGAATGTAATGTGTTGTGGATGTTACCTAGAGACCGCCCTCATATTTTCCTTTAGGAATTCCTGTCTCTTTGTTGGGGTTAATTGCTAGCATTTGGGAAGAGAGCCCGCTTCTTGAATGTATTCGTGAATCTTAGATTTAGACCATTCATTCAACGTATTATATTCTAAAAGGCTAATTTTGAAAACTTTACTTCTACTTGTCGTATTTTGCTATTAATGGCCGCTCCGAATGCATAACATTTGTGATGTCGATTCCTCTACTAGCCTTATTCTTAACACAAACAAGCACATATTTTTGCATTTTTTTTCTTTTTTTCTTTTTATTTTCTTTTCTTTTGAATTGTACGCAACCAATTGTTTTGTAGCACAATATAACTGTATGCCCAATATCCTTGCAACTCCTCCTTTTCTTCACGAGTTTTCGGTGAGTTAGAAAAACATAACATATTGGCATGTTGATGTATGGAGTTTGTGGAGGTGGTGGCATTGGTTTATTAGCTCTACCATGGTGTCTATCAAACACATTACCATGTTCTTGATGTAGTCACTATCTATTCGCTCTCTTATAAAGGTCTTTGGCTCATTTGTAGTAACTTTACAACCTGCATAAACACAAAGTCTAGAAAGGTTAGACTTGGAAAGAAAAATTTGGACACCCTTCCTGTTTGATAGACACCATGGTAGAGCTAATACTACAAATGAGCCACATTCCAAGAGAGCGAATAGATCTGTCTCTCCATGATTTCATACATAAATCAAGCTCACTCTCCGGTCATATTCATTACAAGAATTACTCACCTTTTGTGACTTACATAATTTTGAAGGTCACAAATACAATCATTTTAGATATTCCATATCACCGGATAGTGAGACTTGATTTATGTATGAAATCATGGAGGAAAAGTCTATCAACTGTCTCTTATACACATCTAGATGTGTATAAGAGACCGGTCACATTTAGTTTTATAACTCTCAAATGATGGTCACCCTCTACAAAGTCATAGAACTAAGATACGGTCACAATGTAGTTCGTAACTCTCAAATGATGGTCACCCTCTACAAAGTCACAAAATCATTTTTGACTTGCAAATGAAAGTTACATTATCATTTGTGACTTGGATTTATTAGTTTCTGTGACTTGTAGTGTCACAAAGTTTTTGCATTTATGACTTTCAAAATTATGTATGTCACTAAAAGTGGGTAGTTTTAATAGTGATTGCTCACAGTCCCTAAAGGCCAAAACCTACAACTGATAAAATGAAACTAAATCTTTAGGAGTAACATCAACTCACTTCTTGAAAACCTTAAGTGGTCTTGGATGAGATCATTTTCATTTGCATTATCGTAACATAATTAGTCCTGATAACACTTACATTAATCAATTTTACCAGCCACAAAAGTCTAAAGATTTAGTGAGATGTGTATAAGCTAGTCAAAATAAGTTTAGGGACTGTGAGCAATCAGGATTGAAGTCAACCAACTTAACCCTAACATTGCATTTCCCATCTATCAAATCACAAAGATTATAATGAAGATCTTTAACAAGGTTGGTGAAACCACTATTCACGGATCTATCAAAGCACTCCCAATGACGAGTGGTAATTTGTGCTGCAATTTTTCTTCTAATATTCTCATAGGGCAACCAGCCACTGACAAATCAAAACCACTTTCTTTAATTACTTCATGCTTTTGATTGTTGTAAAATAAGTCCTCTGACCCCTTACTCACAAATTTCTTCCTATCAAAATTAGCATCCAGTCTTAATCCCTCAGTTTCCCCTTTCTCAGTTTTTCTCTTTTTTAGTGTCGAAGGAGTAGCCAGAGTCTTACCTTTTGTCTTTAGCAATTTTATTAGTCACAATTATCAAAATAATGTATAAGAACCCAATTCCAATAAATTTAGCCTAAAATCAACACTAAAAGTTTCCAAATTACACTATTAGTTCCAAAAAACTATCCATAAATGCTAAATATATCCAACAAAAAGTGTTAACTTGACGACATTAAAAATTAATCACTAAGACTTACAGAATAGGCACCAACATAATGGAAGAATTGTACCGTAGGATATTTGAAGTGTTGGCTATTTTCACCATTTGAACCTGTCTCTTATACAAATCTAGATGTGTATAATTACTAGTAGTTTAAGGATGTAAAAGGGAAAAAATTTTGAGTTTAGAGGAGAATTTAGACTAGGCCGAAATTTTGTTTTAGGGGCTTGGAACATATTCGACTAGATGTGTATAGTGAGGCTAGGTTTTTGGGTTGGAATGGTTGAATTCAACCAAGTGTTCCCTTTATACTCTTGGAGTTCGCAGACCGTGGTCACTAATTTGCCTTCGATAATTTTGGAGTACGCGGACCGGGTCACAGAATTTAAGGTTATTTTACATGTCCTTGTTACTATGTTTTGATGTTTTTGTGTCCCATTTATTTTGTATTTGTGATGTTATTGTGTAAGTTTGGTTTTTAGGTGTTAGTCGTGCGACTTTTTGGTGATTATTTGTGTTTGAAATAGTCACTTATATGGTTCTCCTCTCAAAAATGTAGCTTAGTGGTAGATTTGTCCAGTCAAAAAGTCAAATGCCATGAAGAAAGGAAGCACCAAACAAAGCTGAATTTTTGACAGAAGAGCTGTATAAGAGACGGCAAAATGTATTAGGCCGAATGGTTTGTCACAGTGAACTAATCAGTCAGAGCCTTCTCTTATACACTGTCTAGATGTGTATAAGAGACAGCTTGAACTACGGTTGAAGCCATCAGCAAGAAATTTTTACTGCTAAATAGAAACTAGAAATTAAATTTTAAGAAAGCTATTCAAATTAATAATTTAAGAGCTCTTTTTTTGACTAAATACACTTCTATTTAAGAAGAATTGAGTAGGAAATAATTACTTTATTCTTTAGGTACGTTGGAGAATACTCTTTCTATGGCTTTTATTTGCTTTCTCTCTCTTTTAAATTAAGGTTTTGCTTCTCTAATCTTCTAGCCGTAGTTTTGAATAATTTTCAGAGAAAATTGCAGCTTTTTAGTCAAGAATTCTTTGCTTCAGTTATTGTTTTGGTAATTTCTTTCCTTTTTGTCAATTTAATTTCTAGTTTCTATTTAGATCATTATAATCGGTATTATAAAACCGTAGTTCAATGGCAGTAAAAATTTCTTGCGATGTTCACGGTTTTTATGTTTTTATTTCAATAATCATGCACTAAATCACTAGGGTTGGTATGAGTGATGCAAGTTTTTGTGAGTTACCTTATATAATAATCAATCTGATTAATTAAACCTGTGGGTAATAATTAATGCAAATTTACAACTCAAGAATGTAGCTAATTGTTGCTTTGGTTAGGTTGGTTGAGGTAATACAAAAGTTGATTCTCTGTCTAGACCTATATTGATTATTAGACTAGCTTAA
This sequence comes from Cinchona pubescens, assembly GCA_025175665.1. Classification (NCBI taxonomy): domain Eukaryota; kingdom Viridiplantae; phylum Streptophyta; class Magnoliopsida; order Gentianales; family Rubiaceae; genus Cinchona; species Cinchona pubescens. The sequence continues at coordinate 52,203 of JANKKI010000471.1, forward strand.
TGCATGGCAATGACTGACATGATTATCTAGTTAGTTCAATATAAATTCTATAAAGCAAAGACTCAATCTAAATGAAATTAGGTCAAAGAGGAATCTATACCCAAGTTAGCTCCATTGGTGGAACCCAATTGCGCGACAAATCGAGGTTGGGTTGATAATTGGGAATTGAACTTTCATTTAGTATGCTTGGTGATTTGATTGAATTCCAGGAAATTGCCAGCCTGGTACCTAACCTATTGTCTAAACTATTTGAACCACTCATTTCAAGTTCATTTATTTAATTTATTTATTTAAATTTAATTACAGTAATTATTTAATTTATTCAAAAATTCAACGTCTAATAGAAATTGTTGAAGATTTTCAGTACTTTTCTACACAATCTCTATGGGAACAATCCCTATTTATCCTACTTATTGTCACCGTACAATCGTTGAAGTAATTTGATTTGTCGAGACAAATGTCCTATACCAAAGATCGAAAATGAAATTGATATTTATCAGGATAGGTTCACTACTTTTGACTAGATAAATTTCATTTTCATTTACACTTCTGTTGCATAGCAAATACTTGTTTTTTTGTTTTTCTTATTTTTATGTTTTGTACTTTGGTTCTGTTGCAAATATATGTTGACAATGTGTACCTTCTAGCATTTTGTGCCCCATTGATAGACATTGGCTTTGTTCTCATTGTAAATGGAATAAAAACCATTATGTCTCCATTGCTTGACGCTCATTATCGATCTATATCTATATTAATGTGTGTGTGTGCATATATACACGCACACACACACACACACATTAGTATAGATATAGTTAAATGAAGTAAAGGCTTCGGTGTATAGAGAAGACCTCAGCGTTTAAGAAGTCACCATAGATATGATGAAACCCATTATTTCTTTATCCATTTATATTTTTTATTTTACACTTATTTGACATCTCTTCATCTGCAAATAATTCTCGATGTGAATACACAGAACCGGACGGCTGATCAAAAAATTAGATTATGTATTGAAAGAGTAGTATGAAATAAAGGATATTTCATATTTGCTTTTATTTATCGGAAGTCCAGTTCAGCATCAAAGGGGACAATCTATAAATTTTTGACATTTATCCATATTTTTATTTTTATCTATATACATGTGTGTGTGGGGGTGTATGCGAGTTATTTTTTTCAAATTTTCTTTTCCCCTTTTAGTTTTTTATCCCTTTTTATGATGCCTAAAATACACGCCCTTAGTGAAATTAATTCCTACTAGGAAGACATGCTTAAATTACTCATCATCTATTTAACTACCTATTTTTAAGGATACTACCAACTATTTTTAGTCTTATAATCCTACCTTTTTGTCACTCTTAATACACCCATAGTTAAATAGTTTTATGCCTAAAATATCGTAATAAAGTATAATGGACCTATCTATACTACTCTTCATTTAATATAATAAGACTATATATTTTTTACAATACTACTATATATTTATTATATAGTTCAAACTATGATAACAAATCACATAAGCATGACAAAAAAATGCCTAGATTTTTCAAATATTAAATTAAATAAAAAATGCTCTCTCCTCTCTCCTCTCTCATCCAGTCTAGTCTTCTTTACCTAGCTTTTTCAAACCCTAACCATGGTTGCTCTTCAACCTGGGGTGAAGGGCAACCCCCACGTCTCCCAGTTTGTTTATTTGTTTTATCTATTTTCTCCACTGATGTTAACATTCCGTTGTCTCACCTATCACTTATAGGGGGTGAACTAACTATTTTTTCCATTACAACACAAGTTCAAAAACTTGCTAGCCATTTGAGATTTGCCTTAGTTGGCAAATTATCGAGAGGTTGGCCCTTAATGGAAGCCTTACTCTAAGAATTTTTGATAATAGATTGTGCCGGAAGATTCAAATTAGGTTTATTGGATAATCGCCATGTTCTGATTCAATTTGATCGTGAAAAAGGTTATCTTAGATGTTGGCGCCGCAGTGTTTGGACTTTTTCAGGGTTTGGGATGTGAATCCTTAAATGGACTCCAGACTTCTCTGTCGATAATAAAATGCCCATAGTTCATGTTAATGCACAAACACCTAGTTATGAAATTTATAGAACACCTCCCTCCTAAGAACTATTAACTAGGTGGCATCCTGCAAGTATACCGTTGTCAACTAGTAGTAAAGAGAAATAAGGATCGTACCCATAAGGACTGGTCTAATTATCAATTATTTGGTTAGATTACTACTTAAAGTGGTTGATTTAAAGAAAAGATTTAACTAAAACTAAAACTAATGACACTAAAAAAACAATTAAACAGTAAAGATCACTAAATACTAAGAAAGCACCTTTGTAAGAAAGCAAGTACAATAAGCATCTTTAGCAACCAAATAGAGTGCAATTAAAAAGGAAGAGCATAGTAACAAGAAAGTAATTAATTAATTCTAAACTAGCTCATTATTGCCAAGCAAGCACAATTAAATAAAGCCCATTAGCTAATCTACCAATTAAACTATGAAGCAAGTACATAAAGAAATCTAAATGAAAAGTCCATAAACTAATCTACTCCAATTAACTAATCTAAACTACAAACTACCTCTAAGAGAGCATTTTTTGAACCTTTTTTGAGCACTCATACCAACCCCTGTCTCTTATGTGTATAAGAGACAAAATTGAACCAATCGGTTCTTTTAAAAACTCAAGTAAAGAAAGGAAGTAATGAGAAGAAATTAAACTAATTAAACTAAGGAAACACGAAATTAAAGAGTATCTAAAGGAGTTTGAACAATGACAAAGCACTAACCACTAAAAAGGTTGAATCAAGGAAATTAAAATTACAATAAAGAGAAATCCTAATCTACTCTAATCTAAGAAAAACCCTCCCCAAATAGGCAAAAAAAGGAAGAAAATTACTCTCTAATCTAGCCTACTTCTACTAGTTAAGTTATACCTCAAATGAGGTTCAAAAGAGGTATACATAGTGCTAAGGTAATGGGAGAATAGTGCAGCAAAAATCAGCATCGAACAAAGACTTTTCTGCCCCAGTTGCCTTGTATGTTATTCAAATTTTGCTGTTGCAACATCGACTAAAACTTCTGAAATGTAGCACTTCATTTCTTTTGCTTCGTCTAGAAAAATTTTCATTCGACGTCTAGTTGATACGCTGTTTTCTCCTACCGAAACCTAACATAGTCTCTTAAAATTATTAGCTATAATAAACACTTAAAATAACTTCTAAACCTTTATCTAATATATGTAAAATACTCACAAGATAGACTAAAAATGAAAGATAAACAAAGACAAACGAAAGCCTAACTCCTATTGGAGTTAAGTTAAAGACACAACACAAACTCTAAACACAAGAACCTAATAAATATGCTAATTAATACCCAAATAAGTACTAAACACTTAATAAACATATACTAACACATTCTAACATATAAAAGCAAAATAGAAAAAAACATACACGAAAATACTAGGAATGCTCGAAACTACTAGTAAAACTATCAAGTTTAAGGTATATGTAACTTTAGTTCCTAGAGTTATCACATGTATGGATAACACTCGAAGGTCTCTCTTTTCATCTTTTCCATAAAACTGCATTATTCTCGATTGGACAACTTCTCGGCAATCCTCTTAAAAATTAATGCATCTATAGCTAAGAGTTTGAGGCCAGGCAAGACACGCATATGGGTTGAATTAGATCTCACAAAGCCAAGGCTGGGATGTGTTTATCTGGGCAATAGTGAACAAGCAAGGTGGCAATCAATCGAATGTGAGAAGATTCTTGGCAATTGCTTGTTTTGTCACAAGGTGGGACATCTGGATTCGGAATGCATAATCAAAAACCCTAAGTTGAAAAATAATTTTGTCGATGTTAATGGTGAAACGGCTAACATTAATTCATCTATTCTTTCAACTACAAACCCTAATCCTTCCCATAGCAAGGAGCCGAGAGGCATGGTACAAATCACAGCCACAGCTGCCAAGAAATCTTCCACTCCGCTTCAACATGCTAAAAAGGTTTGTTAGGTGCCTAAGATGGTTGATGTGGTCCAAATTGATTCTCAACAATTGACTACTGTAAATCATCTAGATGCATATTAGATCACATACCCTAGTTCCTCAGGTTTATCATCAGCATTGAAATCTTCAATTCCAGTTTATAATCTAGCAAATTTGGCATCTATTAATGTTGGCAAACAATTTGCGCATCAATCTCTAGTAGATTTGGTGTCTGTGGATGTTGATAAATAAGTTGCACATCAATTGCTGAATAAATCTCAAATGGATTTAGCGTGGACTCCTTCTTGGTGGCTAGGGTCGAGGTTAAGCCTCAACTATTTTTAATTTCAGTCCCAAAATTTCTATGCTAATGCATGGTTTCGTCATTACATCATAGTCATGGATGATTGCTTATTCTCCAGTCTAAAACCCTAGTGGCATTGAGACTAGGGTTTTATAGTCCAGTGATAAAGCTTTGTTTACCAACTCAACATGATGTTGGTCCATGCATGCATAGAAATTCACGCGAACTGAAATGAATAGAAGCCAAGTCCATGCAACGGATAAGCCTTTGGTACCAGACATTCGGTGAATTGGTTTGACTAAAATTGATGACCATCATTCAAAGTTCTGGAGTCATTCGATCAAAATAGCCAGTTCAGGAGTCGAATATTGTTGTTTCTCTTTCAGACTCGCACACGATTGAGCAAGAGATTCAATCACAGGTTATTTTAAATAGAGTCTTGTCTGATTTTCTAAAGAATCTACCTTACTATGTCTCGGTTATTGATCATGGACAGCCACGAGTGCAGCCATCAAATCCTCCAAAATGTATCCTGAAGAGAAAAATGTACTCCATGACTCGCACAATTAATGGCCAAGCAATCTTTGCGTGCCATTACTCAATCTAGATTCTGTATTTCTTAATGATTAATGTTTCGTGTAGAATGTCTAAGTAGACTGGAAATTCTCATTTAGAAGGTTGCAAAATTTTATTATATGGCACAATATTTCCTTTTTGGTTATTATTGAACCCTTAGTTGATGCGACGAGGAGTGAAGAATTTAGGATTCGGCTAGGGTTTAATCTCTGCATTTTCAATATAACTAACAAAATATGGCTCTTCCGGCATGGGTCTTTTCATTAAAGTAATGTTATTTAGAACTCCGAACAATGTATACATATGGTGATAAAAATGATGCATGGGATGATAAGGTTCTTGCTACTTCTGTTTATGCCAGTTGCTCTAGGTTTGAGCGTAGATATTTATGATAGCCATGAGTTCTTTTGCTTCTACTTTTGATGATCATGGATTGTACGTGTGATTTAAATGTCTTTTTTGCTATTTCAAAATATCAGGGTCGAGCAGCTCAAAACTACCCTTCAATGGAGCAATTCAATGATGCTCTATAGAATTGTGGAATAACAAAGCTGCCTTTAATGGGGAGTACTTTTACTTGGTTTGAGTTCGTCAAGGGCACACAGTTCGGAAACGTCTAGATAGACTTCAGGTGAATCTGCAATGGCTGACTTTTTTCCTTGGTTAGATGCAAGCTTTCCTACTTGTTCAGCTTACCATTCCACTGCCTCGGCTGGCCTTAGGTGAGCCTTTCTTGTTGTTGAGCTTGCCAAGGGCGAGCCTTTTTTTTTTTTGTAGTCAATCTAATCCTCTCGATCAAATACAAAATAGCAGTCTTGACCTTCCATGATTTGCATACAAAATCAAAATAAAATAAATAACTATATTTCTATATTAACATATCAAATTAACTTTTAACACAATAAAATCACACAAACTACTAATACATTAACTAACGAATACTAAACATAGAAAATCAGGACTAGAATCACACAAATTAAGAATAAAAGGACCATAAAAATAGCTCTAGTTATAAAGCTATCAATTCCCCTCAACCTATTGTTTTGCTAGTCACGAGCAAAATAAAACTAACAACAAACTAAATCAAGACTTTCACATGACAAAGTAGGAATGGCAATATTAAAATTGGCTTGACTTAATTCACTCATAAACGTCGCTCAAAGCCAACCAGCCACACGAACCATATAACACAGTTACATACCCAAAATTTCTCATGAATACACATCTAAATAAACTTTCTGGGACATAAACTCAAGAATTCAAATATATCAATATGAGCTTGTGGTGTGACTTCACGTAAGAAATCATGATGTCCCACAACCACGCCAAAAGTTACATAAAACCAAACCTCGTAACCATAAAAAATGTAAAAAGATCATTGGAACCTTACCATGCACACCACACAAATGACACACAAAGGCAAAGAATTATAGAACCATTAAAACCATTTAACCTAAAAACAAAAATATAACATTTCGTAATTCCTTTATGACCATCTTTTTATTCGGTTATACATTTTTTTTTTTTTTTTTTGCAGGCTTAGCAAGATGCATTTTCATGCAAGCTGCCTTTGAATTTCTCATTTCTTGCTATAGTTATGTATTTTACGTGAAGTAAGCCATTTTTCTTCTTTTTTTAAACTCGTTGGAGCACATAGAGCACTTAAGTAACTAGGCATGGAAAAATGGATTATATCAATGTATAAAGGTCAAACAATCATAATTAAACCTAATACCCGCCATGCATAAACATACAAATGAGAACACAAAGGCCCACATTGTATCAATCTATCCCAATATAGGTTTCAACAATTACAAAGAACAATTCTAGCAACTTCCAACAAGGTACAGGAAATCACAATAAACCACACGGCTCCTCTCTAATAGTAATGAGTTCAAAAATTCAAATGCAAGAAAGCATTATTTGATAGAAATTCATGCTTCCATCCTTTTAACACAAAAATGTACACGTGAATCATGGGATTCAAAATGCTAGGTTATCATATCACTGGCAATTAAAGTCAAATTTTCAAATAATATACCACTCTGACTAAGTTAACATAACATTTGATAAAAATACTAATAGAAGCACAGTAAAACACCTAAACATGAACAAACTTAACTAAACCACTACTCACCAATAGAATACAAGACTACGGCAAGTAATCTACACAAAAACATAACAAACACAAAGTACTACTAAAAACCAAAACATAGAACTTCCCTGACAAATTGTGCAGATGTAGAAAAGGATCAATCACCTGTTGTCCTATATAGACCAGGTCCATCTCCTCCCTTCCTTGTCTTTGGAAGCCCTTTCTCTCAAACTTTGTATGATGGGCCATAGTGACACTCTGGTGCAGCTGGTTCTTGAGGCCAATGAGTCATGTCAAAAATATGAACTAGATTCATCCTCCAAGCAATGATATCTATATTCTAATGCAGCACATGTAAACTTTGACTTTGATATCACCTCAACTCTCTATATGCATCCTCATCGTCTGGTAACAAAAATACATAATCTACATGTGCATTTGATGGTAGTGCTATTGGGGCCCCCCTTTGTTGGGTTCTAGACTACTATGCATCCCCATCATCATTATTTGACGAGTCCTCTTCGTTGTTGTCACTACCATCTCAACCTTTAGCCCTACTTGAACCTTTCTCATACACGAACGATGAGTTTTGACATTGTCTTCAGATTGGTGTCATTGATATTTTTTATGGTATGTACTCCTAACTCCTTCTTAGGTAGTTGTTTCTTAACTGGCGGAATTACATCTAACGTCTTTAAGCATATCCTTGTCGATTTGCCTTGACAGTCCTCCTTTTTTCTTATAAGTGTTAAGGCTTTGTCCAGTAGGATTTTGTACTTGAAAAAATCATCAATAATTTCGTCAACAACATTAATTGCCATGAATTCATCATATATAGAGGCAAGTTTGAGAGAATTAAAGACAAAAAAATTGACAGCCTAATCATCGACTCTCAATTGTAACTTTTCTTCTTGCACATCTATCAATGCTCTATCATAGTTTAAAACAACATCCCAAGGATCAACGGCATATCCTTGTCTTCGTCAATGTCAAGTATGATGAAATGTGCTGGAAAATAACATTTATCTACTTTGACCAAAATATTCTCTCTTATGCCCACAAGATACTTTTGTACTTCTTTTTGGCAGTTGGAGTGAGATAGTAGTTGGTTTAAGCTCCTCGCCATTCAACTTCTTGTAAATTGATAATGGCATCAAGTTGATGGATACCTTTAAATCTATTTTCCCAAAGGGCAACCTAAGAGGGGGGTGAATTAGGTTGTTTCTAAAACAAACCTTTTGATGTGCTTAATAGGAAATGCAAACTTTACGCACCAAATAAAGATTTAAGCACAAATGAATACAATAGATATTCAACAATTTAAGCTAAAAGAACAAATAAGAAGATTGAGATTAAGAGTATCAAACCAAACTCCCAAGCTTCTCAAGCTTGGAGCTTACAATCACAAAGAGCTTCTTACAAGGCAACTACCAAGTTCTCAACTTGAAGTTTAGCCACTAAAAGTCTCTTCAAAGTAGGTGAGACAATAACCTCTTGTACACAAATGAGGATCACTCTTGCTCACACTAATTTCCATTAGTTGAACCAAGAGTTTTGCACTCACAACCTCCATTTCTTACAATTGTTATCTCTCCACTCTTACACTACTAAGATATTTTCACAAAACTACCTACACTATTACAACACTTGTAGTCACTATTTCTCCCAAATAGGTCAAGAATTACTTGTAATCAATGTAGAAGTCCCTTTTATTTTATTCAGGATTAGGGTACACCTCTAGTGTATTTATAGTTCCCTAAAATCTACTTCCAACAACTTTCCAACGGCTATTTTCTATTTACTAGAAAACTAGCCGTTGGACCTTTTGGACGGCCGATATAGTGGGTGTGCGTCCGAACGAACTAGGCGTTGGACCTTTTGGATGACCGCTGCTAACCTCTATGTCCGACGCTGCTTCCGTTCTCTGAGAGTATTCGTTCGGACATCCGAGGATGTGTCTGAACCTGCGTCCGATCGAAGCAATGTCTTCTAGAAATATGATCGGACGCTGTACTTCGTCAAAGACTGCTTCAGGTTCTTTGTATCGAACGATTACCATCATCCAAAACTCTATCTTTCGGACAGTCATTTGCATCCGTGGAGTCTTTTGGTTATTTTGTTCCGATGATCATTTGCGTCCAAGCCTCCCTGTTTTTTTGCACACTTGTTTTCAAACCATTAGTGCGATTTGGTCATCATCAAAACATGATTAACATAACTGGGGTTCAACAATCTCTCCCTTTTTTATGATGACAAACTCAATTGGACAATTCAAAAAACAACCATAAAATATGAAGTACAACACAAGAGAATTTGTCCATTATTTCTCCCCCTTTTGGCATTATCAAAACATAAGAAAAATAATGCAATTTAAGCTGCCCCTAAGTTTATTCTCCCCCTTGAAAGATGAATATAATTCACATGAGTACACGGAGAATGAGTCAAGTTATGCAAAACAATTCTTCCCTTCAAGAATATGTGGTCCATAAGAAATGAGAGAATTCATGCAAAGAATTGGGATCAAAACAATTTTTGCTCATTCCTTACCAAAAAGCATCATCAAAACAATGAAGCACGTGTGATGCAATTTCTTGCAAAATAATCCATTTAAAAAAGAGAATGCTCCCTCTTTCTTTCGTAAGTAGTGACTTATTATAGACAAAAATTGGGGATACATATTTCCTAGCATTCTAAACAAATTCAAAACATAGATGAGTAACATTCAAGAGAACATAGTTCAACTTGATAAATGAAAGCACATTCTTAGACACAAAATTTTAGATGTTACCCATTTCAATATCATGTTAGCTCATATGCCTTGAACAACCTCCATTGATAATCTATCTTGAATTCCTTGGTGCTCTTCCAAGCATACCTACATGCAAAGTTAAGCAACAACTTTTGGTACCCACACTTTCTTGGGTAGTAACATGCTTAATCACCCAAATAGAATTTATTCCTAATATTTCATTTCTTTTAACATAACAATTTTTCTTTATATGGCCATGTTGATGACAATAATTACAAATAATATTCTTATTGCCATAAAAAGAAGATTTAGATTTTACAAAGCATAAATCATCCTTTTTAAAGGTGATAAAATTTTTGTTCAAAAACATATATCTAGTTCTTTTCTTTTCAAAAACATTTTCTTTCTTCTTTTTCAAAATATCATCAAGATCATTTAATTTCTTCTTCAACGAAGCTTGTTCTTCCATGATCTTGGTTTTTTCAACAAATTTTTTCTTCAAAACATCATTTTCTTTTGTTAACAAAGAATTATTTTCATGCACAAGTTTTGAGTTGGCACTCAATAAAGCATGAACTTTAATTTTTAACTCTTTGTTCTTAGCATATGATTCTTTCAAACATTCATGCATTTTAAAAATAAATGATTCAACATCATCATCATCATTATCACATGAATCATCACAAGAATCACAACTAGAGGTTACCTCATTATTGCCAAGTGCCATAAAAGCCATTTAAGCCTCCTCATATTCTTCTTCAACCTCTCCATCCGAATTGCAATCATCCCAAGTGATTTGGAAGTTTTCGAAGTGAGGCTTCCTCGAGTCTTTTCTCCTTTTTGATGAAGCTTTAAATGCTATGCTTCTTTTTCCTTTTGCCTCCTCATCTTGTACCTTGTATTTCATATTCAATTCAAAGGAGATTAGAGAATTAATCAAAGACTCGACAGACATAGAATTTAAAGTTTTAGACTCCTCTATGGCCATGGATTTAGGTTCCCATTCCTTAGATAAAGCATTCAAAAAATCGACAAATATTTTTCCCACCTAAGGAATATTCTTTACCCAAACCTTCCAAATCCTTTACCATGTCATTGATACTACAATTCATCTTGTCAATGTTCTCATGAGGTTCCATTTTGAAGGATTCATATTTAGCGACAAGAAGTGACTTCTTTTGCTCTCTTATATCTTCACTTCCTTCATGGATTTCTTTCAATTTGTCCCATATTTCCTTGGCCGATTTGCAACCTTTTACTTTAGAAAACTCATCTGCATCCAAGGCATTATACAAAATATTAATGGCTTTAGCATTTAAAGATAAATTTATTTTATCTTGTGCATTTAACTCATATCTAGTCTTAGGCCTTAATCTATGAGTATTTTCATCAACAATATTAGATTCTAAAGGACCTTCACAAATAATATACCATAAATCAATATCAATAGATTGAACAAAAATTTTCATTCTATCCCTCCAAAAAACAAAATTAACGCCATTAAACATGGGAGGTCTAGAAATGCAATGCCCCTCCGCTAAAAACAAAGCATTATTGGTTGCCATAATGATCATTACTCAAAGGTGATTAAACCGAAAGAAATAGACCAAGCTATGATACCAATTGTTGGTCCCAAAGGCAACCTAAGAGGGGGGTGAATTAGGTTGTTTCTAAAACAAACCTTTTGATGTGCTTAATAGGAAAAGCAAACTTTATGCACCAAATAAAGATTTAAGCACAAATGAATACAATAGATATTCAACAATTTAAGCTAAAAGAACAAATAAGAAGATTGAGATTAAGAGTATCAAACCAAACTCCCAAGCTTCTCAAGCTTGGAGCTTACAACCACAAAGAGCTTCTTACAAGGCAACTACCAAATTCTCAACTTGAAGTTTAGCCACTAAAAGTCTCTTCAAAGTAGGTTAGACAATAACCTCTCGTACACAAATGAGGATCACTCTTGCTCACACTAATTTCCTTTAGTTGAGCCAAGAGTTTTGCACTCACAACCTCCCTTTGTTACAATTGTTATCTCTGTGCCACTCTTACACTTGAAGAACTCTTACACTACTACGCTCTTTTCACAAAATTACCTACACTATTACAACACTTGTATTCACTATTTCTCCCAAATAGCTCAAGAATTACTTGTAATCAATGTAGAAGTCCCTTTTATTTTATTCAGGCTTAGGGGTATTTATAGTTCCCCAAAATCTGCTTCCAACAACTTTCTAACGGCTATTTTCTGTGCCTTACTGGAAAATTAGCCATTGGACCTTTGTATAAGAGACAGTGGGTGTGCATCCAAACAAACTAGCCGTTGGACCTTTCAGACGGCCGCTACTAATCTCTGCATCTGACGCTGCGTCCGTTCTTTGAGAGTACTCATTCGGACGTCCGAGGATGCTTCCGAACCTACGTCCGATCGAAGCAATGTCTTCTGAAAATATGATCGGATGTTGTTCTTCGTCCAAGACTACTTCAGGTTCTTTGTATCGGACGATTAGATTCATTCAAAACTCTATCTTTCGGACAGTTATTTGCATCCGACTTGGAGTCTTTTGGTTATTTTGTTCGGATGATCATTTGCGTCCGAGCCTCCCTATTTTTCTGAACACTTATTTTCAAACCATTAGTGCGATTTGGTCATCATCAAAACATGATTAACATAACTGAGGTTCAACAAAATTGCATAAGAACCTGTCTTTTATACACATCTAGATGTGTATAAGAGACAGGGAAAATGGACTAGTGTCCTTTATCTCAGAAGGTAAGTCCATTTTCTGGATAATGGAACTACATCCCTCTGTTAGGCATTAAATCTCGTTCCCCAATAATTTCCTCTTACTCGAAAGCTCTTGCTTCATGAATTTGGCTTAACTAGGCGTATTTTGAAGAGATTCCTTGAATGGTATGTTGATTTCTACAAGTGTATCACCTTCACTGTCTATTTTAGTCTGCTCTCCATCCTTCTTCTCACCTTAACTGCAACCTCTGTACTCTTCATCCTTTCAACCTGATTTTTCATATTTTTAGTGCTGAATTGAATGAATTGAGTACGAGGCTTTTCTAGTTGGCTCTCTTTTTTTGGCTGGAGTGGTAGTGCTTGCATCTAATGTTGCTGTGGCTAATATTGTTGGAAAGGTGGTCTATAATTTGAACCCTGCAATTGACTTTGAGCTTGATTCTATCGATTTTCCAAAGTGAAGTTTGGATGGTTTCTCTAACTCGGCGGGTAGGTATTGCTATATGAGTTGTTATGGGGTCTAAATTGGTTCTGATTTTGATTCTTCATATAATTTTCTTGCTCACGTCCCATGAAAGAAGAAGAAGAACCTGTCATGTTGCATTGACCATTTGGGTGGTCACCTAAACAAAAATCACACGAGTGGCTGCGATGTAGCCACTGCATTTACTTTTATCCTTTCTATCTGCAGATTTTTGTCAAAGTTGCCATTTGTCCTCCATTACTATTTGTTGAGCCAATAGTGCATCCAATTTATCCAACTTGTGAACTCCTCTCCTTGATTCTCTGAACTATGATGCTGAAGATTTGAAGTAATAGTCCAACATCATGTTAAGGAGTTCCTGTGCTTCCTCTAATCTTGTTTGCTAATAATGAACTACCTGCTGAAGAGTCAACTATGGGTTTCTTGGAGTAACCCATTATAGAATGTATCAATCTGTATCCATATTGGTAGTCCATGATGTGTGCATTTATTGAGTAAATCATTGTACCGCTCCAATGCCTCGTTGAGATTCTCTCCAATCTACTGGCTAAAGGAAGTGATATCATTTCTAAGCTTGCCTATCTTGAATGGGGGAAAATACTTTGTCATGAATGCTTGAGCCAATCTGTCCCAAGTAGTAAATGTCCCCTGCATGTAACCTTACAAGCACAACTTTGCCTTATCCCTTAGTAAAAAAGAGAATAATCTCAATTTGACTATGCGTCGGCACTGACACCATTTTGCTTAAAGGTGTCACAAACTTCCTAAAAATTCAATAAATGGTGATTCAAGTCTTCATTCAGCATTCCAAAAATAGCATGTTGTTGTAACATGGAGATTTAAGCAGACTTAATTTCAAAATTGTTTGCCCAAATGGTGGTCTGATAATACTAGAGTTTGTCCCATAAAAAGTAGGCAAAAAATAATCCCGGAGGAAACAATTATTCCCAACATGTTTGTTATGCTCATTGTCCCCATCAACCTCTACATTATCCGAATTTATCTATTGTATCAGACTCTTTCCAGTGCCATACTAGAATCTGACTCTCCTTGCTGCTGCTGTTTAGATTTTCTAATATTCCTCAAAGTTCTTTCAATGTCCAGATCCAAATCTCCGAGAGTTCTACACAGCTCATAAACTAAAAGCCAATACAAGGAAACAAATTATGCATATTAATATATAACACGATAAACCAAATAAGTAGAGAAGAATAATGAACAATGTCACACACAGAAATAGAACTAAAAATTAAAAATAAAAATAAAAATATCTAAATTAGAATTGTCTCAACGTTTGATATTTCCTAAGACTACAATCCCCAACAACAGTACCAAAAACATGACACAGGAAAAGTTTAATTAACATATTCACAAATTTTTACTAATTTCTATAAGTGCACGGTATTAATGTAGTAGACGAATTGGGATCGTTCTCACGGAGATTGTGTAGAGAAGTATCGAGAGTTGTTGACAATATCTATTCAAACGATTACAAATAAGGGGTTTTGGATTTTTTAAATTAAATTAAAACTATAACTAATACAAAAATAATTTGAATGCAATTAAATAATACTAAACTAAAAATAAGTGTTTTCAAATATTATAAAAGACAGGTTAGCTACACAGCTAGCAATTCTTTATAATTACTCAAATTATTAATCAATCGATTCAATTATACTCAATAGAAGTTCAATTCCCAATTATCAACCCAACCCCGATTTCTAGCGCAATGTGGGTCATGTTAAATTGAATAATTTGGGCATAGATTCCTCTTTGACCTAATTCTATTAAATTGAGTTTTATCCGTATGAAATTTATAATGAACTAACCAAGTAAATCTCATAGCGTCACAGTCTCGAATTAACTTAGTCTAATAAATAACACAGATCAATGATGGGGGATCGACTTCCATGTCACCTCGGCCAATCTAACCAAAACAAGAGTTAGTTATGTTCTTGAATTATCAATTTATGTTAATTATTACCCACGAATATAGTCTTTCCCGTTAATGAATTCCCGAGTTAATCCGTGAAAATTTGCATCACCCGTATCCAATCCTAATTGATTTATTGCATTATTATTGAAATAAACATGAAATAATTAATTAAATCACAAAAACTCATGATCAAAATATAACTAGGGTTGTTACTAAATTTGATATTGCAAGAAAATCAAAATAAGAATATAACTTAAAATAAATAATAATTAGGAACGAAATTACCTAAAATATTCTTGCAGGAATGATTAAAAATGTAAAATTGCAACATTGAATTCTCCCCAAGAAATAATTGTGCAATCTTGATTCAAACTCAATTCTTGAATCGAAAATCTAACACTAGATGTTTGTTGTGCGAAATAATATATATATAAAAAAAAAGAGTACAAGCCGATAAAAATAATTCTCAGTTTCCCCCAATGTTTGTTTCGATGAATAATAATCATACCACCTGTTCTAATACACATCTAAATAAATATAAGGGACAAAGAGCTGTTCCTCTTATACACATCTCCAAGTTTAATAGCCTATATAGAGCTATCACTCCTTGTAGAGTCCCACGTGGACTATTATTTGTTGCCTAACACCTACTCGCTAGATGCGAGTTTTCCTACTTGTTCAGCTCACCAAAAGCGAGCATTCCACTGCCTTAGCTCGCCTTACGCGAGCCGTTCTTATTGTTGAGCTCGCCCCTTCCTTTTTTATTTTTTTCTGCTCAATCCAATGCTCTCGACTCAAACATGAAATGACCGCATCTAGAATAGTATTTCACACTTCGGCAGGCGAGCTATCAATTTGCTTTTGGGAACTGTATAGACTTGGATCGCGGTTACAACTTCATCTCATTTTACGATAAGATCGTGCCAACAGCCAAAGAACTTCTCAACACTAATGGAGATAGAGAATCTTCGGTTCCAGCAACTTGCAGACACTTAAATGCAGCGTACCACATACTTGCAAAAGATGGTCATGAAGGAGTTCATATCAAGGACTGGGTGCAATTTTGGTTCCAAGGACTAGTCAGATACCGATTCCACCTCCAAGAGGTCAAAGATGAAGCACCAACTCAAAGACCTAGAAGGCATTCAACCATCTAAAAGTATGGACAGTTCCTATCAGCTTAAGATCAAAGATAAGCACATACCTTTCGACATGTTGAACACCAAGGACTCTTTAATGGCCGAAGCGTATGTCGGAGCCTTCTTGGCATGCTAAATTTGCAAATTCATCCTACCAAGTAGATAGATGGATCACATGCACCCAAGCATCTTCAAGGTGGCATGCTAGATGGCAACTAGATGAAGTTCTCACTCGCGATCCAGTACTCACCAGTATCTATGACGGCTTAAGAAAAGTTGTTCAAACTCCAAACTTAATAGAGTGCCCAGCCGTCTTCCCATTTCACTATGTCTATGGATGGATCAGTCAACACACTTACCACATAAATGATAAAAAAAACTACCCTCCTCAAATGACTAAGTTTAGTGGGGAAAAAATGGTGCAATTCTACAACACCACAAATGCATGAAACGACACCATTAAGAACATGAATCCGCTAACCTTCCCTAGATTATGCTTGGTCGAAGAAGATGAAAGAGTGCTTATAGATGATGGAAATCTATCACCCCAACGCATGGGAAATCTATCACCTCTGCACATGGAGTACTTCATCAGTCAACGATCATGTTTCTTGACGCTTCGATGGGATAACATCTTCATCATTGAGCAATATGACCCATGCAGATTTAGTAGGCAATTTTCCTTTTACCAAGATATTTCAAACTTAAAGGAGATAACTCAATTATACCTTGAGAGAAATTGTCCTGCTATAGGAGTCCTCAATTCGTACAATAACCCATTCTATCATGACTATACCCTCACAAAGGAGGCATACATTAGTCACAAAGGAGTATGATACTTGGTCATCAATGTGATCAAATAGTATACCCAACACAATCATCAAACTTAGCGTCAAAAGAACGAATGAGGATGAAGCTCAAGATGCAAAAGCAATAACATCCTCATCAAGAAAGACCGAAGCACGCCACCTCTCAAAAGGAATCAAAGCATGGAAAAGACGACCATGATGCAACCAAGAGAAAAGAAGCAACGACGAATCCTAAGAAGACTGTGGATACAAGAATGGACAAAGCCTCCGAAAAGCTCATAGTAGTAGATGAGCCTTCTTCAACGAAGCAAAAAGGCCAAAATCATGCATCAACTAGCTCGAGAGGAAAGACAATCGTGGAGATGGGATAGCCAACTTTGATCCAGAAAGAAAACCTCAAGGCTCCAAATGCCATTGAAGCATCTTCATCAAAAGACGAGGACACAGAGGTAAGGATCAACATAATTCCTCCAAAGGACGGTAAGACTCTCCCAAGTTCAACTCCTAGGAAAGCATCCAAAGACAATGGGATTGAGATATTGAATGATCGAGAGCCTGTTGAAGAAGAAAATTGACATTCCGGCAAAAGTAGCAATTGCTGAAATGCTGTCTTAGGTCCCCAAAATTAACAACTCTTACTAATCATAATATAGTGGTGGCGAGTCAAGTTCATCCCACAGAGAACGCAGATTATTCTTGAGTTAAATGAAAAGGGGGGTTTTGAATGCTTTTAAACTAAACACTAAAACAATAAAATAAATTGGAGAAAATTTAATTAAGAAAAATCTTGGTTTCGGTCATATCCACCATGGCAATTTTACTAGTCGATCCTTGACACACAAGATAATTCAATTCTATATCAAACACTAATTAAAGAATTAACCTGAATTCCAATTCAAAGTTCATTCTTGTTTCTTTCTAAAGTTGGTTAATTTTCAGCACGCGATCCAATAACCCGAACTATTAATTTAATCCAGACATGCACCAAAGATTAATTAATAGAAGCTTTAAAATCAATGAGAACAATTAGACTAATTAAACATAAACACACGCGGTTATGCCAATTAGATGATTATTTTTCCTAAATTCAATAACACTAACCCCCGTTGTTTTTTTTTTTATGTGTATATATGTATTATTAATATAAAATAGAATGAAGTTAAACGATTATATGTGAAATTAATTTGGTTGTGTTGGTGTTATCTTATAAAATCAAAATTCTTATCTAGTTAGGAGCCCTAATGGTTTATAGAAATTACTTTGGACTAACTTATTGTCTACATACATTTTCCTTTTGAAAAAAATAGGTCTTTTACCAATTAAATAGTAATTTTCGTAATTAAAATAGTGTAAAATTCTCAGCCACTTTTAGCTACCAGATAAGTATAGAAATGGTAGGAGTTTAGCTAAATTGTAGGAAATACAAGTTGAAGGCTTTTAGGAGTAAATCTAAGTATGTATAAGGAACTCTATAGGGTGGTACAATAATTGTGTGCATTGGGGGTTCAAATTTAATTTAGGCAAAAAATCAGTGTTAAGTGCTCACATCTTATACCAAATTCGGTAAAAAATTTTGACCAAAATTTTTTTTTTTGTTTTGTTTTCATTATTTATATTCCTCGTTTATGGAATATCATGCCTAGGATTTATATTTATATATATATATATTTTACATTTAAACAATGATTTTGATTGGGCTTTACGTATTTTAATCTGGAAAATTAACTTTGCAGTATGGAAGTTTATTTTGGAAGTTTTTTTTTTAAGAATTTCGTGTAGAGGTTGTATATAGTAAATTTGAAAATTCCCTTCCTCATGATACTGGAACAAGATGTCTGAAAAGAAAAAAAAAGAAGGGAAAAGATTGGCTAGCTGGCTGCTCTAGTTTGCTGGTGGCCGCTGCTGGTATAAATTGGGACGGATGGTGGCGTGAGGCTGCTGGAAGGAATAAGGAAGAAAGGGAAAGAAGAAAGAGGAAAATAGAAAGAGTAAGAGAGAGAAAGAGAGAGAAATAAAGTGTTGACAGGACATTGACTAACTTTTGGCAGATAAGTTCCAAAATTTGGATTAATTGCATAATAGGTCCTTTAGGCTACTATTGGTGTACCAGTTTAAGGTAAATAGCATAGCAAGTCCTTAGGTTTCTGAAATTTAAATTTTGGACTGAAAACTTAGGAATACTTATTGTACAAGTAATTTAAAGTTATTAAAGAACTATTTTATAATAACTTATGGAATATTTTTGCGGTATTGGTAATATATTTTGACTGTTATATTTTTATATGAACATGATTAAATATTTTTGGAACTTGACTAATATTACCGAAGGCATGATAGTCCATATGCGAACCGATTTATTTTGAAATTGAACTTAGTTAATTTTGATAATTTGTTTAGGAAATTAGTCGATTTCCTTGCTACGATTTATGTGCTACTTTGAGGTAAGTGGTTACTACCCCTTTGTAAGTTCGAAAATATTTTGTCGAAATATTATTTTAGTCATTAAATTTTGACCATACATGAATACTTTAATTGTTTCAAAATATGAATTTATATAAGTGGCATTAATTTGAATTTCGTATGATTATTTCGCATGTTTATGTGTTTGGAATATTTGTTTGATAAATAATAATGGACCAAGACTCTTTAAATAATCACAAATAGTCGGTAGGAACTATAGTTCTACACTGTCTGAACTGCCAGATAAGATAACTTCTGGTCTCTGAACTCCGAACTCTGGCTAAGATGGTTTTCGCGAGACCCTTTAGCAACATTTTTTAGTGGGGTCTCTTAGCACTAGACTGAGTACTTAGTAAGCTGATGATAGCGTGTTTGTTTTAATGAGCCTATAATGAACTAAGATATGAACCTCTGAACTCCGATTATGAATTTTGAACTCTGAAATATTGATTTTGGATTTCCGATGTCTGAGAAATACGTTTGGTAAATTTTTGATATGATGCCACTTACTACGGAACTATGTAAATGTTGTTGAAGTGACATTGTGAAAAAAATTTTGTTGTACGTGTGATAAGTTTTGCTTCGATTTTTGATAAAAACCTTTTCGGAAGATTCCTATGTGTATGTATGATAAAATTTTGGAAAAAATGTGTATATATATATATATATATGTAACTTGTTTGGTCCAGCAAAGGTGGTGTTAGCTACTTGCTGAGCGATTTGTCGCTCATCCTTATTCCTGACAATTTTGCATAGTTAGAGAATTTTGGGGATTAACAAGTTTAGATGGGCCAAGGTCTTGAAGAGTACCAGTTAGAAATAGTTCGCGATAAAATCTCTTATTGCTTAATTTGTTTATGTAATTTGACTCAGTTTATGTTATTTTAGAATTTGTGGATTGATATAGTTTATCTTAACTTTCCGCGTTAGTGGGATAATAGAAATTATCGTTTATGTACGAATTCCGTTATTATTTAATTGAAGATTATGTTTGATTCGAGTCTTGTGCCTTTGAGAGATAACTTTTAAAGGAACGGCGACTGTTACGTGTCGATGTATGCGAACACGGGGCGTGACAGTCTGCCTCAAGAAAAATTAAAATGATTCCTCCAAACTAGATTGTATGTGTTATTAAACGAATTTTTTTGAGGTATAAACTGATTTTGATTTCTCATTAGTTCATCTTCTACAGATCTACATAAGTATAAGAAGACGATACTTCTATAGTGTTGCAAATTGACCATTTAATGGTCACCAGAACAACAATCACTGATTAACGATTGTTGTCTATTCACTACATTAACATTGAAATTCCCAAGGTGCTTGGTTAAAATAGCTGTATGGGTTGCCATAAACTTATTTTGTGCAAGCAATGCATCCAATGTACCCAACTCGTGGAATTCTCTTCTAAGGTCTCTTGACTGAGCAGTTGGTGGTTGATAATAATTGAAAGACATCAACTCAAGCAATTCATGAGCTTCCTCTGCTATCTTGGCTGATTGTATGCCTCCAACTGATGAATCAACAATCTCCCGGGTTTCATATGGTAACCCATTATAAAAGTTCGGACTTCCATCCAAAAGTGGTAGACCATGGTGTGGACATTTTCTGAGTAAATCATTATCACACTCTCATGCCTCGTTCACACTTTCTCTTGCCTGTTGGTTGAATAATATCATTCCTCAACTTGGTAGTTTTAGATGGCAAGAAATATTTAGTCATGAATGCTTGCGCGGAATCCTTCCCAAATTGTGAATATTCCTTGTGAATAACTTCGTAACCACAATTTTGTACTAGGTTAGCAATTCCCTAAACGAGTTTAAATCAAATGAGAAATACAGGTTAGGTACTAAGTTAGCAATTCCCGGAATTCATCCACGTTTGCCATTAACAAGTACAATTTTGCCCCTCAATGATTCAATTCCCAGCCATAAACCCAATTTTAATCCCTCTGACAACGGAGTTGTACTAATTCAATTTAACTAAAGCTTGGATCATGTATTTACCTAATCACAATTAAATTAGTGATGCATCCATGGAATTATTGAGAATTAGTTAGCCAATTTGGTCAGCCACAATCTCAAACTAAACCTAATCTAACAATCAATTGTAGTCTATGAAAAATGATTAACTACCATTCTTTCGTCAATCAACTCTACCAAATCAAGAATAAGGTACATTCTTAATTCATAATGTTCCGTTGATTGCAACATATAATCTTCTTAATTAATGGTTCAATCATTCGGATTAATTAGGTAGGTGTCTGCATCACCCGCTCCTTACAAATATGGATTAGTGTATCATTATATAATTGAAACCAAAGCAATTGTTGAAATCACAAGAAATCATCTTAAGAAAAACTAGGATTTAAATAAATTAAAGTTGTAATTAAACAATGATTACTCTAAAACAACAAAAACTAGAAAATTAAATACAACTCTTACCACAATAGAAATCTGAAATACTGAAGTACTTGAATTGAAAATTTAAAATCCAAAACACATTGGAATTGTAATCTTCTAAATCGATGTCTCGACGAGAAATTAAAGAAGAAAGCTAAAATCTAATTGCTAAGTGATGTACAAATTTCTTACATTCTCGCAAGAGCATGAGATCATATCAAGTGATAAAGTAGTGAGTGAATAACGCTCTCAAAGAGACTGGTGATAAGCTCTAAAATTATTGATCTAATTACTATTTGAACAAACTAAATTGTAGTGATTTGAACTAATTATCTAAAGAGCAAGAATTAAATAAAGCAAGAAATAAATTACTTTAATTCAAGACAATAGAAGTGTTAGGATTTTTTTGATTTTGTCAGTTGCATGCTGAAATTTACTCCCAATTATTCATCTTCAATTTTCACGATTGTTAGTCGAATTTTCATATGTAGTTATTAGACATTGATCATGCAATAATAACCATACTTCTATTCGAGTGGCTTGTTTAATCTCTAGTACAAACAATTCAACAATAAAAGTATACTTTTCCATTCTAATAAATTTCCTTGATCTAGTACAATCAACTAGTAGCAAAAAGAATTCATTTTATGTGCATAGAATTCATAAAAGACTACACAAATGGGATTTAACTCTTTGATCTAGTAAAAATTCCAAATTTATGGTAATTGCTATTTGATCTTAGAATCCAAAAAAACTTGTTATAATTTCATCAAACATTGATTAAATCAATTCAAATGTTATCAGGCATTTGAAAGTATTAATATCATAACAATAACTCAGTTACATATATGAAAATTAATCAAGAACAACTTAGAAAAGTAAATTCATTCATAACAACTAATTACATCTTGAAAACCCTAACTAGGAATCTAGAACATTAAATACGATAAACAAACCACAAAATAAGAATTAAATAGCATAAGAAAGTGCTTGAAGAAGTCTTCTCTAAGCAAAGATTGCAACATCTTAGTCCACAATTCTTCAATCTTGAGATTCCTCTTGAAGCCTTCTTACGAAAGAGTCTAAATTGAGGTACTTGAGGGGGCAAGGCTGAAAATATAACGTGTTTTTCAGGTTTTAGAAGCCCTTATTTATAGGTTTAAGAGTTACAAAGTGTAAGCTTCTGAATTAGATTCGAAATGCACTAAAATGGGTCTAAAATGGACACCCAAAACCCTAGAAACACTAAAAATTGCGAGATTGTTGTTACTAATGCATTATTATTGTTATATTTTTTTGAAAAATCACAAAATCATAAACTAAAAAAGTAATATATATTATTTTGTACCAAAGTATTAACCAAGAAAGAACATGAAAAATTGCATCTAATGTTGGTTAAGAACATATATAATATATATTACTTTTTTATTTATATATATATATATATATATGGTATGGATTATATGAATATGAAATCCAATTGTTATAACAAATTCATTTTTCTTATTAGGAGTAAAGATGGAATCCAAATTGCTTCTCTCTCTTCTAAAATGATATTTTAATCAATCAAGCTAAAATTGTTACAACATATATAAGTTAGAAGAGGTTTGTAAATTTTTTTTAATTTCAAAAATACTAAATGCTATTACTATAAACATCAGGGAGGTCAGCAAAAGTCATAAAAAACATTAAGGTCAAACTGAAAATGAACCCAAAAAGTTGAGAAAACAACCATGAATTGCACGACGACCAAAGACGAGAAGTAGAGATATTTCACTAGGGTGTTCAAACCCAACCCTACCAAACTCATAAAATTTTAGGATTAAATAAGTTGGCTTATCAGAATTCTAATTAATTGGATTGAATTATCCAAATTTGATTGGGTTAGATTGAGTTTTATAATATAAAGTACAACCCAATAACTTGATAATCCAATAAAATTCAATTATATTCTTTAAATTTTCATTTTTATCTTAATTATATAATCTAGATTTATATTTTTTTCCTTTTTATTTTTAAAATAACATCTAATTTATCATATTATATATTTTTTCCCTTTAATTGTTGATATAATCATTTTATTTTTAATTAGACACATTTTTTTGTATGAATAATCTTATAATTAAAATTTTTAAAATTTTTTTTATTAATTTGAATTTTTAACCCAAATTACCGAAAAAAAATCCAAATAACCCGTCCGATTTGAATTGAATTTACTTGAATTGCTATATTAAAGTTAGATTTTAATTTTTTAACCTTAAAGCCTAAAAATCTAAACCCAAAAACTCGCCAATCCGAAATCCAACCCATGACACCCCTATATTTCACTATGAAAATTTCAATTCTCCACGCGGTCCATCTCTATTCAAACAATAGACCACACCTCCATATTTAACTAAATAGACGCATGTGTTCTTCACACAAACAAAACAAATCAAATCATGAGACGAAATATCAAAAATAATCCAGAAACTCCTACATTAATTGATGGAAAAACCCCTGAATACTTTCTAATATGGAGACAAAATTCTCAAAACCTATGCATGGCCAGGAAATTGCCAATTCCATAACAGAGCATGCGCATATCTAGCTGCCCTTCATATCCTCATTCAAAGGTGTCATCATCATCCGGAAGGGGCTGACTGGCAGCTTGAGCAAGCTCGGCCTCGTGCCTAAAAATAAATATTGCAGCAAAAGTTGGGAAAATGAAAACAGGCAAATCATATGTTTGGAATATGCACATTTTAACCCCACATCAAATGAGATGGAAACAGACCTAATAGAGATAGAGAGAACTTACTGTTGCTGTTTGGCCAAGTCGATTGCACCTCTGTGCACTTGAATCAGCGGTCTTTTCGACAATCCTTGAACAGCAAGATAGGATTATAAGTAGCAGAATATGATGGTGATTAAAAAGCTTTCTACATATCCTTGACAACTCTCAAATGTATAATATTTCAATGTATTGCATATGTGCATTGGAAAGATCATACATTCTAAACATTTAAGGCACTTACCCAGATAGTTTCCTGGCCAGATATAGGAAAGGCTTCTCAAAGTTGTAATTGCTCTTTGCTGATATCTCATAATACTGCAAGTTCTTTTTGCGGTGGAATGTAACCTGTTTTGCCTTGACTTGCCTATTCTTCACATCAACCTTGTTACCACAAAGTACGATTGGGATATTCTCACAAACCCTGCAATTGGCCCCACATTATTACTTTCAGCACTTCAATCAGTCCTTCCAACTTTATCTTTATACCAAAGAATAATGATTCACCACAAACCTGCAAAGATCACGGTGCCATGTCGGAACATTCTTGTATGTTAACCGAGCTGTTACATCAAACATAATGATTGCACATTGTCCATGGCATGCTGCAAATTAACCATAAATGTCAGCAAAATACTTTGGAGACTCTTTATCTCACGAAACAATTAACTCACACTAGAAGAATTATCCATTTAAATCATATTATGTCTCTTATACAATCTAGATGTGTATCAAGAGACATCCTCAAAAATTGTTCTTTACCCCACCACCAAATAATCATCAAAACTCGGGAAAACTTAATACATGATTACTAATTAAACACGGATGCACAAACAATCAGTTGAAGTGAACAGTATACTGTACGGGGAGCTACCGGATATGTAGAGGTTCCCCAGATCCAGTTTTCGGGGTAAAAAATTATTTTGCAACTGCTAAACAAAAATAACACTCATCACAAAATACAAGAGAAAGAACTTACTAGTAGCCATCCCTAAGGCCCCCGAATTTCTCCTGTCCAGCAGTATCCCAGCAGTAAAAGCGAATCTTCCCACAGTTTGTGAAAAAGTCCAACGGATGAACTTCCACACCAATAGTTGCTATTGGCAAGATTTCAAAATACAAAAGGGGCAATTTGCAATCAGTTTCTTTAAACACGGAGAACCGCATAAGATTAGTCATCAAAACTGAAAATTCTGAAACAGAAAAAAGAGACATTTTGAGCAAACTTACGTTCATATTTTTTCTCAAATTCACCAGTGAGATGCCTCTTCACAAATGTAGTTTTGCCTAAAATAAAAACATACAACCTATTAATTTATACAGCAGAATTAAAATTAAAAAAAAATCCATAAATTATTTTTCCATTATTCAATATACATTTCAAATTCACTAATCCAAACCATAACTGTTACTATTGTAACATCAAACCACAACACATTACCTTTTACACAGCCAAATAAAACATTCATCTAAAATGAACTATTCCAAGAAAAATTTTCTAAGCCCTAAATAAAGAAAATATCTTCATTACCAAATCATCAAAAATAAAAGTTTTGTTAAAATTTAAAAATAAAACCTCATTTACCTGTTCCACCATCACCAACTATTACAAGCAAGTTGAAACTGGGATAATCTACCGTCTGCTGATTCGGAAGCGCCTAAAAACAACCGCAAAAATCCAAGAAAAATCAAAACTCTATCATTAATTTTCGGTTGTATCAATTATACTTAACATGAATATATACATATATTTCCATTAGTAAACTCAAAAAACTAATGAAAATGTAGATCTTGAGGAGACTTATTACCATTGGTTGAAATCAATTTTTTTTTCCCGAGAGACAGCGGCGCTTGAAGATAGGATTCTGAAAATATTTGGAAGGGGAGAAAATGAGAGATGGGATGAGGGTTTTTGAAAGGGAGGGCTTTTGAAGGGGAGGGTTTTGAGTTAGCTTTCAGCTCAAAGACAATCTGAACCGCTGGATCAAAGTTTAATAGGTGATGTGAAGAAAGTGGGGCCCAGATGAAGTCAAGTAAGTATCCCGTGCCATAGAGGACCATTTTTTTTGTTTTTTTTTGGTGTAATTGTTTTAATTTTCCGTTAAAAAGGTACAAGTAGTAGTGACATCAAAAAGAACCCAATCTTTTGTCAATTGCGTGTATATGCAAATTATTTTTCCTCAATTGGATAACACTGACAATTAACTTTTCTTTGTTGCTTTTTTATGAAATTTTGCCGTCTTATATAGTGATATGTAGGGAGTTCAATAACAAGGTTTTTAAAATATAAAAAAATTAGACGATTAACACTAGTAGTACTTGGTGTTACAGTTTTCATTATTATTAATTTTTTGCCCACTATTTGTTTTATAGTTATTCGGATGTTATAATTAGAATTTATTTTAATCTTATCAAGGATTACAATAAAAGGAAATGAACAAGTGTATGAAACTACAAATGCCAAGCAATTACATAAAAATCTACCAGTGTCTTGCTTTTCATTTCAAATGAAAAAATTCATAACTAGCCAAGCATCTTATCATATCCAAATAATATAAATTTTAGGCGAATTTGTAAGAGTGTATAGATCATAATTATTAAATTCGACCGATCCAACAATTCAACCGGTGATTTATTGACTTTGAAATCGGACTGAGTTGCTACAGTAACCAAGCAAGGAAGGAACCCGTCGGGTTTTATACAATCCATCAGTTCAACCGATAAACTTGAAAACTCAGTCGATTTTGGAGAACAGGACAGTTTTGTTTCTCTGAGAAAATAACTAAATTATAATTGTCAAAACTAAAGACCTCTTAAATAAAGAAAAAAAGTCTTACCACCTAATGATATAAGATTTTGTTTATTATATGTCTCTTTGTTATTTATTTACTCTTCAAACTTCACTCTATACATAAATTTGTTTTTTAACTCTTTATGTGAAAAGACTACGTAAATATTCATTAGTAACATATAAATTATCAAATTTAATAATCCATAAAATATCTTTTTATGAATAAAATTAAAAATTATGCATTAAAGAAATTCCTGTCTCTTATAAACTTTTACTTGTGTATCAGCTACCAACAAATTATCATATTATTTTCCACAAGAATAACCTTGTTCTAATATCATTTTACATTTATTTCAAAAGTAGTAAAATTTTAAAATAAATAGTGAAATATATTGCTATAATTAACAAATGCCTATTTAAATTAATAAAATAAGATATTACACATTTGATTGTACAAATTCACGTATGTGTATGAAAAATAATAAAATACCATTGTACCATTAAGTAACCATCTAAGATATATTTAAAAAGTTATCTTGTTCATTTGCGTATATAATTATATTTCTTATAACCAATATTTTTCAAATATATATATACAATAATTTAAAATTAACTATGTTATTCTATTTTATTGATATTTCTTTAGAGAAATTAATTATTTCAAATTCGTTTGTACTTAAAACTCTTTTAAAAGATATGTTTGTTTTTCAATATTTTCATTGTATATCTTGTATTTAATACTTTACAAGTATTATATATTAATAAAAAATATAGTTGAGTGATCTACCGGTTGAACCAGTATCCCATCGAACCACCTCCCTTACTGAATTCCTTCCTAGACTGAGTATGATAAAAAAAGAAGACGATGAGAGTAAAAAAATAAAAATTTGTGGTTAATACAATAGTAATATAAGGTTTCCGTGTTCTAAAGAATCATTGTACGTGCATATCAAAGCAAAAACTATAGCAAGTAAAAAGATTACTATACTAATAAGCAAAATTTTCACAAAAATACATTTTTACAGATAACTATAGACAAAGACGTAGATCTATACATATATATATGTGTGTGTGTGTATAAAATCAAGCCAAAAAGGAAAAAAACAGCCATGTCTGCAAACTCAGTTGCATTCGAGGCAATATCCCAACACCAAGTGTCGTCATGGTTACCTTGCTAAGAAAAATAATAAAAATCATCATGGCCTATACGAACTCTATGAATGGATAATCATTTGTCATGCTTGTGAATTAGACCGAAAAATAGTATATATAAAAGAACGTCAGCACAAAAAGGCCAAATAAAGAAAGAACTACATAGTAAACTTTAAGCTTTTAACCAAAAGTTGCAGCCAAATGGTCACATAACAAAACAGATAGGTGCACTAGGCAGTAAATAAACTTCCTGTCCCAAAATTATTAACCATGAAGACAAATTCCACTAAATCGAAACCAAGTCAATACTTTTTTCTAAGCCAAACAAAACACAAAATAAATCAGAAAATCATTAACTCCAAATAACTAATTTTGATTAGGTACATCATAAAATTCTAAATTTCACATTGACCAATTTCCAATGTATGAATTCATAATAATGTGAGCATAATAAGGCATCCTAAAAAAAAAAAAGTTCTCAAGCAACACAAAAAATATGAAAATGATGCACATTGACAAATCAGTTTTTTTCACCTAACTATGCTCATATTGTATTTAAAGAGAGCTTTTGTTTATATAAAAATATGATTCTTTTTGAAAAAATTTACCCTCAATGCATTGGGAGTACAAAAAAAAATTATATCCCTTCTATCTTTATTTTGTTCTTTGAGAGTAAAAGACATCCTCACAATTGGTATTTACAAAATCGATTCTAATTCTAAAATACTCAACATCTTATCTATATCCAAAATCTCGTAATACCAGAAAAATTGTAACAACTTTTATTAATGATAGAAGTATAGTATTTAAAGAACAACCAACCTAGACTATTCCAAGATAGTGTCAAACATAGTTATCAAGCAAGCGGAAAATATTTTTTGGGACAGTCCAAGTAAGTAAAGAGAGATATATCTTTCCTGCACAGAGCAAAATTGAAGCAATTGATCTTGATAAGGAGCCAAAGGAATGTATAAACATGAACAACGTAGAAGGAAAATGGTATTCTTCTAATTTCACCATCTATTTTTTGATATATTTACATTATTAAATTCTAAGCTTCAACTGGTTAATTTATGCAATTTTTTTGTAGTAAAATTTTCATGATTTATTCAAAAGAATACTCTCTGCGCTTTTTTTCCCCCAAAGTCCTCATAAGATAAATCAAAACCCTCTCAAGTAAAGTATTCAACGGTGATGTCTAATAGAAATTTATTTATAATCAAAATGATTGTTACATAGATAAAGTAAATCCTAATGACTTTAATTTACAAACTCTAGCTAGTGTATATTGTATATGTATATATATATATATAGAATTTCAGCTATTTCACTCAATCTTCTTTTCTCGTAGTCTTCAGTAACTAATTACTGCTACTATTCTGTCTAGCCCTTAGGTAGAGATCAATTGAAAGCAAAAAAATAACAAGAAACCTCACAAAACCACTACACTCTATCTCACTTCTGCAAGTATATGAAGTTGGTAGTAGTATAGGATGAGTGGGTATCGTTCCCACAAGGATTGTTGGAAGGTAATTACCAAGTTTTACGGGTATTTGTATAGTTAAGCAAGATCAAACAATGGATGGTGAAATTACTCTACTCAAAATCATAATTCAATGCAAGCAATTAAAACCTAATTTTAAGCTAGATTATCTAATAAAGCAAGTAAGTGAACTAAATAATTATGAAATTGAGAAACTACTTAATCTATTCTAGTAAAAGTAAGTAAAAAAAGAAATTAATTGGCCAATCTATACTAATTGAAATAGAACTAAAATTAAAGAGCAAGTAAATTAACCCAATAAAAGTATATAATTGAAGTCTGCAAATACACATCTTATGTTATTCTATTTTACCTATAGAAAGGTTAAATTTGACATCTCCATACACATTAGATGTGTATAAGAGACAGAAAGCCCACTAAAAATTTTCTGGAACTTAATCCAAGAAATGGAGAATTCTTAACTAAAAAACAAGAATTTAACAAAAATCCTAATTTTTCTAAGAACCCAAATTTGCAGGCAAAGAAATTTTAATAATTTAAACTAGAAAGCAAGTAAAATTTATATCTACTTGAAGCTAAAAATTAACCCACTACAACTATCTAATCAAAATTTAAACTTGCTAAGAAATGAAAAATAGATCTAAGAGACAATTAAAGAGAAATTTCTATTAAACAAGAAGCTTGAGGTTCAAGATATCCTAAACTATCCTAACACTTACTAACTATCTAATTCTAATTCTACTATTTACTACTATTAAATTTTTAAAAGTAGCTTGTTTAGTACAATCTAAAATCAGAAACTGGTTCCTGGACTATTACAAAATTGCCCCTATTACTTAACCATCCGATCTCGACTCGCTAATGTTTTAAATGATTTTTCGAGGCTGAGATCTCCAAATCGTGATCTGGACTCTCTTCCTAGTAACCTTTCTTTTCTTTGATAATTGCACTTTGGTCTCTCGAGCTTTTTTAATCCAGCTTCCAACTTCTAAATTTGACTTGCACAAAATTAACATAATTAAACAATTAATTAAGCTAAATTTTTAATCAAAACTTGACATATTTAATAAGAACAAAAAATATAAATGCATATGAAAGAAATTAACTTAAACCTACAATTAATTACTCAAAATTTGGGATTTATACTATCAAAATGCTACAATTTAGAGTAGAATAACTCTAGTATACTAGAGTTATCATGTTCCGATCTCATTATCAAACTTTTAACAATTGCTTCTTGAGTATTGAAACTAATTAGCTATATACTTCTATGGCCCTTAGTTGTAAGACATCCTAAACTCATGTATTACATTCTCTCAATTCCCCTATACTTGCTTTTCAATCTTTGATGCGCAATAATTGGACAACAGAACAAAATCTTTAGCAAGCTAGCACAAAAAATTAAAGTATGACTAAAGATCTCTAAAAATACTTTTTTGATCAACTGCTATAATATACACCATAGTGTATCTTAAATAATACACATATCATTAGAACTCTAATAAGTGATGTTAATAATGGGCATCCCAAGAATCAAGACAGTATGCCAATTAACTCTAGTAAGTGGTGCCATTTGACTAAGAACCATACTTTTTGATTGAGGTTAGTTTATGGTGTCATATTCAGTTATCCTTGTAATTTCATAATTATATTCTTTACATTCTTAAGACAATAAATAAAACTATCTCACATTATTTGTTTTATAAACAAGAGGGAACACCTTAGCTGAAATAGGTTTAAGAAAAATTGAACAAAAAAGCTCATATTTTTCCTACAAGATCCATAAACCAATGTTTTCATTAGTGAGTAAAAAAAAAAAATACCATAATTTTATTTAAGAAACTAAAACAATATAACAAACATTATATCAAACATGTTTTTTTATTTAAAATTCAAGTTATCATTGCATCAAATGAACATTTCTAAAAATTCCAAAAGATTCAAATTTCATAAACTCCGTCAAAGATAAAATTTTGGTATACTAACCCATCAAAAAAGTCAACATGAAACAACCATGTGAAAGCAAAAAAATGGAAGAGCAATGCAAAACCTCCTTGTTCTTGTCCTGTTGATATCAAAAGCAAGGCGGTGATGTCAAGCAAATTTATATTTGCCTTATTGCTTGTTTTTTCTGCCAAAGATGTTCCTATAGAAAAGCTTCAAAACCTACACACATTACTTTAACAATGGACTAGAGGGCCAATAGTACTTCGGCCAATTTTTTTATCATCGATCTCCATGATTTGCTACAAGAGGGAAACTAAAAAAATAGATTAAATTGATCATATTACAAAAAAAAAGGTGAAAATAATTATGCAACAGTCAAATAACATAAAAAAAAAAGAGTAAAGAAATGGGAAGAGAAAATAGAAAGAGAGGTGAAGAAATGAAGAAAGAGAGATGATGTCTGAGGCTTTGTGTGGGTTTGCATATTGTAGGTACAGCGGGTGGAAGAGTAGCAGAAAAGACGCAGATATTTTTGATTTGAAATTGTTGAACCCCAGTTGTGATACTCATGTTTTGATGATAACCAAATCATACTAATGATTTGCAATCAAGTGTACAGTAAAGCAGGATAATTCGGACGCAAGGGAGCGTCCGAAAGAAAGGTGTTCGGACGCAAGGGAGTGTCTGACAGAGAAGAATCTGAAGATGCCTCGGACGCAAGAGAACGTCCGAAACACAACCAAAAGCTATAGGACGCACATGACCGTCCGAAGAGAAGAGCTCAAAATGAAGAAGTTTCTGTCCTGTCAAAGCTGTAGGACGCATACAACCGTTCGAAGCACTGTTAAACCATTTGTTATCGGACGCATCATCAGACGCAGGGCTTTACATCGGATGTCCGAAAGGTCCAACGGCTAGTTTGTTCGAACACACATTCACAGCATCAGCCGTCCGAAAGACCAAACGGCTAGTTTTTCAAGAAATAGAAAATAGCTGTTAGAGAACCGTTGGAAGCAATTTATGGGCTTC
Source organism: Cinchona pubescens (assembly GCA_025175665.1). Taxonomy (NCBI): domain Eukaryota; kingdom Viridiplantae; phylum Streptophyta; class Magnoliopsida; order Gentianales; family Rubiaceae; genus Cinchona; species Cinchona pubescens. Next base: position 85,091 of record JANKKI010000471.1, read on the forward strand.
TATAAATACTCCCTTGACGGTAAATGAGAAAAATAGAGAGAAGAACTACTGCATTCAATACAAACACTTGTAAGAGCTATTTGGGAAGAAATAGGCTAAAATATTATGGGTTGTATTGGTTTGAGTAGCGTAGTTCTCTTGGCTCAACTAGAGGGAATTAATGTGAGCATGAGTAAACTAGTGAGTGATCTTCAAGTATAAGAGTGGAGGGATAACAGTGTACAAAAGTGAGGTTGTTGTGTAAAATCCTTTGGCTCAACTAGAGGGACTTAGTTGGTGCAAGGGTGAGCCTACTTTGTGTACAAGAAGGTTATTGCCTCACTCTTCTTTGAAGAGGCACTACTAGTGGAAATACTCCAAACTTGAGAAGTTTGGAAGTTTGGTTTGATACTCTCTATCTCTATCTTTATATTTGTTCTTTAACCTTTAATGGTTGAATATTTATTATATTCGTTTGTGCTTAAGTGGTTATTTGTTGCATTTTCATTAAGCACGTTAAAAAGGTTTGTTTTTTAAACAATCTAATTCACCCCCCTCTTAGAATGCTTTTGGGGCCAACAATTGGTATCAAAGCGTTGGTCTCTTTATTTTGCTTAAATTGCATTAGAGTAAAGATTGTGGCAACCAATAATGCTTTGTTTTTAGAGGGGCATTCTATTTCTAGGCCTCCCATGGTTAATGGAATTATTGGATGGATAGAATGAAAATTTTTGTTCAATCTATTGACATTGATTTGTGGTATATTGTTTATGAAGGTCCTTTTGAGGCCAATATTCTTGATGAAAATACTCATAGATTAAGGCCTAAGACTAAATTAATTAAATGCACTTGATAAAGAACCAAGATAAAGTAAATTTATCTTTAAATGCTAAAGCCATAAATATTTTGTATAATGCTTTGGATGCAAATGAATTTTCCCAAGTAAAAGGTTGCAAATTGGCCAAGGAGTTATGAGATAAATTGAAAGAAATCCATGACGGAAATGAAGATATTAGAGAACAAAAGAAGTCACTTCTTGTGGCTAAATATGAATCCTTCAAAATGGAACCTCATGAGAATATTGACAAGATATATTGTAGGTTCAATGATATTGTAAAGGATTTGGAAGGGTTGGGTAAAGAATATTCCTTAGGTGAAAAGAAAAAATTTTGAATCCTTTACCTAAGGAATGGGAACCTAAATCCATTGCCATAGAGGAGTCTAAAAATTTAAATTCTATGCCTATCGAGTCTTTGATTAATTCTCTAACCTCCTTTGAATTGAAGATGAAATACAAGGTACAAGATGAGGAGGCAAAGGGAAAAAGAAGCATAGCATTTAAAACTTCATCAAAAAGGAGAATCAAAGACTTAAGGAAGCCTCACTTCAACAACTTCCAAATCACTTGAGATGATTGCAATTCGGATGGAGAAGTTGAAAAAGAATATGAGGAAGCTCAAATGGCTTTTATGGCACTTGGCAATAATGAGGTATCCTCTAGTTGTGATTCTTCTGATGATTCTTGTGATAATGATAATGATGATGTTGAATCATTTATTTTTAAAATGCATAAATGTTTGAAAGAATCATATGCTAAGAACAAAGAGTTAAAAATCAAAGTTAATGCTTTATTGAGTGCAAACTCAAAGCTTGTGCATGAAAATAATTCTTTGACAAAAGAAAATGATGTTTTGAAAGAAAAATTTGTTGGAAAAATCAAGATCATGGAAGAACAAACTTCATTGTAGAAGAGATTAGATGATCTTGATGATATTTTGAAAAAGAAGAAAGAAAATGTTTTTGAAAAGAAAAGAACTAGAAATATGTTTTTGAATAAAATTTTTATCACATTTAGAAAAAATCATTTGTGCTTTGTTAAATATAAATCTTCTTTTTATGGCATTAAGAATATAATTTGTAATTATTTTCATTAACATGGCCATATAAAGAAAAATTGTTATGTTAAAAGAAATGAAAAATTGGGAATAAATTCTATTTGGGTGATTAAGCATGTTACTAACCCAATTGGACCCAAGAAAGTTTGGGTACCAAAAGTTGTTGCTTAACTTTGCATGTAGGTATGCTTGGAGAGCACCAAGGAATTCAAGATAGATTATCAATGGAGGGTGTTCAAGGCATATGAGCTAAGATGACATTAAAATGGGTAACATCTAAAATTTTGTGATAAGAATGTACTTTCATTTATTAAGTTGAACTAAGTTCTCTTGAATGTTACTCATCTATGTGATTGAATTTGTTTAGAATGCTAGGGAATATGTATCCCCAATTTCTGTCTATAATAAGTCACTACTTGCAAAAGAAAGGGGGAGCATTCTCTTTTCTAAATGGATTATTTTGCAAGAAATTACTGTAACAATCACACATGCTTCATTGTTTTGATGATGCTTTTTGGTAAGGAAAGAGCGAAAATTGTTTTGATCATAATTCTTTGCATGAATTCCCTCATATCTTATTGAATACATATTTTTCAAGAGGGAGAATAAACTTAGAGGGAGCTTAAATCGTACTAATGATTTATAATCAAGTGTGCAGTAAAGCAGGATAATTCGGACGCAAGGGAGCGTCCAAAAGAAAGACGTTCGGACACAAGGGAGCGTCCGACAGAGAAGAATCTAAAGAAGCCTCGGATGCAGGAGAACGTCCGAAACACAACCAAAAGCTGTAGGACTCACATGACTGTCCGAAGAAAAGAGCTCCAAATGAAGAAGTTTCTGTCAAAGCTGTAGGACTCACATGACTGTCCGAAGAAAAGAGCTCCAAATGAAGAAGTTTCTGTCAAAGCTGTAGGACGCATACAACCGTCCGAAGCACTGTTCATATTGTTATCGGACGCAGAGGCTTTAGATCAGACGTCCAAAAGGTCCAACGAAGCTAGTTCATTCGGACGCACATTCACAACATCGACTGTCTGAAAGACGAAACGGCTAGTTTCTCAGGAAACAGAAAATAGCCGTTAGAGAACCGTTGGAAGCAATTTATGGGCTTCTATAAATACTCCCTTGACTGTAAATGAGAAAAACAGAGAGAAGAACTACTGCATTCAATACAAACACTTGTAAGAGCTATTTGGGAAGAAATAGGCTAAAATATTGTGGGTTGTATTGGTTTGAGTAGTGTAGTTCTCTTGCCTCAACTAGAGGGAATTAGTGTGAGAAAGAGTAGACTAGTGAGTGATCTTCATGTGTAAGAGTGGAGGGGTAACAGTGTACAAAAGTGAGGTTGTTGTGTAAAACCCTTTGGCTCAACTAGAAGGACTTCGTTGGTGCAAGGGTGAGCCTACTTTTTGTACAAGATGGTTATTGCCTCACCTTCTTTGAAGAGGCACTACTAGTGAAAATACTCCAAGCTTGAGAAGTTTGGGAGTTTGGTTTGAGCAACTAAGTCCTGTCTCTAATGCAATGGTGTTGTGTATTGAAGAAGGTAGGCAATAACCTTCTTGTTCACATTTTTACAAGAGACAATGAATTGTAGTTGTCAGGTACAACATATTTTAGCTTAATAATTTGAGTTTATAAGCTAGGAAAAAAATTCAACAGTTTCCAAGGCATATGTCATTTGTATTGACCAATATATCCCTCTACAGTTTGACAATGTATAATAAAAAGGGTAGTTTAGGTTTTTCATTGTGGAGGCAGCAAAATTGTTAGACAATTGATAGTAAAATGATGATAAATTGACAAAAATATCCTAAAAGAGCCAAAAGGCTGTGTGGCATATGATTAAGGGTATGAGACGTAATTTTACACTGGAAAATCCAAGTTGTAAGAAAAACTCCAATTTTACACATTAGCTTCAAGTGCCACATGACATTTTTTTTTGAAGACCCAATATCTTCTTACCTATTTATTAGATATTGGCAAAGAGTTCGTTTGTGTTTACTCTTTATTTCATTTTATTTTTTTCTTAGATTTTTTTTATAACAAGTTTGATAAAAGTCTTGTAGCAAGTTTTAGTATATATTTTTTAGTAATAAAAATACATTAATATAATTGAATAAAATAGTAAAACAACAATTTTTAAGTGCAAGGTACCATTTAAAGAAAACAAATTCTTCTTATATCATTCGCCAAATGATAAGTAGGTTCTAAAGGCAAAACATTAAAATACACAAAAGATTCAGCTTGATCTACTGTCTTCTTTGCTAAATGATCTACACAAAAGTTTGTTTAGAATATATTCTGATGTGATCTCATGAAAATAGATATTTCAATAACCTGCAATCAAGATCATTAGATTTGAGCAGATGAAGTTTGATCTCTAACTTTTGGTTATTTATTGTTATAATCTTTAGTCCTTCCATTTCAACTCGAATATTTGTTGTTGTTCTATTTCTTATAAAATCAGGCAACAAAATGGCCTAGATAATCCCTTATTATGCCTTCTGCACCAGCCAACTTGATCCTTCCTCATGCAACACAATCAATATTAAGGTATAGAATCCAAGTTTCGGAAGAACCCACTGAGTAAGAATCTAAACTTCCCCTTCTTGGAATGATTTATCAAGTTCTAGTAAGGAGCGATTAGCTGAGAGGGAAATAATTTTAGATAAAAGTGATAAAATAGAGGAATTATGTTGATTTTGTTGGAATAAATTTAGATTTTATGTTAACACAATATCTAACAAGCTGAGGAGGGGAAGTTCCCTAGAAAGTAGAAAAAAGTTGATTGTTCCCTAGCCAATGAACATCTTATGATCCAATTAATAAAATTTCCTCAGGACCTTCCTCATTTTAAGTTTTCTTCTTCATTTTATGTCTACAACTTAGTTTTCTTTTCTTTTAAGTTTTTGCTAATCAAATTGTGGAAGGATTCCTCTTTGGGTTTGTTCTTCTTGAGCTCCTCTTTCTATATTTTCCTACAATTTAATACACAGTGGAAAAAATAATTACCATTCAATTATGTTTCTGTTTTTCCTTTGTTTCAATAGAATTTTTTCCACTTTTATTTTATGATAATTGCTTGATTATCTCTGAACCATTATAATTGGTATCAGAGTAGCCCTGATTCGCTAGGCTGCTAATGGTTAAGACTTGAACCAAAGAGTAGAAATATAAAGGATAGTTTCAGGAAGGTGGATAAATAAGTTGTGGAGCCGAGTAGAATAGTGAAGGGAATGAGCCAAAGAAGTGAGAAATTAGAAAATGCCTTGAGAATGATGGAAAATAGGTAGGAAAACATTGAAGGTGCGATGAAGGACTTGAATAGCAAATACGATCGTACCCTACATGATTCAATGGTTGAATCAATCCTTGTTGAACTTGAGTAAGGATAAAGGAATGAGTGAAAGCTTGAAAAACCCAGAACCTGTGAACATTTCAGCTGGGAGTAAGATTGGGAAATCATGCAAATCTGGTTAGGCTCAATTAGAGGAAAGACAAGATCACAAGTTACCCAAAATAGACTCCCCTAATTTTGAGGGAATTAATCCCAGAGAATGGTCTAAGAAAGCTAAAAAGTATTTCTAACATCATGAGATTAATGAAGATCTACAAGTGACTTTCAACCTTCGGACCTTATATGTAGTTTAGGCCCCGTTTGGGGTTGCGGTGCTTTTTCTTAAAAAGTGCTTTTAAACTGTAAAAGTATTTTTTTGAGTGTTTGGTGAATATTGTCCTTAAATTTAGGAGTAGAGCTTTTTGTCTCAAAAGTACTTTCAGCACAAGCTAAAAATTGGTGCTTTTGGATTAGCTTTTCTTGTAAAATCGTTAAAGATAAATTTTAGCCATTTTACCATAAATTTATAATGGAATATTACCATAAGAATATTTTTAAAATTCAAAATTATACATTACTAAATATTATAAAAGTATTTTTACAAGTTTACATCCAAATAACAAAAATTAAGCACTTATTAAACACTTTCTTCAAACCTCTACTAAGTTAAGTGCTTTGTAATAAGCCACAACAACCCCAAACGAGGCCTTATAGTGGTAGCAATAGATGTTTGATTAGAGAAAGATAGGAGATTGATAAACTGTTGAATTACAAACAACCCTTCAACCAAATCAAAGGAAAAATAGAAATAGAGTTGGATTGTAGGGGAGAACGAGGATGTATTATCCTGCAAGAAATTACAGAAAAGGGTAGCTGTACAAGAACAAAACTAGGGAAGAATTCTTCCACAGTTTATTAGAAAAAACTTTAAAAAAAACTAAGTTTCAGATATAAGAGAACAAGAAAACAAAACCCTCAAATGAGCCACTCCTCGCTTGACAGGCGTCTAGAAACTCTAATTAACTTCTGGCCCAAAAGTTTCATTCCATCACTAAAATGACACTGTAAAACTAACACCCCTCCCCCCCTCTTTCATGATAAACATATGGACCAAAACGATGTAGTTTCATCCATTCCCTACTTAAATAACAAATAAAACTGAATTTTAAAACTTCCTTCATATTGCAAATTGGTCCCTCTCTCTTTTTGTCTTATTTTCCAGCCTAAATCATCACAATACTCCTCTTTTAACAACATCCTTGTCCTCAAGGATGAAAATTGAGAAACTTTTAGTGCACTTCTTTAGCTGATTCCCAAGGACTCTCATCATCTCCTTTCCCTTTCCAATGAATTAGCTATTGGACTCCAGTAGTAGAGACCTATTTGTTCAGTCTTCTATCAGGATAGCCAAGGGCTCAACTAGTTTTTCTCTTTTCTTTGCCATCTCAAGAATATCAAGGGCAGATCCTGCTCCATGCTTTATCTTTTTCTTTAGCAATGATACATGAAACACTGTATAGATTTTGACTTCAGGAGGTAACTTCAATTTATAGGTCTCACCAATCCTACCTTCTTTTTTTTTTTGGCCTGATAAGGTCCATAGTATCTAGCACTGAGCTTTTCATAGACATTTTGTTGGAGATTCAAAATTTTTTGATAGCATACAAAAGGAACTTTTAATGAATCTTAGATGTCCAACTTTGTCAAATTTCAAATGGTATAAAGAAACTTTTTTAGCCAGAGTCATGAATAGAGTTGACTGTAATTCCCATTTTTGGAAAGAAAAATTCATTTCGTGCCTTCCAGATCTTTTTGCTCAAAGAATTTTTACTAAACTTAAAAATTATCATGATGGATATAATGTTCCATATGATCAATTAACGTATGGAGATATTTTTTCTGTCATAACAAAAGAAGGACTCAAACTTTCTAATTATATTAAATTAAAAGCTCAAATTAAAATATATGCACAAAGAAAAGAGTTAGGAGATTTCTGTGCTCAGTTTGCAGTACAAGAACCTGGTATTCCTTATCAGAAAGCCCAAAAACAATTTAAAAAAATTTCAAAATCTGTAACAAGAAAATAAAAGAAAAATCTGAAAAACCTTACTTTCCTAAAAAATATAAAAAATTTAGAAAGAAAAAATATAGAGAAAATAAAAAAGTTGATCAAGAAGTACAAAAATGGATAAAAGCAAATATTACTTGTACAAAATGTGGGGAAAAGGGTCATTATGCAAATCAATGTAAATCAAAAACTGCTACAGCTTTATTAGAAAAAATTAATAATCTTTCTATAGATGATAGTGATAAAGAAAAAATAATCTCAATACTCTTAAATTCTGACTCTTCTACTCAAACTTCTGATTATGAAAGTAATGAAGAAAATGAAATATATCAACTTGATTATTCTTCAGAAAATCCAGATTATTGCACATGTACAAAAATTAATACCTTGACTGAAAATCAAGAATTAATTTTTGAACTATTAGAACATATACCTGATAAAGAAATTAAAAAGCAATATATTACACAATATAAATAAATTTTCTTAAATGAAAATAAAAAACCCTAAAATGAACTTCTACAAAACTATGCCAGACAAAGTCAAAGAAAAACTAATTTCTCTAAAAAATACTTTCACTATACAAGATGTTATGAATCAAGCTTCATTAAATGCATATAACAAGCCTATTACTATACCAATTTTCTCTTAAGAAATCAACCAGCTTAAAGAAAAAATTATCTAATCTAAATAAAAGATTAACAACATTAGAATTAGTCTCTTTAACAAACCCCGTAAATAATTCCTGTAAATTCAAGATATTCCCTCTACTTCAAATTCACAACAAAAATCCTAGAATTCTTAAATATTACTACTATATATTCTTCTCAAAAATATTTTGTTTCAGTTACTTAAGCAATAAATAATGAATATAATTTTTCTACAATAGCTATGATTGATACTAGAACAGATATTTGAACCATGAGAGAAGGTTTAGTACCTACAAGATACTTTATACAAATCTAGATGTGTATAAGAGCAGCTGAAGGTTCACAAATACAGGTATAATTATAAACTTAATAGCGTATGTTGAATTCTTATGGAAAAAAAATTCTATTTGTTTACCCTTTGTTTTAACTAAGACTATTAGTGAACATGCATCCATATTTTTGTGATGGAAAAACAATTTCAAACAAAAAAAACAACTTACTTTAATTTTGTTACTATTGAAAAAACCCATTATTTAAATCAATTTTCTGTAAATTCAATTAAAGAAAATATCAAATTAAATGGTGTATACCAAATTGCTTTCTTACTGGAAGAAGTTAAGACACATACTTTAGAACAGCAATTACAGTTACCAGAAAATCAATTAAAAATCCAAGATATAACACAAAAAATTACTAACCAAATTTGTAGTGATTTACCAAACACTTTTTGGCATAGAAAACAACATATTGTTGAGTTACCTTATGAAAAAGATTTCAAACAAAAAGATATTCCTACAAAAGCCAGACATTCTCAAATAAAAAACATTATGAGAAAATCCCATTCTCCTTGGAGTTGTACTACTTTCTATGTAAATAAAAATTCAGAAAGGTCTAGAAAGGGGAGCCCCAAGACTTGTAATTAATTACACACCCTTAAATAAAGTTTTACAGTGGATAAGATATCCTATTCCAAACAAAAAAGATTTGTTAAATAGAACTATTCATGCACAAATTTATTCAAATTTTGATTTAAAATCTGTATTCTGGAAAATCCAAATAGCTGAAAAATATAGATACAAAACTGCATTTGTTGTTCCATTTGGACATTATAAATGGAATGTTATGCCTTTTGGGTTAAAAAATGCTCCTTCTGAATTTCAAAATATCATGAATGATATATTTTCTCAATCCTCTTTCATAATTGTTTATATTGATGATATACTAATCTTTTCTGAATCATTAGATCAGTATTTTAAACAATTAAATTCTTTTTTAAACACAGCATTAAGAAACGGCATAGTAGTTTCAACAAAAAAGATGAAACTTTTCTAAACCGAAGTTAGATTTTTAGGATATGAGTTAGACAAAGGACAAATTATTCCCACAACTAGATCCATCGACGATTTGCAAACAAATTCCCTGATGAAATTAAAGATAAAACCCAGCTGCAAAGATTTTTAGAAGTCTTAATTATATCCATGAATAATACAAAAATCTAGCACAAGATTGTAAACTCCTATATCAAAGATTGCAAAAAAATCCTCCCCTCTTGGTTAGATTACCATACAGTAGCTGTCAAAAGAATCAGACAAAAGGTTCAACAATTACCACTCTTATATTTGTCACACAATTCCTGGTTTAAAATTGTAGAAACTGCTGCTTCGGATATAGGATATAGAGGTATTCTTAAACAAATTAATCCTCATACCAATAAAGAAGAATTAGTTAGATATACTTCGGTATTATGGAATAAGGCTCAGTTAAATTATGCTACTGTTAAAAAAGAAGTTTTAAGCATAGTTTTGTGTATTATAAAATTTCGAGATGATTTACTTAATCAGAAATTTACTGTTAGGGTAGATTGTTCAGCAGCCAAACAAATTATTGAAAAAGATGTGTAAAAGTTGCATCCAGTGAACATTTATTTAGAATTAGTATAAGCGATACTTTCTATTTTTTATTTTTATATTCAATATATAAAAGGTTCTACTAACTCTCTTCCTAATTTCTTAACTAGAGAATTTCTTGCCAGTAAAGAAGTTTGAAGAGAACGTTCCCATTTGATTTTACCATCATATCAAATTAAATTTCTTTATTTCATATGTAAAGTGGCTTCTAGTTCTTCTTAAGAATCCCAAAATCATTATCATTATTTTCATTGGATAGTGAAACATAGAATGATAAGAATCGCTGTCTGTACATTACATCCCAAGGAAAATGGGAGTATCGTAGACTGTAACTCCCAGTGACTTACAGCCAATTCACCATCACAAATTATAAGTCCCACGCAACCTATTACCCCTTTGTCCTATTTGCAACAAAATTGCTAAAACACTCCAAAGTCTTTCATCTTTTGTCACATGGGCCATTATCTCTTTGTTAGAGTTCTTCCAATTCTTTTACCTTTTATCATCTGGGCTTGGAGATTGTTAGAGACCTTTTCTTTTTTCTTTTTTTTTTGCTGTCTTTTATTTAAGGATTTTTGTGGACTTTTCTTGGATACAGTTGGTAAAGAATATTTATAAGAGACAGTATTCTCAATAGATCGACTTGACGTAAAAAAGCAAAAAAATAGTTTAAGTAGTTTTTGTTATTTATAATATATCTTGATTTTTAATTTTAATAGACCCAATAATTTGATATAATATTCATTAATTATTTTAATAAAACAAAGTACTCCAATAATTGAAGGCAAGATTGAATCATAGCCAAATTAACTAAAGTTGTTCTTTTTTCGTCTTTTAGTCAAGTCATCTATTGACTTTCTTAGTTAAGTTGGGACGTAAATTATTAACTTTTGGTTGTAAGTCTTTTTCTTTTATTTTTTGCTTAAACAATGTAAAGCGTTATTCTTCATTATCAAAAACTTTTCCTGACTTAGATTTTCAATTTTATTTGACACAATTTTTGATATATTAATAATTATTTATAGTTTGATAAAACTAAGTATTACAACAATTCAAGTTCAATTTTTTTTTTCATATTTTATTCAAGATTTCTATTGACTTTCTTTAAGTTAGTACATAAATTGTAACTTTGAGCTATTTTCTAGTATATTTATAAGCAATGGCAAAGAACTGTTTGTTATTGAGACCAACAATTGTATCTTTACATATATCTATAAGTCTGTAAATAAACAAGTACTAGGAAGAGGATAAGTGTTGATGCCTTATGTACCTAGTTATAAATTTAAAAAATACCTAAATCCTACTGCTAACTAGGTGGCATCCCGCAAGTATACGGTTGTCAACTAGTAGTAAAGGGAAGTAGGGATCGTTTCCACAAGGATTGTTGGAAGGCAATTACCAAGATTTACGGATATTTGTGTAGTTAAGCGGAATCAAGCAATGGGTGATGGAACAATTCTAATAAAAACCATAATTAAACGAAAGCGATAAAAACTTAATTTAAAGCTAGATTAACTAAAAGCAAATAAGTGACGTAAATAACTAATTACGATATTAAGGAACTAATTAAGCTATTCTAGTAGAAGCAAGTAAAGGAAAGTACTTAATTCTAACCTAAATTAACCAAACTAGGTCCTGTTAAAAGCAAGCAAATTACCCAATTAAAAGGACTACAAATAATAAACCTTGAATACTAAAAGCAACCATTTCTAAACTAGAAATTGGAAAGAGTTAAACTAGAAATCTAAATATTTTTGGATGTTTGATAGAAATAAAGAAAGCCCTCTAAGAATTAACTAGAAATTAAAGCAAGAAATTGAGAATTCTTAAATAGAAAGCAAGAAATTAACAAGAACCCTAATTTTCCTAAGAAACCCTAGATTACAAGTAAAGAAATTCTTACTAAATTAGTCAAGAAAGAGAATAAAAATTATATCTACGCAAAGCTTGCGATTAACCTACTACGATTATCTAATCAAAATTCGAACTTGACAAGAAATTAAAAGAAGATCTAAGAGAAAATTAAAGAGAAATATATTCTATTAAAGAAGTAAACTTGGAGTTCAAACTATCCTAAACTATCCTAAAATCTAACTAAAACTATCTACTACTTCTAGCTTTTGTATTCTACGTAGCTTAAATAGTGCAGCATTACACAAAGCAAAATTAGGAGTTTTTGGCAGTAAGTTTACAAAATTGCCCTTACAACTTGACTCTCAGCGAGTTGAGATCGCGGTCTGGAACATTTGAGATTGCGATCCTGACCATAATAAAGTGAGACAATTTCCCAGTAGAGATCGCGGTCTCGAACAGTCGAGATCGAGATCTCGACTCTCTTCCCAACATTTTTCATTTCATCCATTTTTGCAATCTGGTCCCTTGAGCTTTGTTCCTTCCAACTTCCAACCTTTAATTTTTAACCTGCATAATATTAATACCATTAAGCACTTAATTAAACTAAAAATTTAACAAAAACTTATCATAATTAATTCAAGAATGAAAATACAAATACATATGAAATAAATTAACAAAAATCCTATGCAATTACTTATCCAACTTCGGAATTTAAACTATCAAAATGCTATAATTTAGAGGAAAATAACTCTAGTTTGCTAGAGTTATCACACCCCCAAACTTAGTGTTTTGCTAGTCCCCGAGCAAAACAAAGATTAACATTAAACGAAGCCTAATAACATTCAAACATATAAACACCTCCAAAGTTGACGTGACACTTGATGAATCATGGATGTACTTAGAACAATTAAGAAATCTCACAAGAAATGTTCAATACTACGGGATATGTGAGGTATATGAGTAAATCAATCCAAAATTGAAATTTTGTTCTTCTTAGAAGCACACATTCATTCACTAAACAAGATTTCACATCACCAAGCATTACCATTCTCCAAAAAGAGTTACCAAAAGTTGTAGCTCTTTTTATTTAAAACTTCATTACCTCTCAAATGGCAAATATCATGACGTTCATCAACTATCTCGACTGGGCATCATGAAGATAGAAGTTCAATTAGGAATCAACTTAAATACCGCAAATGTCACACATTTCGGGAATAAACCTCTAACAAGGAATAAGTAATATGAGATTAATGATAAGTATTGCAAATATTTACTCCTTAACTTATCGGTATACTAAATACGCAATTCCTAATGGCTTAATTCGGAGAAGCAACATGGGTACATGTCGGAATCCCGTACTCACCTTATTCCTATTTTTTTTTTCTGTCCTAAACCAAGGAAAATGAGTGAAATGTACCTAAAATTTATCTCAAATGTCAATTATTCACATGTTAGAGGAGCATTCCCTATGCAAACACACAAAATGTCCCAAAATTCCTTCTACTTCATTTAACTCATTTCTTTCCAAAAGATAGTTCATCAACCAAATAATATAAGTGATTTGATAAGAAACAACATTTCAAATAAATTTTCCAAAAATTTCAGTACTTCTTTTTGAAAAATAGACATGCCAAGTTTGTAAATTCTTTATGTTGCAAACGAACTACTCACTCACACAAAAATTCTTGAAATGATTATCAATCATATACTTCAATCACAAAGCATTAAATATCAAAATTTATCATCATTGAGTACCTAGTTGTTCAATTTTCATCCATTAATCATCAAGTGGCAACAAAATGTATAAAATGACCATTTCCAACACAAAAAGCTAAACACCCCCAGACTTGTCTCTTTTATTCTAATTGATGAATAAATTTTCCTTCCACTGACCCAAAATTAGAATTTATAGATCCATGAAAAAGACTCTTAATGAATCTAGATAGTTTAAGAGAAAGCCTAGAATTAAAATTGAGTCAAAATGTTAAGAGAAACCGTGCCATGCATCTCACCAATTAAGCTCCACAAATGATCTATCCAATTCAATGTATCAACAAATGCAGAAATGGCATGAGCTTAGGGCCCTTAGCTTAACTACTCTTATTCGACAATAATCAAAACCAAAGCTACGCCAAGTGTCTAGCAATAAATTTCACAATGATTCCAACCATGAAGCATCAAAACAATTAGCCACTTGCATGGCGTCAGCTTAATGCCATTTTCCAAACTACTTAAAAAGAAAATATAAAAAACTTCAATTCCAAAGACTGAAAGTAAAACAAACGTAATCCAAAGTAATCAAAAGTTATGGTGTTCAATCAATAAAAACAGAGAGAATTATCATATCCATCAAATCGATCCAGCGATCAGGATTGGTCTTATCCATGCTCAAGCAAATGGTAGCTTAATCTCTTCATTCCATCACATCTTGACCCTCCTCAGGGTCACTAGGATGGGCCTCTTCATGATCATCATCCATGACCCCTCTAGTCGCACCTGCGTATCTAGTTCCCTCATGATGTGTGGTAGCCGCCGGTGGTGTGTAGTACTGTCCACGAGGTTGACCAAAGTGCGATGCCGGAGGTGAGGGTGGCTGTACCCAAATGCCTAATGATGTAATCTTTAAAGCTTCCCCAATGACATTCAAGTTGTTGTGCTTCAAAATTTGATTATACAACCAGTACCCTTGTAGATCATTCCTTTCCTTTACTTCTTCATTTACCGGAGCATTAAACACCAAACCTGGGGGTATCGGAATCATTGAAATTCTCTGAGGTGGCTGTGGCTGTGGCTGGGTAGGGTGCTCTTCTTGGTGGTGCTTTTCATATTTTCTCACCATCCTGTAGACATATTCCCGATTGATCATTCCTCTAGGATGTGTCAATGGTTCCAAACGACGAATCGGGCAAACCGCTATGGTGCAAAGATGGTGAATTAGACTAGGGGCATAAAATATGTGTAGTCCAGACCTACCACTTTCTAAAAACCCCTATCTAATAAGGTGACCAACATTCACCGGGACCCCAGTCATGATGGCATAAACTAAGAGTACTTTGTCCATTTGGATAAAGCTCACAGCATTGGACCCCCAAAGGCGGCTACTAATAAAATAAAACCATAACTTAGCCACTAATGAGAGTCCTTGACGAGCAAATTTTAACTAAGTGGCAGACGAAGTACTCTTAATCCACTCTACCCTTCTATCACAAATGGCATCTTTGAGTTGCATTCATATCCTTATCTTTATTGTTCAAAAATGCCAAATATTGATTAGAAGGTAAGGAGGGGCAAGTTGAAATACGCATTACTAAAATCTACCAAAACCCCCCCGTATGCACACCTTGCCATCTTCTAACTCATATAAATTACAATGAAACTCTTTGACTAATTGGGTAGCCCCAGGGTCAACCTGAGTGTTAATACCCTCCCAATGCCTTGACCTAATTTGTTCTTCTATCGCTCGCCTAGCATCTTCATATATTCCCTAATGCATGGATAGGTCAAAATTCCTTTCTCTAATCACCTCATGCTTCTTGTTATTCTTGAATAATTGCTGAGCCCTATCACTTGAGAACTAAGGTACAATTTGCTCACCACCCTCAAATGGTTGTTCCGAACCCCTTTCTCTTTCGTACCCTCTCCGGATTTCCTTTTTCTAGAAGGAGTTCCACAATTCAATAATTAAATACCACAAATTTGCCACAATTAAATCCACAAAACCACACAACTAATATGTCTTTAAAAATTGTCAATTACAACTAATTATCCAAGGAAGGATATTAACCGTTCTTTTTCGGATTGAAATTTTTCCAAGAATTGCTTGTGTGTCAATCCCCCTTGAAGCCAAATTTCTTTAAAAAATCCTCAAAAAGATGCTTGCTTTGATGTTCCTAGACAAAAACAAAATGATATTAGTGATGGGTGTGGAGTTTAAAGTGGTTTTTAGTGAAGATGAGGAAAGAATTTGAGGAGTTGGGGTTAGGGCTTTCGAATGAGAGAAGAAGAATAGGGAAAATTTGTAAAAAAAAAATTTCAGTCATTCTAGATTGCGGTCTCAGTTCTGAGATCACGATTTGACCTGATGTCGCGATCACGGTCTCAGTTTTGGTATCGCGATTTTAAAAGATTTGACATCTCATCTCAGATTTGATACCGCGATCTCGACTCGGTGCAAAAGTATCCTTTGCAGAAGTTTGGAGTTGAGACCGTGATCTCAACCCAAATAACCATTCTGCCCTCCAGATGAGTTTGAGTTTGAGTTTGAGACCACGATCTCAGATTTGAGATCACGGTCTCAAGCTCAATTTCTACAAAGTGAATTTTCACACTTAGCCGAAATTGCTTCACTCTTGACCACTTTTCTCCAGTTGCAAGGGTAACCTACAAACAAATGGTTTCACAAGTTAGATCACGGTCTGTCTTTCACACATTCTTTAGCACTATTTATTTAACTCAAAAACTCAACTCTTTTTTTTTTAACAAAAATTCTAACCTAATTCAAACCAATTTACTCAAAATCAAGCCAATGAAAATCACACCAAAAGAAAGCAATAACAACTAAATTAAAGACCTGGGCTGCCTCCCGAGAAGCGCTCTTTTATAATCACTAGCTTGACTATGGCATGGACTTCATACCAAGTAATTGAAGATGATTGATCCATCTTTCCCTGTTGGTTTCCACGGAAAAAGTTTGATCCCCTTTTTTCTTCACGATTAAATCTTGATTTTCGGGTTTTCCATGCACAAGTCCTTTCTTTTTAGCCTTAGCCATCGCTAGTGCCCCAATTAACATCTTCAATTGTTTCTCAAACCATTTTCTTTTCTTCTTGTGCCTTATCAATTTCTTGTGTATAACAGATTTTGCTTATTCTTTGCAAAACTCTCTTCATCCTTCATCAACACACATCCCTTATTGGGTGTGATTTTAATCAATGGGAATTTCTCGAATTTTCCTTTATTTTCAACACTTTATTTTGCTATTCATTCTCTTATAGTCAATATGTGAATTAAGAGATTGATAAGCAGATTTCTGTTCAATGATGGGAATTAGAGGGTCAGTATATTCAAACACATCAAATTCAATTGATTCATTTTCAACTCGTAAGATCAACTTCCCTTTGTTCACATCAATTAATGCACGAGCGGTTGACAAGAAAGGCCTTCCTAGAATCAATGGAATCTCACTCTCTTCACCCCGTATCTAGCACAAGGAAATCAATAGGAAATACCAACTTTTCAACTTGTACAAGCACATCTTCCAACAAGCCATATGGTTTATCCTCTCGGATAAATCTGCCAATTGGAGTGTGATATTAGTTGGCTTGACATTGTTGATCCCTAACTTGTCATAGATGGCCTTTGGCATGATATTTATGCTTGCACCCAAATCACAAAGTGATCGATGCCACATTTTCCCTCCAACATTCACCGGTATCATAAAACTACCGGCATCTTTAAGTTTAGGGGGCAAACGCCTTTGAACAATGGCACGACATTGGGCATCAAGACATACTTTCTCATCATCATCCCACTTTCGATTCCTTGCCAAAAGATCCTTCATGAAACGAGCATAGTTGGGCATCTTGGTGAGGACAACAATCAAAGGAATGTTGACATTAATCTTTTTCAACATATCCAAGAAATGGGTGAATTGCTTGTCTTTTTCTTGCTTTCTTGGATCAATGAGTCTTTGAGTGTATGGCACTTTTATTGATGGATCTATCTTCAAAGATTCCTCCACATGCTTCTTCTTGGATACCTTGATCTCATTCTTTTGTTCCCACTCTTGGCTTTATCATCAACCACTTCCCTTTCATTCTCAACTACCTTGGACTTTTGTTCCTTACTTCCTTCCTCCACATTTTTCTTCTCCTTAGATTCAACCAATTCTTTTCCACTCCTTAGGGTTATGGCATTGCATTGCTCATTGGGGTTTGGAATAGTATCACTCGGAAATGCCTCAATAGGTTTGTCATTATTCAATCTTGCCCATTGCCCCAATTGAATCTCCAAATTTTTGTCGAAGCCTTCAAATTCTCATAATCTCTTTTATGCTCTTCCGTTTTCCGATCCAATTTTCTTCTCAAATACTCGGCTTCTCTTTTCCAACCTTTTTCACCCAAATTCTCTCTTGGAGCTTATTGATCATGATACATGGGTTGGGAATAATTTGCATAATGGAAAGGAGGTCTTTGTTGTTGGTTATGAAATGAAGGATTGGGGGAAATTTTGATATGAGTTGGGTTGGACATTTCTCTGATATGGCGGTTGATAAGGTCTAGATGAGATATTGAATTCGGGGCTTGAGTGTGTTGGGCATTTCTAGGTGGGGGATGTGGTTGGTAAGGAGGATTGGATTGGTTATTGGTGTTACTCTATGAGAAATTTGGGTGATTCCTTCAAGAAGGATTGTAAGTGTTCCCATAAGTTCGGTTCCTTGGAAATGAAGATTGATTAGCCACATAATTGATTTGCTCATTGGCTCCATATGGTATCTCACAATTCCCATTGGCATGGTCGCCTCCACAAAAATCACACGTCATGCTTGGTTGAGTTGGAGAAGAAGTCATAGCATTTACACTACTGGGTTTCCCTAGATACTCCAACGCCTTTGCCATGTTGTTCATCACACTCATGAACATGCTTTGTTGTGCCAAGAGGGCATCTTGTATGTTTAGATTCAACGCTCCACTATGTGCATTGGCTTGATTAGCTTGGTGTTGAACCACCGGTAGAGTTATCGGTCCATGATGGTAGTGGTTGTATGCCATCCTATTCAACAACTCTTGAGCTTCTTCCGGAGTATTATATGAGATAAAGCCGTCGGCAGAGGCATCTACGATGGATTTCACCTCTTGAAGTAAACCATTAAAAAAGGTTTGGACTTGAAGCCATAAAGGAATGGCGTGATGAGGGTATTTTCATAGCAACTCTTTGAATCTTTCCCAAGCTTCCCCTAGGCTTTCATCAACATCTTGTTTGCCCATGTAATCTCATTCCTTAATTTAGCGGTTCTTGCGGGTGGGAAATACTTTGCCAAGAACTCTTGAGCAAGTTGGTTCCAAGTGGTGAATGTTCCTTGGGCGTGGGATTGCAACCATGACTTTGCCCTATCACGAAGAGAAAAAGGCAACACCCTCATCCGCACACAATCCGTGTGTACTCCATTAAACTTAAATGTGTCCAAGACTTCTTCAAAATTCATGAGGTATGTGTAGGGGTCCTCATTTGGTCCACCTCCGAACATGGCAAGGGCTTGGATCATTTGGATTAGGGCGGGCTTGATTTCAAAATTACTTCTGTTGGCTTGCACGGACATCCGTGCAATGTTTGAGTTTGCCCTATCAAAATTAGGTAAAGCATACTCCCTCAATGGCCTTCCATTCCCATTCATGCCATTTCCATTCCTATAGCGACCAATTCCATTATTTCCAACTACCTCTTCTTTTTCGTTCTTCAAGTTCACATTCCCTTGATTAGCATTAGCATTTGCCATTTCTATCTTTTCTTGCTCTTGTTGTACCCTTCTCAACCTTCGAATTTCTCTTAGCTCTTTCTCCCTTGCCTTGTCTAAGCAAATGAATGGCTCTTGAGCTCCTCTTACCATGCACAACACAAAACCAAAATAATCAATTGAAGTGCCAAGTCAATTCCGCAACACAACCAATCAAACAAAAAAATTAACAAAATTAACAACTAAATTAAACTAAACTAAAGTGCTTAATCTACACGACCTGTAAAGCGTTTGATATTGCCAAAAACCGAACACAATCCCTGGCAACGGCGCCAAAAACTTGATGCCTGAGACCAATCCTAATACACACCTAGTTAAAATTTATAAAACACCTAAATTCTATTACTAATTAGGTGGCATCCCGCAAGTATACGGCTGTCAACTAGTAGTAAAGGGAAGTAGGGATCGTTCCCATAAGGATTGTTGGAAGGCAATTACCAAGATTTACGAATATTTGTGCAGTTAAGCGGAATCAAGCAATGGGTGACGGAACTATTCTAATAAAAACCATTACTAAATGAAAGCGATAAAAACTATATTTAAAGCTAGATTAACTAAAAGCAAGTCAGTGAAAATAACTAATTACTATATTAAGGAACTAATTAAGCTATTCTAGTAGAAGCAAGTAAGGAAAGCACTTAATTCTAACCTAAATTAACCAATTTAAGACTAAAATTAAAAGCAAGTAAATTACCCAATTAGAAGGACTACAAATAAGAAACCTTGAATACTAAAAGCAACCATTTCTAAACTAGAAATTGGAAAGAGTTAAACTAGAAATCTAAATATTTTTGGATTTTTCATTCAGAAATAAAGAAAGCCCACTAAGAATTAACAAGAAATTAAAGCAAGAAATTGAGAATTCATAAATAGAAAGAAAGAAATTAACAAGAACCTCAATTTTCCTAAGAAACCCTAGATTGCAAATACAGAAATTCTTACTAAATTAGACAAGAAAGCGAATAAAAATTATATCTACGTGAAGCTTGCGATTAACCCACTACAATTATCTAATCAAAATTTGAACTTGACAAGAAATTAAAAGAAGATGTAAGAGAAAATTAAAGAGAAATTTCAATTAAAGAAGTAAACTTGGAGTTCAAGCTATCCTAAACTATCCCAAAATCTAACTAAAACTATCTACTACTTTCTTTTCTAATTCTACTTAGCTTAAATAGTACAGCATTACAGAAGACAAAATAAGGAGTTTTTGGTTGGAAGTTTACAAAATTGCCCTTACAACTTGACTCTCAGCGAGTTGAGATCGTGGTCTGGAACATTTGAGATCGCGATCTCGACTCTAATACACACATGTGGCAAGACCATTTCCCTAGTCGAGATCGTGGTCTGGATTGATCGAGATCGTGGTCTGGAACAGTTGAGATCTCGATCTCGACTCTCTTCCCAACATTCTTCATTTCATCCATTTTTACAATCTGGTCCCTTGAGCTTTGTTCCTTCCAGCTTCCAACCTTTAATTTTTAACCTGCATAATATTAACATCATTAAGCACTTAATTAAACTAAAATTTAACAAAAACTTATCATAATTAATTCAAGAACAAAAATACAGATACATATGAAAGAAATTAACAAAAATCCTCAATTACTTATCCAACTTCAGAATTTAAACTATCAAAATGCTATAATTTAGAGAAAAATAACTCTAGTTTACTAGAGTTATCACACCCCCAAACTTAGCGTTTTGCTAGTCCCGAGCAAAACAAAGATTAACAATAAACCAAACCTACTAACATTCAAACATATCTAAACACCTCCAAAGTTGACGTGACACTTGATGAATCATGGATGTACTTAGAACAATTAATTGAAATCTCTCAAGAAATGTTCAACACTACGTGATAAAATTGAAATTTTGTTCTTCTTCGAAGCATACATTCATTCACTACACAAGATTTCACATCACCAACCATTACCATTCCAAAAAAGAGTTACCAAAAGTTTTAGTTCATTTTATTTAAAACATCATTACTTCTCAAATTACAAATATCATGAAGTTCATAAACTATCTCGACTGGGCATCATGAAGATAGAAATTTAATTTGGGATCAACTTAAATGCAAATGTCACATATTACGGGAATAAACCTCTAACAAAGAATAAGTAATATGAGAGACATGTAAGTCTGTTGCAAACATTTACTCCAACTTATTGGTATACTAAAAACGCAATTCCTAATGGCTTAATTCGGAGAAACAACATGGGTACATGTCGAAGTCCCGTACTCGCCTTATTCCTACTCTAATGGCTTATTTCGGGGAAACAACATGAGTACATGTCGGAATCCCGTACTCGCCTTATTCCTAATTTTTTTTTTCTGTCCTAAACCAAGGAAAATGAGTGAAATGTACCTAAAATTTATCTCAAATATCAACTATTCACAAGTTAGAAGAGCATTCCCTATGCAAGGACACGAAATGTCCCGAAATTCCTTCTACTTCATTTAACTCATTTCTTTCCAAAAGATAGTTCATCAATCAAATAATGTAAGTGATTTGATAAGAAACAACATTTCAAATAAATTTTCCTAAAATTATAGCACTTCTTTTTGAAAAATAGTCATGCCAAGTTTGAGAATTCTTTATGTTGCAAACAAACTACTCACACAAAAATTCTTGAAATGAATCAATCATATACTTCATCAAGTGGCAACAGAATGTATAAAATGACCATTTCCAACACAAAAAGATAAACACCCCCAAACATGTCTCTTTTATTGTAATTGATGAATAAATCATCCCTCCACTCACCCAAAATTAAACATCAAGACATAACCGCAAATTACAAAAACTACTTAAACTATGTCCTACTTTAGGGTCTTAAGCCTAGAATTAAAATTGAGTAAAAATGTCAAGAGCGACCGTGTCATCCATCTCACCAATTAAGCTCCACAAACATCACTATCCAATTCAATCTATCAAAAAATGCAGAAATAGCATCAGCGTAGGGCCCTTAGCCATACTACTCTTATTTGACAATAATCATAACCAAAGCTACGCCAACTATCTAGCAATAAATTTTACAAAGATTCAATCCATGAAGCATCAAAATAATTAGCCACTTGGCGTCAGCTTAAGGCCATTAGCCAAACTACTTAAAAAGAAAATCTAAAATATTTCAATTCCAAAGACTGAAAGTAAAACAAAAGTAATCCAATGTAATCAAAAGTAATGGTGTTCAATTAATAAAAATAGAAAGAATTATCGTCATCCATCAAATTGATCCGGTGATCAGGATTGGTCTTCATCCATGCTCAAGCAAATGGTGGTTTAATCTCTTCATTCCATTTCTTCTTGACCCTCCTCAGCGTCACTAGGTTGGGCTACTCTTCATGATCATCATCCATGTCCCCTCCAGTAGCACCCGCATAGCGAGATCCCTCATGATGTGTGGTAGCCGCCAGTGGTGTGTAGTACAGTCCACGAGGTGGACCAAAGTGCCATGCCGGAGGTGAGGGTGGCTATTCCCACGTGCCTAATGAAGTAATCTTTAAAGCTTCCCCAATGACGGTCAAGTTGTTGTGCACCACCATTTGACTATACGACCAGTACCCTTGTAGATAATTCCTTTCTTCTTCATTTACCAGAGCATTAAATACCAAACCTGGGGGGATCAGAATCATTAAAATTCTCTAAGGTGGTGGTGGCTGTGATTGTGGCTGTGGCTGGGTAGGGAGCTCCTCCTGGTGGTGCTTTTCATATTCTCTCACCATCCTATAGACATATTCCCAATTGATCCTTCCTCTAGGATGTGTCAGTGGTTCCAAATGACTAATCGGGCAACCCGCTATGGTGCAAAGATGGTGAATTAGACTAGAGGCATAAAATATGGGTCGTCCACAGACCTACCACTCTCAAAAAACCCCTGTCTAATAACGTGACCAACATTCACCGAGACCCTAGTCATGATGGCATAAAACAAGAGTACTTTGTCCCTTTGGATAAAGCTCAAAGCATTGGACCCCCAAACGCGGCTACTGGTAAAATAAAACCATAACTTAGCCAAACATGAGAGTCCTTGACGAGCAAATTTTAACTCCATCCTGCAAGTACTCTTGATTTACAGTGTCTATTACAAATGGCATCTTTGATTGCATTCTTATCCTTATCTTTATTGTTCAAAAATGCCAAATATTGATTAGAAGGTACCGGGGAGGGGAGGGTATATTGAAATACGCATTAATCACATCAGCACTAAAATCTACCAAAACCCCCTGTATGGACCTTGCCATCTTCTAATTCACATAAATTTCAATGAAACTGTTTGACTAACTGGGTAGCCCCGGGGTCACCCTGAGTTTTAAAACCCTCCCAATGTCTTGACCTAATTTTTTCTTCTATCGCTCGCCAAGCATATTTTTATATTCCCCAATGCATGGATAGGTCAAAATTCCTTTCACCTTATGCTTCTCGTTATTCTTGAATAATTACTGAGTCCTATCAATCGAGAACTGATGTTCAATTTGCTCACCACCTTCAAATGGTTGTTCCGAACCCCTTTCTTCGCTCGTACCCTTTCCAGATTTCATTTTTCTTGAACGAGTTCCTCTCCCTCTCATTCTAACTCTTCTTTCAGCACTGCCATATACCCCTCTCGTCATTTTCTTTATGAAAATGGAATTGAATCACCAATTTAAAAATCCAACCTTCAGTCAAGAACCAACACCACAAAATCACAATCACAAATTCCCAAAAATTTTCCGAATATTTCAATTCAACTCAATTCACAAATCAACCAATAATTCCAACAGTTGGACAATTCAAAATCACAATTCTTCTAAAACAAATCAGCACCAATTACTAGTCCACAATTCAATAAATAAATACCACAAATTTGCCACAATTTAATCACACAAAACTCCACAATTGTCTTCAAAAATTGTCAATTACAACTAATATTCCAATAAAGGAGCATCTGGATTAGGGCGGGCTTGATTTCGAAATTGTTGGCTTGCACGGGCATCCGGAATGCTTGTCTCTTCGCCCATGAAGGGAAGGTAAAACATACTCCCTCAATGGCCTTCCATTCCCATTCATGCCAATTCAACATTCCTGTAGCCACCAATTCCATTATTTCCAACTTATTCTTCGTTTTCCATGTTCACATTCCCTTGATGAGCATTAGCATTTGTCATTTCTATCCTTTCTTGCTCTTGTTGTACCCTTCTCATCCTTCGAATTTCTCTTAGCTCTTTCTCCCGTTCCTTGTCTAAGCAAATGAATGGCTCTTGAGCTCCTCTTACCATGCACTACACAAAACCAAAATAGTCAATTGAAGTTCCAAGTCAATTCCGCAAGACAACCATTCAAACATAAAAATAAACCAGAATTAACAACTAAATTAAACTAAACTAAAGTGTTGTTCTTAATCTACACGACCCGTAAAGTGCTTGATATTGCCAAAAACCGAAGACAATCCCTAGTAACGGCGCCAAAAACTTGATGCCTTACACACCTAGTTATAATTTATAAAACACCTAAATCCTACTACTAACTAGGTGGCATCCTGCAAGTATACTGTTGTCCACTAGTAGTAAAGGGAAGTAGGGATAGTTCCCACAAGGACTGTTGAAAGGCAATTACCAAGATTTACGGATATTTGTGTAGTTAAGCAGAATCAAGCAATTGGTGATGGAACTATTCTAATAAAAACCATAATTAAATGAAAGAAAAAAACTTAATTTAAAGCTAGATTAACTAAAAGCAAGTAAGTAAAAATAACTAATTATGATATTAAGGAACTAATTAAGCTATTCTAGTAGAATCAAGTAAAGTAAAGAGACTTTTAATTCTAAGAATTCTTAACCAAATTAAGACTAAAATTAAAAGCAAGCAAATTACCCAATTAAAAGGACTACAAATAAGAAACCTTGAATACAAAAAGCAACCATTTCCATCTTAGAAATTGGGAAGAGTTAAACTAGAAATCTAAATATTTTTGGATTTTTGATAGAAATAAAGAATGCCCACTAAGAATTAACTAGAAATTAATGCAAGAAATTGAGAATTCTTAAATAGAAAGCAAGAAATTAACAAGAACCCTAATTGTTCTAAGAAACCCTAGATTGCAAGTAAAGAAATTCTTACTAAATTAGACAAGAAAGCGAATAAAAATTGTATCTACGTGAAGCTTGTGATAAACCCACTACAATTATCTAATCAAAATTTGAATTTGACCAGAAATTAAAAGAAGATCTAAGAGAAAATTCAAGAGAAATTTTTATTAAAGAAGCAAACTTGGAATTCAAGCTATCCTAAACTATCCTAAAATCTAACTAAAACTATCTACTACTTCTGTCTTCTCTAATTCTACTTAACTTCAATAGTGCAGCATTACACAAGGCCAAATTAGGAGTTTTTGGATGGAAGTTATACAAAGTTGCCTTTACAACTTGACTCTCAGCGAGTCGAGATCGCGGTCTGAAATATTTGAGATCGCGATCACGACTCTAATACAGGAAGACAATTTCCCTAGTCGAGATCGCGGTCTCGAACAGTCGGGATCGCGATCTCGACTCTCCTCCCAGCATTCTTCATTTCATCCATTTTTGCAATCTGGTCCCTTGAGCATGATGTTTTCCAAACCTTATTTTGATGATGACATAAACACTTAACTCTGTAAAACAAGCTTTTGCAGGAACAGCTCTTTCGGACGCACAGAACCGTCCGAACTAGGTCAAAAGCTCCTTGGACGCATTGCATTGTCCGAACAAATTGGCAGAAAGAATGGAAGTCTACTGCCTTTTCTTCGGACGACAGGACTGTCCAAAACCTCTGTCGGACGAAGGACCGGACGCATGCACGGACGTTCGAACGAAGCATCTCAATAAATCTGATGTGAAGATCAGACAGCTTCCTCGGACGCATTCAATCCTCCTCGGACGTCCAATTGCAAAATTTTAGAAGAAACCGCAACGGCTATTTTTTTGTGCATTTATTACTTATCCATTAGGAAGTAGTTGAAAGCTCTATTTATTGCTGTTATAAATAGGTGCTTTAAGAACCTGTAAAAATCATCTAATACGTTGAATACAAGCCTAAGACAAGAGTAATTTGAGTGCAAATTGACTATAGTGGTTTGTTGTATTAGTGTGAAGTTGTGAGTGCAATTCAACTTTGAGTGGAGTGATAATCTTGTATGAAAGTGTGGTTTTAAGTAAGAATCTTGGCTCAACTAAAAGAGTTTTAGTGTGAGCAAGAACTTATCAACTTTGTAAAGATTATTGGCTCACCAAGTGTGTGAAGCATTCAAGAAAATTGATACTTCAAGCTTGCTAGCTTGGAAGTATTGTTTGTTCAATTTTCTCTCTTTACTTTACTGTTCTAGTAAATTTATTATATCTGCATTTGAATTTAAAAAGGTTACTATTTTCTGAAAGCATAATTTTTAGAAACCTAATTCACCCCTCCTCTTAGGTTGCTTTGGGACCAACAATTGGTATCAGATCTTGGTCTCATTATATTGCTTAAACTGCTATTGAGAAAAGAACTATGGCAACCAACAATGCTCTGTTTTTTGAAGGCCAATCTATTACTAGGCCTCCCATGTTTAATGGGGCAAATTTTATTAGTTGGAGAGATAGAATGAAAATATTTCTGCAATCTATTGATATTGAGTTATGGTATGTTGTCAATGAAGGTCCATTTGAAGCTTCTATCATTGATGATCACACAAATAGAAGAAGAGAAAAGACAAGGAATGAGCTCACTCCGCAAGACAAGGCAAACTTGACGTTGAATGCAAAAGCCATGAATGTATTATATAAGAATCAGATGGATGATTAGAGACGAATCTTTGGATCACATGAGAACATAGACAAAATGTACTGCAGCTTATAATTCACATTATCAAAGATCTTGAAGCCTTGAGTAAGGAGTACTCGTTGGGTGAAAAAAACAGAAAAATCCTAAATGCTCTATCCAAAGAATGGGAAGCCAAAACAATTGCTATAGAGGAAGCCAAGAATTTAAATTTGATGCCTATTGAATCGCTAATCAATTCTCTTACATCTTATGAACTCAAGTTAAAGGCAAAGGTTGTGGATGATGAAGAAGCAAGGCCAAGAAGGGGCATTGCTCTAAAGACCTCTCAAGAGGAAGATGAAAACAGCTCCATCAATCTAGAAGATGAAGATCTTGATGAAGGAGATCTTGCACTCATCACTAAAGGATTTCTTAAACATTACATCAACAAACGAAGAATGAGAAGAGGCGGAGCTGCAAACACAAATAATTTCAATGGGAAGTCAAGACTAGAAATAAAGAAGCAAAATGACAAATGCTTTGAATGCGGTCAACTTGCCTCGGGCATTTTGCAAATGAGTGTCCTTCCAAGAAAAAGAAGGAAGGAAGAAAACCAAGATTCAACAACTTTCAAATCACTTGGGATGATTGCAACTCCGAAGGAGAAGTTGAAGAAGAAATGGAGTCGGCACAAATGGCCTTTATGGCTATTGGAGATGATGAGGTAAATTCTAACTATGACGCCAATGATGAAAATGATGAAGATGATCTTGAAGCTTTCATTTTAAAATTGCATGATAGCTTAAAAGAATCATATGCTAGAAATAAGGAGTTAGTAAAAAAGTCAAATGCCTTATTGAATGCTAACTCTAAACTTGTGAATGAAAACAATAGGCTATCACAAGAAAATCGTGATTTGAAGAAAAGAATGCATGTGAGATCAAAGGTCAAGGAAGAACAAGCCTCCTTGAAGAAAAGAATGGATGATTTGAATGCTCTCTTAGCTAGAAAGAAAGAAAATGTTGTTGATATGAAAAGAAATAGAAATGTAGCAATCAACGTGCAATTTCCATATGTGCAGGTACTTAACATCGCCAACAATGCTAAGTGGTTCATAGATAGTGGATGTTCAAGGCACATGACGGGTGATGCCTCTCTCTTCACAAACCTTACATCCAAAAACAGTGGAAAAGTCACTTTTGGAGACAACAACAAAGCAAAATCAATCGGCATTGGTGATGTAGGTAAAAATGGTGAAACCTTGATTAAGAATGTACTTCTTGTTGATAATTTGAACTATAATTTATTAAGTGTTAGTCAACTTTGTGACAAAAACTGTATGTTTTCTTTACCAAGCATGAATGTCTTATCCTTGATAAAAATCATGTTGTTTTGTTCAAAGGCACTAGGCACAATGATGTTTATGTGATTTATCTTGATAAAATTAGCAATAGCAATGTAAAATGTCTTACCGCTTCCATAGATGATCCTTGGCTTTGGCATAGAAGACTTTGTCATTTTAATATGGATTTGATCCAGAAAAAATAGCCAAGAAAGATTTGGTAAGAGGCTTGCCAAAACTGAAATTTCTGAAAAATAAAATTTGTGATGCTTGTCAATTTGGTAAACAAGTCAAAGTTTCTTTCAAACCTAAGAATTTTGTGTCTACTCATAAACCTTTAGAATTGTTGCATTTAGACTTATTTGGACCCACTCAATATGCTAGTCTAGGTGGTTGCAAATATGCATTTGTTATCGTAGATGACTATTCTAGGTTTACTTGGATATTATTTCTTGTTCACAAAAATGAAGCATTTGAAAAATTTGTAAAATTGTTTTCCAACTCCATCTGTCTAGAACTACACATTAGTGAGTGTGACCTTCCACAATACTTTTGGGCCGAAGCGGTTAACACGGCTTGTTATGTCATGAATCGAGTTTTATTAAGATCTTCTTTAAATAAAACTCCTTATGAACTCATTTTTTGTAGAAAACCCGTTGTGAGCTATTTCAAAGTTTTTGGTTGCAAATGCTTTATTTTAAAAATCAAAGAGAACCTTGGAAAATTTGACAAAAAATCGGATGAAGGAATTTTTCTAGGATATTCTAGTGACAAGAAAGCATACCGAGTTTACAATAGAAGAACGCTTTTAATTGAAGAAGTTGTGCATGTTACAGGTTTGATGAAACTAATGATGCTATCTCAAAGAATTTATGTGAAGATGAAGACACAGGTATTGTAAAGGAGCTCGAAAAGCTCGTTATTCATAAAGATCATCAAGAGATTACATCAAGCGTTGATATCAACAACCATCAAATTGATGATGAAAAGAATGAGGATGCTCAAAACGATCATGCATAGCATTAACCCGTCTCTAATCATCCTCAAGATTTAATCATGTATATCTATCCGATGGGGTAACCACTCGTTCTCATAAACCTTTGAATAATAATTGTGCATTACTTTCTCACATTTTTCCCAAACATATAGATGTTGCTTTGAGTGATTAATCTTGGGTTAATGCTATGCAAGATGAACTTAGTCAATTTGAGAAAAGATGATGTATACCTTAGTTGAAAGACCTTCTTCTCATCCCGTTATTGGTACTAAATGGGTGTTTAGAAACAAATTAAATGATAAAGGTGAGATCATAAGAAACAAAGCTAGACTTGTTGGCTTCAAAAGGTTACGCTCAAGAAGAAGGTATTGACTTTGATGAAACCTTTCACCTGTATACAGATTAGAATCCATTCGCATGTTTCTTGATTTGCATGTTTCAATAATTTAAAATTATTTCAAATCGATATCAAAAGTGCTTTTTGGAAAGTTTGAAAACGACCAAGAAGTTTTCGTCGAACAACCTCCGGGCTTTGAAATTAAGAATCTTCCAAATGTATGTTTTCAAACTTTCCAAAGCTTTATATGGTTAGCCACCTTCTCCAAGATGATTTCATATGAAAGATTAAGGAGCTTTTTGATGGAAAATGGTTTCAAAAGAGGTATAGTTGACACCACACTTTTCACAAAAACTGATTTGAAAGGATTGTTAATTGTTCAAATTTATGTTGATGATATTATTTTTGGAGCAACTAATGAAAGTTTGTGCAAGGATTTCTCACAACTAATGGAAGAAGAGTTTGAGATGAGTATGATGGGCAAGTTGCAATTTTTCCTCGGACTACAAATCACTTCATCAAACTAAGGAAGGAACATTTATTACACAAATCAAGTACACAAAGGAGCTACTCAAACGATTTGGTATGGAAGATTGCAAACAAGTTGGTACACCAATGTGTACTTCAACCAAACTTGATAAAGACGAAGAAGGTAATAGTGTTGATGAAAAATACTATAGAGGTATGATCGGAATCTAATTTACTTAACTGCATCTAGACCAGATATCATGTTTGCTGTTTGTTTATGTGCTAGATTACAATCTTGCCCTAAAGAATCACATTTGATGGCAGTTAAAAGAATTTTTAGATATCTAAAAGGAACAACGGATTTTGGTCTGTGGTATCCAAAGTCTTCTACTTTTGATCTGATTAGCTATTCTGATGCTGACTTTGCTGGGTGTAAAATTGATAGAAAAAGTACCAGTGGAATGTGTTATTTTCTGGGAAATTGTCTTGTGTCTTGGTTCAAAAAACAAGTTTTTCAATCAAATCCATATTAAAATGACAAAGTCTTCTATGTTTTACAATACATGTGTATCAACTTCTTTGGATGAAACATACTCTAAAAGATTTTATGCCAAATAATTTTTGATTTCTGTTCCTATATTATGTGACAACACTAGTGCAATTAATCTCACAAAAATCCTGTTTTGCACTCTAGAACCAAACACATTGATGTTAAGCATCATTTCATTAGAGACCTCGTTTGTAAAAATGAAATTCGTGTTGATTATGTGCCTACTTCAGATCAATTGGCTGATATTTTTACAAAACCCTTAGCTCTAGATCGCTTTGAATCACTCAGAAAATGCTTAGGGATTTTACAGATAAATTTGGCATAGGTTCATAGTTCGGACGCACTCCTTCGTCCGAACCATTTCCCTTTCGGACGCTCTGGATCGTCCGAAAGCATCTGTTACCTCTCGGACGCTCATATTCGTCCGAACGATATTCCTTTTTTTCTTAAACTCTCTGGAAATCTTCCGGACGCTCAGAGTCGTCCGAAAGAACTTCGGACGGACTAGCTCATCCTTCGGCCGTCCGTTCTTTAGCTTTCGGACGCTGTGTCGGACGCACACTAAACGTTTGGCCGTCCGAACGGTACCCCTGTTTCATTAAAACCATCCAAATTCCCCTTTTCGGACTTACCCTTCCCCCCGAAAACCCTTAGGCGATTTTTCTTCTCTTCCCTACCCCCTCCAAATTCCCACTCTCTCTTCCAAAATTGATTGCAAAATCATCCTACCCATAACCCTTATCACCTAAATCACATCTCATTTCCCCTATTCACCATCTCATTTCCTCAAAATCTCACCAATCTTCATTTTTTTTAAATTTTTTCAATTTTCTCTTATTCCACTACAATGGTGAAATCTCGTGAGCTTCCTCTATAGGCATAATATCGTTCGCAAAACTAAAGGGAAGGCTCCTGTGCGAGGAGAATCATCGGCAAATCCTCAAGTTTCCACCACTCCAACTTTGTCCAAATTTATCGATGCCAAGGCATCTAGAATCGGTATACTTCTCTTCTCAGTAAATCCATCATTGTATCAACGTCCTGCTTCTAACAGTCTTTTTGATGAATATAATCTTCCAATTATCAAAACCTGTTTTGAAAAACAAAATTGGGGTCATTTAGTGCATCTCGATTTACCTGTTTATCATGATATGGTGCTTCAATTCACGGCCAATCTTCGGAAAGGTCGTACTATTCGCACCCTCATTTCTCGTGTTAACAACACTGATCTTGAGATTTCATCGAACATAATCAACACCATTTTTGAATGTGAAATCTCAAATCCCTCTGATTTTTCCTACTTCTTTTCACTAGATAAATGGCCCGCTGAGTTTATCATGCAACGTCGTACCGGGGAGGATGATGACAGTGAAGCCACCGCTGAAGATGTTCCATCCAAACGACAAAAAACTGAGAAGCGCTCCAAAAAGCGCAATGACTCTCATTAGTTCTTTTCCCATTGTATTTCTTTTGTTTTTTAGCAACTCTGTGGATTGGTTATGTATTTGACTCTTGCACCTTTGAATCCTTTTAGTTGAATGACATTAAACTTGTTTCATTTCTGTCAAAATACCTGCATAATCTAAGGGGGAGCCTTTTTTGATTGATGTCAAAAGGGGGAGTAGTTATATGTCATGCTTTGATATGGTTGTTATGTTGATATCCAATTATGCCTTGATATATGTTATGCTTTGATATGGTTGTTATGGTGATAATTGATATCCAATTATGTGATATTGCAAATTGATTAGTCATATCCAATTGAGGTTTGTCATCATCAAAAAGGGGGAGATTGATGTTTTCCAAACCTTATTTTGATAATCTGTCTCTTAAACACATCTAACTCAATAAAATATTTTACTAACAGCTCTTTCGGACGCACAGAATCGTCCGAACTAGGTCAAAAGCTCCTCGGACGCATTGCATCGTCCGAACAAATTGGCATAAAGAATGGAAGTCTACTGCCTTTTCTTCGAACGCTCAGGACCGTCCGAAACCTCTATCAGACGAAGGACCGGACGCATGCACGGACGTTCGAACGAAGCATCTCAATAAACTGAAGTAAAGAAGATCGGACGCTTCCTCGGACGCATTCAATCCTCCTCGGACGTCCGAAACCCCAACGGCTATTTTTTGTGCATTTATTACTTATTCGTTAGGAAGTAGTTGAAAGCTCTATTTATTGCTCTTATAAATAGGTGCTTTAAGAACCTGTAAAAATCATCTAATACATTGAATACAAGCCTAAGACAAGAGTAATTTGAGTGCAAATTGACTATAGTGGTTTGTTGTATTAGTGTGAAGTTGTGAGTGCAATTCAACTTTGAGTGGAGTGATAATCTTGTATGAAAGTGTGGTTTTAAGTAAGAATCTTGGCTCAACTAAAAGAGTTTTAGTGTGAGCAAGAACTTACCAACTTTGTAAAGATTATTGGCTCACCAAGTGTGTGAAGCATTCAAGAAAATTGATACTTCAAGCTTGCTAGCTTGGAAGTATTGTTTGTTCAATTTTTCTCTCTTTACTTTACTGTTCTAGTAAATTTATTATATCTGCATTTGAATTTAAAAAATGTTACTATTTTTTGAAAGAATAATTTTTAGAAACCTAATTCACCCCCCCTCTTAGGTTGCTTTGGGACCAACAGAGCTTAGTTCCTTCCAGCTTCCAACCTTTAATTTTCAACCTGCATAATATTAACACCATCATGCCTTCTTTAACACACTTAGTTATAATTCAATTAAACACCTAAATCCTACTACTAACTAGATGGCATCCCGCAAGTATACGGTTGTCAACTAGTAACAAAGGGAATTAGGGATCATTCCCAATAGATTGTCGATTGCAATTACCAAGGTTTAAAGATGTTTGTGTAGTTAAGAAAAATCAATTGGTAGATGATAGAACTATTCTAATGAAAATTGTAATTTTAATTCTAACCTAATTTAATCAAATTAAGACTAAAATTTAAAACAAGTAAATCACTCAACTAAAAAGACTACGAAAGAGAAACTTTGAATATTAAAAGCATTCATTTCTAAATTATAAATTAGAAAGAGTTAAACTAGAAATTTAAATGCGCATTTTTGGATTTTCAATTGAAATTAAGAAAGCCCACTAAGAATTAACTAGAAATTAAAGCTAGAAATTGAAAATTCTTAAATAGAAAGCAAGAAATTAACAAGAACCCTAATTTTCCTAAAAACCCTAATTTGAAAGTAAAGAAATTCTTACTAAATTGGACAAGA
The DNA here is from genome assembly GCA_025175665.1 of Cinchona pubescens. NCBI lineage: Eukaryota > Viridiplantae > Streptophyta > Magnoliopsida > Gentianales > Rubiaceae > Cinchona > Cinchona pubescens. Next base: position 118,995 of record JANKKI010000471.1, read on the forward strand.
AAACAAATAAAAATTATATCTATGTGAAGTTTGCGATTAACCCACTACAATTATCTAATCAAAATTTGAACTTGACAAGAAATTTATAGAATATCTAAGATGAAAGTAAAGAAAAATTTCTATTAGAAAAAGTAACTTGTAGTTCAAGCTATCCTAATCTATCTAGAACTACTAAAACTATTTTCTCTAAAACTATCTACTAAAAACTCCCTACTTAGCTTAAATAGTATAGCATTATACAAGGCAAAATTAGAGTTTTTTGGGCTGGAAGTCAAAAATTGCCCTTATAACTTAGCATTCAGCGAGTCGAAATCGATATCTGGAATAGTCAAGACCCCAAGTTAATCTCAACAGTCTATGTTCCATGAAGGTCTTCAATTTATCAGTGTTGTAAATTTGGTCCCTTGAGCTTTGTTCCTTCCAGCTTCTAACCTTTAATTTTTAACCTGCATAATATTAACACCATTAAGCGCTTAATTAAACTAAAAATTTAACACAAAATTATCATAATTAACTCAAGAACGAAAATACAAATACATGTGAAAGAAATTAACTAAAATCTTCAATTACTTATCTAATTTCGAAATTTAAACTATCAAAATGCTATAATTTAGAGGAAAATAACTCTAGTTTACTAGAGTTAGAATCGCGGTCTCAACCTCAAAAAAAAAAAATCTGGTTTATCAGAATCGCTTCAACCACAAATTTATTTTATTTTCTAGATTGGAATAAAGTTGATTTTCCTTTTTAGTAATCTGGCTAATGGCCTTAAGCTGACGCCAAGTGGTTAATTATTTTGATGCTTCATGGATTGAATCTTTGTGAAATTTATTGCTAAAAACTTGGCGTAGCAAGTTTGGTTATGATTAATGTCAAATAAGACTAATATGGCTAAGGGCCCAAAGCTGATGCCATCTTTGCACTAGTTGATGAATATAATTGTTTTTGTTGATTTTGTTTGAAGCTTACATTGGTGGGATGCATGGCACGGTTACTCTTGACATTTTTACTCATTTCTAATGCTAGGCTTAAAAGTAGGATATAGTTTATGTAGTTTTCATTAATTTTGGGTGAGTGGAAGGATGATTTATTCATCAACCTGAATAAAAGAGATAAATTTGGGGGTGTGATAACTCTAGTAAACTATAGTTATTTTTCTCTAAATTATACCATTTTGATAGTTTAAATTTCAAAATCAGATAAGTATTTGAAGATTTTAGTTAATTTCTTTCATATGTATTTGTATTATTGTTCTTGAATTAATTATGATAATTTTGTGTTAAATTTTTAGTTTAATTAAGTGCTTAATGGCGTTAATATTATGCAGGTCAAAAATTAAAGGTTAGAGGCTGGAAGGAAGGAAACAAAGCTCAAGGGACCAAATTGCAAAATGGATAAAATGAAGATTGCTGGAAGGAGAGTCGAGATCGCATTCTCGACTATTCCAGATCGCGATCTCAACTCGGGAATTCATTTTACTATTTTAGAGTTGAGTTTCTTTAATATTAAACTTGTCGTGAACACATTGTTCAATAGGTGGGATGTGAATTTTGATTTACGTAGAACAATAAGACATGTCTTAACTGCATTTTGAGATCGGTTACATGGCCTCCGACCCGCAGAGGTATTGATTAATTTGATTTTCATTGGATTACATATATTCTGATGTTACTTAAATGAACATTAATCAAATTTTCTATTTTTTAGTTCATATGGCAGTCGTACACAGATGATATACTTGATCGCCTTCCCCATTACTGCACTGCTGGTCGTCATATATGGCGATTAGTTACATATCTTATGTGCTGGGAAGTTGTGGAGTGCCACATTCCCCATCATGTTATGCGACAATTTGGAATGTACCAACCTATTCCAAGAATGAAAAATTACATGTTGAACATAATGTATTTCATTTGACGGGTCGTCGTGGTAGGCATAACACTAATTGGCTCACAGTTCATCAAGTTTATTTCGATGCTTGGAGAGCACGTTCAGACACAGTTGAAACGAGTATTCCATGCACAGATACTGTGAATGCGTATTTGGATTGCTTTCATTGGTATCACAGAGGACAGTTATTTACATATGTAATCCGAGTCGGCGGATTGATTCCTTGAGGGCTACCAAGGTGACAGTGCACGAGTAGATTATCTGGTATAAATCTACTTATTTTCATTTTTATTCTAAGCTTTTTCCTTATTGTGTTAACTTATTCTATCTCACCTTTATGTAGATGGATCACATGTGTCAAATGTACCACATGACCTTAGACTTGGTTGGGGATGACGATGATCGTGTCAGAACTATTGGTACACATTTTAGAGATTTTGCAGCTCAATCTCTATATAAAGTATGAGAGGCGGGACGTCTTCAGCTTGCTCAGGTGTAGTTCTCCCCAATTATCATCCAGAACTAGTTCCACATCCTCAAAGGATACAGCGCACCACTAGATCTGGATGACAACGTGGTGGTGGTCGAAGCGCATTCAGAGTTAGGTCACCTGAGCCTGAGCCTGAGACTGAGACTGAGCCTAAGCATGAGCATGAGCCTGAGCATGATGCAGGATTGCATGATATGTACGAAGATGATGCGAATCCACATTTACCTATGCCACCCCACTCTTTAGCAGGTCCTCGTGCATCTATGCCATTTTCTAGTGACCATGTCATTCTACAGGAGACCATTCCATTGCAGTCATCATTATCTACATCTAGATGTGTATAAGAGACAGGACTGTGAATTATAGGACATGAAGATGTCTTAATAGACTGATTCTAGGGGCCCCGATCAGATCTGTATCAAGAACAGGTGATGTGTCATCTAGATGTGTATAAGAGACAGGTCAATACTTGTGAAATTAATTTAGACCGAAGGATTGTGCACTATGTGGAAGAAACTTGGGGGGCATAGGCATTGATTATTGTAGTATAACTATAGGATGACTTGTTTTATTGATTATTGTACTACTAGTTGTGTTATTGATTATTGTAGGTTTTTTATTTATATTGTTGCCCTTGTTGGGTATGGTTGCTGACAGGGAGAATCTCTAATAAATAGGAAAAACTATGTCAAAATTTATTCGAAAAAGTAATGATTAAATGAAAGATTATATTACTACTGCAACTTAAACTTTTTTATTTCTAAATTAATTTCACAAGTATTGACTGTATAATATTATTAACTTACAACAATTTTGTCATGACAGTTGAACGTCAAAATCAACATTAAAAAAATATCTAAATATGTACATATTGTACTTGTATGTTATTGTTTTTCGTCACTTTAAGATTTTTGGGTCCATTTAAAGTATAAGATTTAAGACCTACGACTTTCACTACAACTAAAGAAGGAAGAGTGCTTTAGTTAAAAAAGGACAATATGAACTAAGCAATTTTTACAAAGAAAAAAAAAATATATGCAAAATTTGGCTTAGTTTGCATTTATAAAATGCAAATTAGAGTTAGTTCGTATTCTATAAATACGAACAATACCTGGCAGAACACTTTTTTAAATCCAACACAAATATAGAACACTTCATAGAAATGGCACGTTCTTGGAAATTTCTCAAAAAATGTACCCTTAAGAAATGCTGAACCCATCTGTATCTCTCCTCATATAGTAGTTCTAGCCATGTATTCTCATTTAATTCATGAGTTGCAACCATTTCTTTCCATGCTATCTCAAATTCATTTGGTCTCAATGAATCATATACAGCATACTTTTTGTATCCTTAATTGAATTATAATGGTTATAACCTTACAACTTCTGGGGTACCTTTTGTAATATATGCCACAAACAGAGTCGATGACGAGTATTGGGAATACTTTCATTATAGCATTTTGCATTGCTTTGCACTAATTGGTTATAATTGTAATTGGAGGTTGACTTGACATACAACTAAGCCACGCTTTTGAACAACCAAACTCATAAGCCTGATTCAGTTGTTTCATCTGTAAGTAAGCCACAACCTAATAAAGCTGATTCACCATGATGATTAATTCACACAATTGGAGCAAAAGGCATATTCATATCGGTTTGTTAGATGTGTAGTATCAAATGTAATTGCATCTCCAAAATACTCATAAGCTACTCTAGACCTTGAATCTGCCCACAAAATATTTCTTAAATACAATTCATCATCAAAATCAATTTTTTAAAAGAAATTAGGATTTTTCATTTGCATATCATACACATCTAGATTGGAGTAATCTCATGATTGTGATCAAGTTTAACTTTTGTTACTTTCCACACTTCTAATTCACCTAATTTAATCCTCAACATTGCCGGACAGCCAATTCTAAATTGTATAATTAAGTCAGTATTTTCCATCTTTCTGTTCCTTAAATCCTTCATGTGTACAACAAAGTACTGCACCTTGTATTTTCATCACTGTTTCTTCCTTTATATGAACTTTTCACTCTAATCCCAAAGCCTAGATCTTTTACATATGCATTATAGAAATTATAAGGATCATCATAAGAATTGAACTGCATACCGACATGGAGTGGAATAGGTAAAATCTCCAAAGCAAAATCACGACCACTTGTTTCAAATTGCTCATCCGAATCGAAACTCGCCTCCATCTAAAAATAAAATAAAATATTCACTGTTAAAAAAGATAAAACTTGGTAAAATCAAGACTAGAACTCAAAAGACCTGTTTGAATATCCAATTATAATATCAAAACCCTGCAAAATTGACTATTTGTCCATATTTTGGAGATGTTACCAAACTAAAGAAAGTAATAGTTTTATGGCTCTTAAATGCCATATGATCTTCTATGCTATTCGCTATTTCACTACTAAATGAATTGTTAAAATTGCTTCTAAATAAAATAAAAAATTTTAGTGAAAGAATTTTAACCTTTCATTAGATAGCATAGTAGAAAGTGAAATATGAGTAAGTCTTGGCTATTCACTCCACAACAAGGAGTGAGTATGACAGCCGTTAACTTATAAAAAATAGAGAGGTCAGCACTATTTTTCAGAATAAATAGCAAATAATTTTTATGACAGAGATGACAGTATAAGGGGACAGCATGAGGTTAGGCAATTATTGATCATGAATTTCGTATCACGTCATATATACATATATTACATGGAATATGGTGAGACAGAGACATTCCAGCTAGAACCAAGAACATAAAAATGACAGATAGCAAGGACCTCTAATAAAAGGACAATATGTATTAGGGGTCAGAAAATTTGCAATTATTGATCAGGAAATTAACTGTGAAATCAAAACCAATGACATTCCAAGAAACTGGATTTTACTCTTTGTTTTTACTAAGATTCTTTTCTACTTTAATCTTATCCATAAGCCAATGTTTATTCTTTTCCTACTCTTACTTGAAAACAGACCCCTAACTTTGAATTTCTTTTACATACTTCTAAATTCAATTTCAACCTAAAAGAAAATCTAGGATTAATTTTTCATGCACTTCCCTACTTCTATATCATCTCAACTAATCATAAGGTCACTTATACATAACATATTATATAAAGATATGTTGATCTAATCTATGATTATGTATTAAAAAGATTGACATCATAATTTATATCATGAAGCAAGAAGAATACATTCTCATGTTTATATTCTTCAAACATTAATGATAAAAACACAACTTAATGTCAAATCTAATTGTTCAGAATTAGACTACTTATCTGTTCATTTTGGTGGATGCTCAACCTATAGACATAAGTACTATTCTAATTACCAAAAAAAGAAAAAAAAAATACAATAAGAGTAACTACCACAAACTACTAACCTATAATACCCTGTCTACTATACACCAAAATAAGTATATTCTTCTAGATGTGTATAACTTATGACAGTCACAGCAATACTATACCTTTTAAGCAAATACTATTGGGGCATTTCTCTAATTTAAAATAATAGAGGTCTACAAATGAAATATATGTACTAATCTATTTAAGGGCAAGTTGTCAAAGATGGCATCTTTGACACAACTACTGCTCTCCATCCTAAATCTGCTGCTAAGGGGTATTTTTTCCCCACAATCCAATATTATTTACATAAAACATGAAAAAAAAATGAAAGAAACAAAACATTGGCTGGAAGTGTTAAAAAGGATACAAAAATATGGTGGATATTACCTGCCTTAATGAAATTCTTGATGATTGGAATGCCTTGGATATTATAATTGTTGTAAAAAAAGAAACGTTAGTTTTTTATTTTGCATGGGATTCTTAAGGAAATTACTAACACGTTAAGGGGTATTTAGATAATTGGGAATTATAATTGTGTTTAATATCACCCGCATGATTGTTAGAGTAGACGTGGGATGATGAATGGCGATAGAGTATGGGTACTTTTATGTCTTGAGTACGGTAGTTTAATAAAAAAAAGGTTTCTAGATAATAAAATAAAATTGGATGGCAATAGGAGGGAAAGATCACCACACCAATTGAATCTCTCCTTTGTATATAATAGTGATTTCTAAATACCCCTTAACGTGTTAGTAATTTAAAAAATTATCTTATAACAAATGATAGATGGATAAAATATGATGAATCAAGTATACACAGTTTCGAAGTTATGTATAAGAGACATTTATATATTACTGCATCTTGCTCGATTTAGTTTTAATTACATAATTTTTTTTAGTTAAAAAATAACCGCCATTTCTTGCATGGCGGTTATTTTTTAAAATTTAAAATTTACTAATTAGGAACCAAAAGGAAGAGATCACCATACCAAATGGGACTCTCCCACTTTATATATAGTAAAATTAGTTATCTACGCACACTTGATATATGTGCATCTCATCCAAAATCAATAATTTTCAAGACCATTATAAATAAACAAACTCAATGATAGAGATAAAGAAATAAATACATGAGACGAAATTATAATAGGGAGAACTTTCCTTGTAGCGGTTGGATTCCCTAAACTATTAGTATTGCTGTGAAAGAAGGAAAAATGCATAGATAATTATTTAGTTTGAAATTCATCTAAAAGAGAAAATATTATATTCGTGTTGTATATTGATTTTGGAGTAATACATATTAGGAAGGTAACTAATAAAGAGATTATAAGAATTTGCAAAAGATGAGCCACTACTAGATATGTGGGAAACTAACGTGAATAACTTATTAGTGGTTTAGATATGTGGGAAACAAACCTAAATAACTTATAGGTTAGTGGTTTTAGTGGTAGTTACTCGTACTGTATTTTTTTATTGGTAATTAAAAATCTCCTTAAAATTAGGAAGGAGGTTCAAGGTGACTCCTTAGTAAAAAAACGTGTTTGCTGTTTTATTCTTTTTCTTTTTTTTTGCAATTATGGAACACCTTAAAAGTAGAAAAGAGTTTAACGGTAGAGACCACCATATCAATTGGGGCTCTTCCTTTATATAGAAAGAAAAGATACTCCTTTATATATATATATATATATATATATATATAGAGAGTCTCTTATACACATCTAGATGTGTATAAGAGACTGAATTGTTTTAACTTATTAGCTATAATACATATTGTCCTTTTATTAGAGGTCCTTGCTATCCTATCGTTGATTTCATCATATTTCATCAATCTATTAAGCAGCATATAATAAAGCTTCCAAATACTGTGTTCCAGTCAATAGAGAAACCAATTTTAACCAATAAATAATGGCGTACATCACCAATCTGTCTCTTAACCACTCCCATCAGCACCACCTCTTTCATCTTCAACTGTTCAAGAACAATGACTCTTCACTACTACCAGCACCACCGCCACCCAACTCATCATCAAGAAGATTTGATTGGGGAGTAGAATGCCATAGAAAGTTTGCACAACTTGTTTCCAACTTGGGGATTGAAAATGCTTTGGCAGAGACCATTTTAGAGGAAATGAGGGACGTAGATGAGCTGACACTAGAAGCTGTGGCTACTCATTTGCATAAGTACATACTCTATCTAAGCCGTTTTGTGACATTAGTGCACAGCAACAATCCATCTTATTCTCTTCCCTCAAAATTGACTAGTTGCTTACTTGCACTTGATTTCACAGTTAATTTCCTGATCAATAATTGCAAATTTTCTGACCCCTAATATTTTTCTTGTTATTTGGGATAGTACATTTTGGTTAATATTCTAGTTAATCTCGGATTCATTTTGTTGGATCCTTTTAATTTTTTAGTTTTTTAATTCTAGTACTTTTTAATTTTTTAGAGTAGTATTTTTTAGAAAGGTAGTTGATGAAGAAGAGATAGTAGGTTGCTAAAAATCAATAGCTATAGCGGATATTAATATAAAACTAACGTGGTAAGTTAGCAAAAAAAAAGTAGCCACTGTCAGATAGCGGTAATTACCTGGTATGATAGAACTAATGGAAAACTAACATGAGAAGTTAGCAAAGAACATAATTAGCCACAATCAGATAATGGTAGTTATCTTATGTAATAGGTTTATATTTTATTATTCTTATATATATATATATATATATAACTAGTAATACATATTAGGAAGGTAACTAATAAAGAGATGCTAGAAATTTGCAAAAGAATATCCACTATTAGATATGTGCAAAACTAACGTGAATAACTTATAGATTAGAGGTTTAGATATGTGGGAAACTAATCTAAATAAGTTATAGGTTAGTAGTTTGTGGTAGTTACTCTTATTGTATTTTTTTTTTCTTTTTTTGGTAATTAGAAATCTCAATAAAATTAGGAAGGGGCTCAAAGTGACTCCCTAGTAAAAAACGTGTTTCCTGTCGTTGTTTTTTTTTTTTTTTGCAATTATGAAACTCCATAAAAGTAGGAAAGAGTCCAAAAAGAGAGGCTACCATACCAATTGGGGGCTCTCTCTTTATATAGAAAGAAAAGATACTCCCTTTATATATAGAGAATTATTTATCTAAAGTTATAATTATAATTTTTTTAAATGGAAAATTAGTGTGGGCAATTGCAAAATGCCCCAAGCAGAGTCGATTCCGAGTGTTGGGAATACTTTCATTATAGCATTTTGCATTGCTTTGCACTAATCTCTTATACATTCTAATTGGAGGTATACTTGACATACAACTAAGCCACGCTTTGAATTACCAAACAAAAGATTCAGTTGTTTCATCTGTAAGTAAGCCACAACCTAATAAAGCTGATTCACCATGATGATTAATTCACACAATTGGAGCAAAAGGCATATTCATATCGGTTTGTTAGATGTGTAGTATCAAATGTAATTGCATCTCCAAAATACTCATAAGCTACTCTAGACCTTGAATCTGCCCACAAAATATTTCTTAAATACAATTCATCATCAAAATCAATTAAGTAAAAGAAATTAGGATTTTTCATTTGCATATCATAGAAATAGTCGAGCAAAGCTTGTGCACCTCCCTCCTTCAGCTTTAGTACTAGTGCAGATGTGTATAAGTTAAACTTGATGCACATATCATGAGATTACTTTCCACACTTCTAATTCACCTAATTTAATCCTCAACATTGCCGGACAGCCAATTCTCCTTCCTGGTCTACAGTATTTTGTATCTTTCTTTTCCTTAAATCCTTCATGTGTACAACAAAGTACTGCACCTTGTATTTTCATCACTGTTTCTTCCTTTATATGAACTTTTCACTATAATCCCAAAGCCTAGATCTTTTACATATGCATTATATAAATTATAAGGATCATCTCGTCTCTTATACACATAGTTTGTAGGAGTTTGAGCAAAATCACGACCACTTGTTTCAAATTGCTCATCCGACTGGAAACTCTGCCTCCATCTAAAAATAAAATAAAATATTCACTGTTAAAAAAGATAAAACTTGGTAAAATCAAGACTAGAACTCAAAAGACCTGTTTGAATATCCAATTATAATATCAAAACCCTGCAAAATTGACTATTTGTCCATATTTTGGAGATGTTACCAAACTAAAGAAAGTAATAGTTTTATGGCTCTTAAATGCCATATGATCTTCTATGCTATTCGCTATTTCACTACTAAATGAATTGTTAAAATTGCTTCTAAATAAAATAAAAAATTTTAGTGAAAGAATTTTAACCTTTCATTAGATAGCATAGTAGAAAGTGAAATATGAGTAAGTCTTGGCTATTCACTCCACAACAAGGAGTGAGTATGACAGCCGTTAAAATGACTAAAAAATAGAGAGGTCTCACTATTTTTCAGAATAAATAGCAAATAATTTTTTATGAATAAAAATGGATGATCCTTAGCGTCTTAAATATTGGCCTAACCTCATGAGCATGAATTCTGTATCACGTCATATATACATATATTACATGGAATATGGTGAGACAGGAGACATTCCAGCTAGAACCAGTAACATAAAAAAATGACAGATAGCAAGGACCTCTAATAAAAGGACAATATGTATTATAGCTAATAAGTTAAAACAATTCAGCTTCCAATATCTAATAAGAATCTGAAACCAATGACATTCCAAGAAACTGGATTTTACTCTTTGTTTTTACTAAGATTCTTTTCTACTTTAATCTTATCCATAAGCCAATGTTTATTCTTTTCCTACTCTTACTTGAAAACAGACCCTAACTTTGAATTTCTTTTACATACTTCTAAATTCAATTTCAACCTAAAAAGAAAATCTAGGATTAATTTTTCATGCACTTCCCTACTTCTATGTCATCTCAACTAATCATAAGGTCACTTATACATAACATATTATATAAAGATATGTTGATCTCAATTATCTATGATTATGTATTAAAAAGATTGACATCATAATTTATATCATGAAGCAAGAAGAATACATTCTCATGTTTATATTCTTCAAACATTAATGATAAAAACACAACTTACATCAAACTTGTAATTGTTCAGAAGTAGTTCTAGTTCTGTTCATTTTGGTGGATGCTCAACCTATAGATATAAGTAGAATAATAGAGCCCAATAGTTTTGACATTAAAGATGATGAAGCACCAACGAAGAAAATGGCTAGGTCTCCATAAAAGAATCAAGCACTGTGACCGGCAGTTATTTTTAGAGAAGAATTAACTTATTTTGGTGATAGTATTAGGGTATTATTCCATTTTGTGTATTGGGGCATTTCTCTAATTTAAAATAATAGAGGTCTACAAATGAAATATATGTACTAATCTAATAAGGGCAAGGTCACAAATCTGGCGTCTTTGACACAACTACTGCTCTCCATCCTTAATCTGCTGCAAAGGGGTATTTTTTCCCCACAATCTCGCAATATTATTTACATAAAACATGAAAAAAAAATGAAAGAAACAAAACATTGGCTGGAAGTGTTAAAAAGGATACAAAAATATGGTGGATATTACCTGCCTTAATGAAATTCTTGATGATTGGAATGCCTTGGATATTATAATTGTTGTAAAAAAAGAAACGTTAGTTTTTTATTTTGCATGGGATTCTTAAGGATTACTAACCTGTGTCTTATACATATCTAGATGTGTATAATTACAATTATGGTTTACTTATCAACGCATGATTGTTAGTAGACGTCTATGATGAATGGCAATAGAGTATGGGTATTTTATGTCTTGTACATCAATTAGTGAATTAATAAAAAAATGGGATTTCTAGATGTCTCTTATACACATCTAGATGACATAAAGTGTGCTAAAGATCACTATTATATAATTGAATCTCTCCTTTGTATAGACAGGATGTACGCACATCAAGTATGCGTAGATGCCATTTAAAGCCTGTCTCTTATACACTTTAGATAAATAATTCAATATTGTTAAGTTTAGTAAGATATTTTAAATAAATTTAAGAGATAATTTTTTGTAAGTAATTAAAGAATTGGGTAGTTTTAAACCTCTTTTTTTTAGTTACCTGATAATAGTTATTTTACTGCATGGCGGTTATTTTTTAAAATTTAAAATTTACTAATTAGGAACCAAAAGGAAGAGATCACCATACCAAATGGGACTCTCCCTTTATATATAGTAAAATTAGTTATCTACGCACACTTGATATATGTGCATCTCATCCAAAATCAATAATTTTCAAGACCATTATAAATAAACAAACTCAATGATAGAGATAAAGAAATAAATACATGAGACGAAATTATAATAGGAGAAGTTGGAAACAAAAGTTTAACTTCCCTAAAATATTAGTATTGCTGTGAAAGAAGGAAAAATGCATAGATAATTATTTAGTTTGAAATTCATCTAAAAGAGAAAATATTATATTCGTGTTGTATATTGATTTTGGAGTAATACATATTAGGAAGGTAACTAATAATAGAGATTATAAGAATTTGCAAAAGATGAGCCACTACTAGATATGTGGGAAACTAACGTGAATAACTTATTAGTGGTTTAGATATGTGGGAAACAAACCTAAATAACTTATAGGTTAGTGGTTTTAGTGGTAGTTACTGTATAAGAGACAGAATTGATATGGTGGTCTCCATTAAGGTGCAGTACAAGTTCAAGTGCCATTCCTTAGTAAAAACGTGTTTGCTTGTTTTATTCTTTTTCTTTTTTTGCAATTATGGAACACCTTAAAAGTAGAAAAGAGTTTAACGGTAGAGACCACCATATCAATTGGGGGCTCTTCCTTTATATAGAAAGAAAAGATACTCCCTTTATATATATATATATATATATATATATAGAGAGAGAGAGAGAGAGAGAGATGTAAGTAAGATTAGCTGCCTTCCAAAGTTAAATTATTGCCGAATAAAAAACTTCCAAAGGTAGATAACACCGATGTCCTATCGTTGATATCATCATATTTCATCACTATAAGTATCTATTAAGCAGCATATAATAAAGCTTCCAAATACTGTGTTCCAGTCAATAGAGAAACCAATTTTAACCAATAAATAATGGCGTACATCACCAATCTCAATCCCAACCACTCCCATCAGCACCACCTCTTTCATCTTCAACTGTTCAAGAACAATGACTCTTCACTACTACCAGCACCACCGCCACCAACTCATCATCAAGAAGATTTGATTGGGGAGTAGAATGCCATAGAAAGTTTGCACAACTTGTTTCCAACTTGGGGATTGAAAATGCTTTGGCAGAGACCATTTTAGAGGAAATGTTGGGACGTAGATGAGTGACACTACAGAATCTGGCTACTCATTTGCATAAGTACATACTCTATCTAAGCCGTTTTGTGACATTAGTGCACAGATTCATCAGATCCATCTAATTCTCTTCTCTCAAAATTGACTAGTTGCTTACTTGCACTTGATTTCACAGTTAATTTCCTGATCAATAATTGCAAATTTTCTGACCCCTAATATTTTTTTAGAGTAGTCTTTTTTAGAAAGGTAGTTGATGAAGAAGAGATAGTAGGTTGCTAAAAATCAATAGCTATCGGATAGTAATATAAAACTAACGTGGTAAGTTAGCAAAAAAAAAGTAGCCACTGTCAGATAGCGGTAATTACCTGGTATGATAGAACTAATGGAAAACTAACATGAGAAGTTAGCAAAGAACATAATTAGCCACATAAGAATAATAAAATATAAACCTATTACATAAGATTATGTTTTAACTTATTAGCTATAATACATATTGTCCTTTTATTAGAGGTCCTTGCTATCTGTCATAAAAAACTAATGTTTCTTATACCATCTAGGGTCTCTCCCTTTGTACATAGAAAGATATTAGTTATCTACGCATATTAATGATGTGCGTACATCTCATCCAAAATGACCACATGAAAACTTTCCTTGTAGCGGTTGGATTTCTTGGACTATTAGTATTGCTGTGGAAGAGAAAATAATATATTTATATTGTATATTGATTCTAGAGTAATACATATTAGGAAGGTAACTAATAAAGAGATGCTAGAAATTTGCAAAAGAATATCCACTATTAGATATGTGCAAAACTAACGTGAATAACTTATAGATTAGAGGTTTAGATATGTGGGAAACTAATCTAAATAAGTTATAGGTTAGTAGTTTGTGGTAGTTACTCTTATTGTATTTTTTTTTTCTTTTTTTGGTAATTAGAAATCTCAATAAAATTAGGAAGGGGCTCAAAGTGACTCCCTAGTAAAAAACGTGTTTCCTGTCGTTGTCTTTTTTTTTTTTTTTGCAATTATGAAACTCCATAAAAGTAGGAAAGAGTCCAAAAAGAGATCGGGCTACCATACCAATTGGGGGCTCTCTCTTTATATAGAAAGAAAAGATACTCCCTTTATATATAGAGAGAGAGTAACTAAGATTAGTTTCCTTCCAAAGTTAAATTGTTGCCGAATATAAACTTTCAAAGGTAGATAACTTCGAGGTCCTATCGTTGATCTCATCATACTTCCAGTGCATGCTTAATTGAATTATAATGGTTATAACCTTACAACTTCTGGGGTACCTTTTGTAATATATGCCACAAACAGAGTCGATGACGAGTGTTGGGAATACTTTCATTATAGCATTTTGCATTGCTTTGCACTAATTGGTTATAATTGTAATTGGAGGTTGACTTGACATACAACTAAGCCACGCTTTGAACAACCAAACAAAAGATTCAGTTGTTTCATCTGTAAGTAAGCCACAACCTAATAAAGCTGATTCACCATGATGATTAATTCACACAATTGGAGCAAAAGGCATATTCATATCGGTTTGTTAGATGTGTAGTATCAATATAATATGTAATTGCATCTCCAAAATACTCATAAGCTACTCTAGACCTTGAATCTGCCCACAAAATATTTCTTAAATACAATTCATCATTAAAATCAATTAAGTAAAAGAAATTAGGATTTTTCATTTGCATATCATAGAAATAGTCGAGCAAAGCTTGTGCACCTCCCTCCTTCAGCTTTAGTCATCTATAATTTGCAACATAATTTCTAACGTCTTGTTCATCATATGTAAGATTTTCATGCCCCTACTTCAACTGCAAGGGACTGAAAGGTCTTATTAATTTGAATTCTTGCATCACAATTTAATTCTATCTTCCCTTTTGTTGCAGTAATAATATTTTTATGTGACCTGTAAAATCGAGCACTAGATGGAGTAATCTCATGATTGTGATCAAGTTTAACTTTTGTTACTTTCCACACTTCTAATTCACCTAATTTAATCCTCAACATTGCCGGACTCCATCTAAAAATACAAGGTGCAGTACTTTGTTGTACACATGCCTGGATCTTATACACAAGAAAGATACAAAATCTGACAGGATACATCATAAGATGTGTATAAGAGCCATAAGTACTATAACTTTCTTTAGTTTGGTAACATCTCCAAAATATTATACACATAGTCAATTTTGCAGGGTTTTGACATTATCCGAACTGGAAACTCGCCTCCATCTAAAAATAAAATAAAATATTCACTGTTAAAAAAGATAAAACTTGGTAAAATCAAGACTAGAACTCAAAAGACCTGTTTGAATATCCAATTATAATATCAAAACCCTGCAAAATTGACTATTTGTCCATATTTTGGAGATGTTACCAAACTAAAGAAAGTAATAGTTTTATGGCTCTTAAATGCCATATGATCTTCTATGCTATTCGCTATTTCACTACTAAATGAATTGTTAAAATTGCTTCTAAATAACGGCTTAGATAGAGTATGTACCTGTCTCTTATACACATCTAGATGTGTATAAGAGACAGAGTCTCTTATACTTACTCTAGATGTGTATAAGAGACAAGGAGTGAGTATGACAAATTAAAATGACTAAAAATAGAGAGGTCTCACTATTTTTCAGAATAAATAGCAAATAATTTTTATGAAATGGATGATCCTTAGCGTCTTAAATATTGGCCTAACCTCATGAGCATGAATTCGTATCACGTCATATATACATATATTACATGGAATATGGTGAGACAGGAGACATTCCAGCTAGAACCAGTAACATAAAAAAATGACAGATAGCAAGGACCTCTAATAAAAGGACAATATGTATTATAGCTAATAAGTTAAAACAATTCAGCTTCCAATATTAACTAGAATATCATAAACTAATTTCTTTTACATTGTTTATTTATAATGGTCAAAAGTACCTAAAATGAAAATCTAGGATTAATTTTTCATGCACTTCCCTACTTCTATGTCATCTCAACTAATCATAAGGTCACTTATACATAACATATTATATAAAGATATGTTGATCTATCTATGATTATGTATTAAAAAGATTGACATCATAATTTATATCATGAAGCAAGAAGAATACATTCTCATGTTTATATTCTTCAAACATTAATGATAAAAACACAACTTACATCAAACTTGTAATTGTTCAGAAGTAGTTCTAGTTCTGTTCATTTTGGTGGATGCTCAACCTATAGATATAAGTAGAATAATAGAGCCCAATAGTTTTGACATTAAAGATGATGAAGCACCAACGAAGAAAATGGCTAGGTCTCCATAAAAGAATCAAGCTTTATGATATGCAGTTATTTTTAGAGAAGAATTAACTTATTTTGGTGATAGTCATTAGGGTATTATTCCATTTTGTGTATTGGGGCATTTCTCTAATTTAAAATAATAGAGGTCTACAAATGAAATATATGTACTAATCTATTTAAGGGCAAGTTGTCAAAGATGGCGTCTTTGACACAACTACTGCTCTCCATCCTAAATCTGCTGCTAAGGGGTATTTTTTCCCCACAATCCAATATTATTTACATAAAACATGAAAAAAAAATGAAAGAAACAAAACATTGGCTGGAAGTGTTAAAAAGGATACAAAAATATGGTGGATATTACCTGCCTTAATGAAATTCTATCCTTTTTAACACTTCCAGCCAATGTTTTGTTTCTTTCATTTTTTTTTCATGTTTTTTATTTTGCATGGGATTCTTAAGGAAAACTAACACGTTAAGGGGTATTTAGATAATTGGGAATTATAATTGTGTTTAATATCACCCGCATGATTGTTAGAGTAGACGTGGGATGATGAATGGCGATAGAGTATGGGTACTTTTATGTCTTGAGTACTCCGGTAGTTTAATAAAAAAAAGGTTTCTAGATAATAAAATAAAATTGGATGGCAATAGGAGGGAAAGATCACCACACCAATTGAGATGTCTCCCTTTGTATATATCAAGTACTTTTAGATAACTAATTTTGTGGGCAGATTAAAAGAATTATAATTATAACTTTAGATAAATAATTCAATATTGTTAATTTAGTAAGATATTTTAAATAAATTTAAGAGATGATTTTTTGTAAGTAATTAAAGAATTGGGTAGTTTTAAACCTCTTTTTTTTAGTTACCTGATAATAGTTATTTTACTAGTAAAGCTGTCTCTTATTTTGCTTAAATCCTTGTTTTTTACTAATCTTTTGACCAAAAGGATCTTAGATCACCATATTTATGGGATGTCTCTCCCTTTATATATAGTAAAATTAGTTATCTACGCACACTTGATATATGTGCATCTCATCCAAAATCAATAATTTTCAAGACCATTATAAATAAACAAACTCAATGATAGAGATAAAGAAATAAATACATGAGAGTGAAGACGAAATTATAATAGGGAGAACTTTCTTTGTAGCGGTTGGATTCCCTAAACTATTAGTATTGCTGTGAAAGAAGGAAAAATGCATAGATAATTATTTAGTTTGAAATTCATCTATAAAGAGAAAATATTATATTCGTGTTGTATATTGATTTTGGAGTAATACATATTAGGAAGGTAACTAATAAAGAGATTATAAGAATTTGCAAAAGATGAGCCACTACTAGATATGTGGGAAACTAACGTGAATAACTTATTAGTGGTTTAGATATGTGGGAAACAAACCTAAATAACTTATAGGTTAGTGGTTTTAGTGGTAGTTACTCGTACTGTATTTTTTTATTGGTAATTAAAAATCTCCTTAAAATTAGGAAGGGGTTCAAGGTGACTCCTTAGTAAAAAAACGTGTTTGCTGTTTTATTCTTTTTCTTTTTTTTTGCAATTATGGAACACCTTAATGTGTAGAAAAGACAGTTAGCGAATAGCATTGCACCATATCAGATGGACTAAATTCCTTTATATTAAAGAAAAGATACTCCCTTTATAATATATCTATTATATCTATATAAAGAGAGAGAGAGAGAGATTGATATGAGTAAGTAAGATTAGCTGCCTTCCAAAGTTAAATTATTGCCGAATAAAAAACTTCCAAAGGTAGATAACACCGATGTCCTATCGTTGATATCATCATATTTCATCAATCTATTAAGCAGCATATAATAAAGCTTCCAAATACTGTATCCAGTCAATAGAGATATTAATTTTAACCAATAAATTGGCGTACATCACCAATCTCAATATAGTCAATTTTGCAGGGTCAGCTCCTTGTTGTAATAATCATTTGCATAAGTACATACTCTATCTAAGCCGTTTTGTGACATTAGTGCACAGCAACAATCCATCTTATTCTCTTCCCTCAAAATTGACTAGTTGCTTACTTGCACTTGATTTCACAGTTAATTTCCTGATCAATAATTGCAAATTTTCTGACCCCTAATATTTTTCTTGTTATTTGGGATAGTACATTTTGGTTAATATTCTAGTTAATCTCGGATTCATTTTGTTGGATCCTTTTAATTTTTTAGTTTTTTAATTCTAGTACTTTTTAATTTTTTAGAGTAGTATTTTTTAGAAAGGTATAAGATGAGAGTGTATTATAGTAGGTTGCTAAAAATCAATAGCTATCGGATAGTAATATAAAACTAACGTGGTAAGTTAGCAAAAAAAAGTAGCCATCGTCGATAGCGGTAATTACGGTATGATAGAACTAATGGAAAACTAACATGAGAAGTTAGCAAAGAACATAATTAGCCACAATCAGAGTAAGTGTACATAGAAAGATATTAGTTATCTACGCATACTTGATGTGCGTACATCTCATCCAAAATTAATAATTTTCAAGACCATTATAAATAAACAAACTAAACGATAAAGATAAAGAAATAAATAAATGAGATGAAATTATAACAGTGAAAACTTTCCTTGTAGCGGTTGGATTTCTTGGACTATTAGTATTGCTGTGGAAGAGAAAATAATATATTTATATTGTATATTGATTCTAGAGTAATACATATTAGGAAGGTAACTAATAAAGAGATGCTAGAAATTTGCAAAAGAATATCCACTATTAGATATGTGCAAAACTAACGTGAATAACTTATAGATTAGAGGTTTAGATATGTGGGAAACTAATCTAAATATAGTTATAGGTTAGTAGTTTGTGGTAGTTACTCTTATTGTATTTTTTTTTTCTTTGGTAATTAGAAATCTCAATAAAATTAGGAAGGGGCTCAAAGTGACTCCTAGTAAAAACGCACATCCTATCAAGTGTGTTTTTAGATAACCTGTCTCTTATACACATCTAGATGTGTATAAGAGACAGATATAAAGAGAAGCTACCCCAATTGGTATGACTAGAAGTAGACATAAAGTGTGTATAAGATCACTCCCTATATATATAGAGAGAGAGTAACTAAGATTAGTTTCCTTCCAAAGTTAAATTGTTCTCGAATATAAACTTTCAGATGGTATATAACTTCGAGTCCTATCGTTATCTCATCATACTTCCAGTGCATGCTTAATTGAATTATAATAAAATCAATAACATATACCTGTCTCTTATACACCTTTTGTAATATATGCCACAAACAGAGTCGATGACGAGTGTTGGGAATACTTTCATTATAGCATTTTGCATTGCTTTGCAGCCATTCAATTACATAATTGTAATTGGAGGTCATCTTGACATACAACTAAGCCACGGAATGAACAACCAAACAAAAGATTCAGTTGTTTCATCTGTAAGTAAGCCACAACCTAATAAAGCTGATTCACCATGATGTGATTAATTCACACAATTGGAGCAAAAGGCATATTCATATCGGTTTGTTAGATGTGTAGTATCAAATGTAATTGCATCTCCAAAATACTCATAAGCTACTCTAGACCTTGAATCTGCCCACAAAATATTTCTTAAATACAATTCATCATCAAAATCAATTAAGTAAAAGAAATTAGGATTTTTCATTTGCATATCATAGAAATAGTCGAGCAAAGCTTGTGCACCTCCCTCCTTCAGCTTTAGTCATCTATAATTTGCAACATAATTTCTAACGTCTTGTTCATCATATGTAAGATTTTCATGCCCCTACTTCAACTGCAAGGGACTGAAAGGTCTTATTAATTTGAATTCTTGCATCACAATTTAATTCTATCTTCCCTTGCTGTATTTTCATCACATCTCTTCCTTTATAAGAGACACGAGTAACTCATATCTAAAAGATCTAGAGCTTTGGGATATAGAGTATAGAAATTATAAGGATCATCATAAGAATTGAACTGCATACCGACATGGAGTGGAATAGGTAAAAAGTTTGTAGGAGTTTGAGCAAAATCACGACCACTTGTTTCAAATTGCTCATCCAGAACTGGAAACTCTGCCTCCATCTAAAAATAAAATAAAATATTCACTGTTAAAAAAGATAAAACTTGGTAAAATCAAGACTAGAACATCAAAAGACCTGTTTGAATATCCAATTATAATATCAAAACCCTGCAAAATTGACTATTTGTCCATATTTTGGAGATGTTACCAAACTAAAGAAAGTAATAGTTTTATGGCTCTTAAATGCCATATGATCTTCTATGCTATTCGCTATTTCACTACTAAATGAATTGTTAAAATTGCTTCTAAATAAAATAAAAATTTTAGTGAAAGAATTTTAACCTTTCATTAGATAGCATAGTAGAAAGTGAAATATGAGTAAGTCTTGGCTATTCACTCCACAACAAGGAGTGAGTATGACAGCCGTTAAAATGACTAAAAAATAGAGAGGTCTCACTATTTTTCAGAATAAATAGCAAATAATTTTTTATGAAATGGATGATCCTTAGCGTCTTAAATATTGGCCTAACCTCATGAGCATGAATTCTGTATCACGTCATATATACATATATTACATGGAATATGGTGAGACAGGAGACATTCCAGCTAGAACCAATATTTAACATAAAAACTATAAGCTAATGACAGATAGCAAGGACCTCTAATAAAAGGACAATATGTATTATAGCTAATAAGTTAAAACAATTCAGCTTCCAATATCTAATAAGAATCTGAAACCAATGACATTCTGTCTCTTATGGATTTTAGATCTTTGTTTTTACTAAGATTCTTTTCTACTTTAATCTTATCCATAAGCCAATGTTTATTCTTTTCCTACTCTTACTTGAAAACAGACCCCTAACTTTGAATTTCTTTTACATACTTCTAAATTCAATTTCAACCTAAAAAGAAAATCTAGGATTAATTTTTCATGCACTTCCCTACTTCTATGTCATCTCAACTAATCATAAGGTCACTTATACATAACATATTATATAAAGATATGTTGATCTATCTATGATTATGTATTAAAAAGATTGACATCATAATTTATATCATGAAGCAAGAAGAATACATTCTCATGTTTATATTCTTCAAACATTAATGATAAAAACACAACTTACATCAAACTTGTAATTGTTCAGTTGTTTGGTTGTTCAAATCGTACAAGTGTTTATGTGAAGTCATGTTTTTATTATTCCATTATTGTGTATTGGTGCATTTCTCTAATTTAAAATAATAGAGGTCTACAAATGAAATATATGTACTAATCTATTTAAGGGCAAGTTGTCAAAGATGGCGTCTTTGACACAACTACTGCTCTCCATCCTAAATCTGCTGCTAAGGGGTATTTTTTCCCCACAATCCAATATTATTTACATAAAACATGAAAAAAAAATGAAAGAAACAAAACATTGGCTGGAAGTGTTAAAAAGGATACAAAAATATGGTGCAGATATTACCTGCCTTAAAAAAATTCATCCCTTAAGTTGCCTTGGATATAACCCTATAATTGTTGTAAAAAAAGAAACGTTAGTTTTTTATTTTGCATGGGATTCTTAAGGATTACTAACACGTTAAGGGGTATTTAGATAATTGGGAATTATAATTGTGTTTAATATCACCCGCATGATTGTTAGAGTAGACGTGGGATGATGAATGGCGATAGAGTATGGGTACTTTTATGTCTTGAGTACGGTAGTTTAATAAAAAAAAGGTTTCTAGATAATAAAATAAAATTGGATGGCAATAGGAGGGAAAGATCACCACACCAATTGAATCTCTCCCTTTGTATATAATAGTGATTTTAGCACACTTTATGTCTGTGCCATTTAAAAAAATTATAATTATAACTTTAGATAAATAATTCAATATTGTTAATTTAGTAAGATATTTTAAATAAATTTAAGAGATGATTTTTTGTAAGTAATTAAAGAATTGGGTAGTTTTAAACCTCTTTTTTTTAGTTACCTGATAATAGTTATTTTACTGCATGGCGGTTATTTTTTAAAATTTACGCCATGTAAAATTAATATCTACGCACAGGTGATATATGTGCATCTCATCCAAATTATCAATAATTTTCAAGACCATTATAAATAAACAAACTCAATGATAGAGATAAAGAAATAAATACATGAGACGAAATTATAATAGGGAGAACTTTCCTTGTAGCGGTTGGATTCCCTAAACTATTAGTATTGCTGTGAAAGAAGGAAAAATGCATAGATAATTATTTAGTTTGAAATTCATCTAAAAGAGAAATTATTATATTCGTGTTGTATATTGATTTTGGAGTAATACATATTAGGAAGGTAACTAATAAAGAGATTATAAGAATTTGCAAAAGATGAGCCACTACTAGATATGTGGAAACTAACGTGAATAACTTATTAGTGGTTTAGATATGTGGAAACAAACCTAAATAACTTATAGGTTAGTGGTTTTAGTGGTAGTTAATAAAAAAAGATGTGTATAATCTCCTTAAAATTAGGAAGGGGTTCAAGGTGACTCCTTAGTAAAAAAACGTGTTTGCTGTTTTATTCTTTTTCTTTTTTTTTGCAATTATGGAACACCTTAAAAGTAGAAAAGAGTTTAACGGTAGAGACCACCATATCAATTGGGGGCTCTTCCTTTATATAGAAAGAAAAGATACTCCCTTTATATATATATATATATATATATAGAGAGAGAGAGAGAGAGAGAGAGAGTAAGTAAGATTAGCTGCCTTCCAAAGTTAAATTATTGCCGAATAAAAAACTTCCAAAGGTAGATAACACCGATGTCCTATCGTTGATATCATCATATTTCATCAATCTATTAAGCAGCATATAATAAAGCTTCCAAATACTGTGTTCGTTTCTCTATTGACTGGAACCTTCTCTTATACACATCTAGATGTGTATAAGAGACAGGGCAACTGTTCAAGAACAATGACTCTTCACTACTACCAGCACCACCGCCACCAACTCATCATCAAGAAGATTTGATTGGGGAGTAGAATGCCATAGAAAGTTTGCACAACTTGTTTCCAACTTGGGGATTGAAAATGCTTTGGCAGAGACCATTTTAGAGGAAATGAGGGACGTAGATGAGCTGACACTAGAAGCTGTGGCTACTCATTTGCATAAGTACATACTCTATCTAAGCCGTTTTGTGACATTAGTGCACAGCAACAATCCATCTTATTCTCTTCCCTCAAAATTGACTAGTTGCTTACTTGCACTTGATTTCACAGTTAATTTCGATCAGGGAATCGCATTCATTTGAGGGACTCCTAATATTTTTCTTGTTATTTGGGATAGTACATTTTGGTTAATATTCTAGTTAATCTCGGATTCATTTTGTTGGATCCTTTTAATTTTTTAGTTTTTTAATTCTAGTACTTTTTAATTTTTTAGAGTAGTATTTTTTAGAAAGGTAGTCTATTGATGAAGAAGAGATAGTAGGTTGCTAAAAATCAATAGCTATCGGATAGTAATATAAAACTAACGTGGTAAGTTAGCAAAAAAACTTCTAAGGAGATAGCGGTAATTACCGGTATGATAGAACTAATGGAAAGGGAGAGATGAGAATAAATTATGATGATCATTCTTTTTAATACATAATCATAGTTATCTGTATCTAGATACACATTTACATTTATTATTACGTAGATATATATATATATATATATATATAATTGGTAGGAATTATTTAGGGAGAGATCACCATACCAAGTAGGGTCTCTCCCTTTGTACATAGAAAGATATTAGTTATCTACGCATACTTGATGTGCGTACATCTCATCCAAAATTAATAATTTTCAAGACCATTATAAATAAACAAACTAAACGATAAAGATATATATATATATAAATGTGTATAAGAGAATATAAACCTATCTACATCCTCATAGCGGTTGGATTTCTTGGACTATTAGTATTGCTGTGGAAGAGAAAATAATATATTTATATTGTATATTGATTCTAGAGTAATACATATTAGGAAGGTAACTAATAAAGAGATGCTAGAAATTTGCAAAAGAATATCCACTATTAGATATGTGCAAAACTAACGTGAATAACTTATAGATTAGAGGTTTAGATATGTGGGAAACTAATCTAAATAAGTTATAGGTTAGTAGTTTGTGGTAGTTACTCTTATTGTATTTTTTTCTTTTTTTGGTAATTAGAAATCTCCATAAAATTAGGAAGGGGCTCAAAGTGACTCCCTAGTAAAAAACGTGTTTCCTGTTGTTGTTTTTTTTTTTTTTTTGCAATTATTAAACTCCATAAAAGTAGGAAAGAGTCCAAAAAGAGAGGCTACCATACCAATTGGGGGCTCTCTCTTTATATAGAAAGAAAAGATACTCCCTTTATATATAGAGAGAGAGTAACTAAGATTAGTTTCCTTCCAAAGTTAAATTGTTGCCGAATATAAAACTTTCAAAGGTAGATAACTTCGAGGTCCTATCGTTGATCTCATCATATTTCATCCATCCATTAAGCAGCATACAATTAAGCTTACAAATCTTGTGTTCCAATCAATAGAGAAATCCAATTTTTACCAATGACTAATTGCGTACACCACCAATCTCAGACCCAACCACTGCCATCAGCACTACCTCATTAATCTTCAATAGTTTAAGGACAAGGACTCTTCACTACAACCACCACAACCGCCACTAACTCATCATCAAGAAGATTTGTTTAAAGTGTAGAATGCCATAGAAGGTTTGCACAAATTGTTTCCAACTTCGAGATTGAAAATGATTTGCCAGAGACCATTTTAGAGGGAATGAGAGACGTAGATGGGCTGACACTAGAAGTTGTGGCTACGTATTCGCATAAGTTCAGACTCTATCTAAGCCGTTTATGTGATGTTCATGCACAACAACAATCCATCTTCTTCTCTTCCCTCAGAATTGACTAGTTGATTATTTGCACTTGATTTCACAGTTAATTCCCTGATATCAACAATAGTAAATTCTCAGACCCCTAATATTTTTCTTGTTATTTGGGATAGCACTTTTTAGTTAATATTCTAGTTAATCTTGGATTCATTTTGTTGGATCCTTTTAACTTTTTAATTTTGTAATTCTAGTGCTTTTTAATTTTTTATAGTAGTAGATATTAGAAAGGTAATTGATGAAAAAGAGATAGTAGTTTGCTAAAAGTAACCGCTATCAGATACTAATAGAAAACCAACGTGACAAGTTAGCAAAAAAAAGTAGCCACTATCAAATAATGGCACTTACCTTGTGTGATGGGACTAATGGAAAACCAGGGATAGACCATAGGGGATGGGATAGGAGGGCCACCCCCAAGATTTTTAAAATTATATTTTTCTCCCATTAAAATTTTTTAAATTATTATTATACTATTATAAAAATTAGACTTTGGCCCCCCTCTTTTTAGAGAATATAAAAAAGTATTCCCTATGTACATATTTATACAATCTTATTCCCCAAGAGTTTCAAAAATAATTTTATTTTTCTTGATATTTTTTAAAAATTTCAATAACTCCTTTTAAAAAATTAGACTTTACCTTGTAAAATTTTGCAAAAATTATAAAATTGTCCCTCCCAGAATATCTATCTATAGTTTTTGCCCCCTTTCCCCAAAATTCAACTTCTGGATTCGTCCATGTGGGAAACTAACGTGAGAAGATAGCAAAGAACAAAATCAACCATTATTAGGTAATGGTAGTTACCTTGTGTAATAAGTTTATATTTTATTATTATTAGATTTTTTTTTTAATAATTAGGTAGGAATCAAAAGGGAGAGACCACCATACCAATTGGGGTCTCTCCCTTTATATATAGAAAGATATTAGTTATACGCATACTTGATGTGTCTGCATCTCATCCAAAATCAATAATTTTCAAGACCACTATAAATAAACAAACACGATGATAGGGATAAAGTAGTAAATAAATGAGATGAAATTATAAAAGGGAGAACTTGCCTTGGAATGGTTCGATTCCCTGGACTATTAGTATTGCTGTGAAAGAATGAAGAATTGATAGATAATTATTTTGTATGAAATTCATGTAAAAGAGAAAATATAATATTTGTGTTATATATTGATTCTAGAGTAAAACATATTAGGAAGGTAACTAATAAAGAGATGATGAGAATTTGTAAAAGATGAGCCACTATTAGATATGTGGAAAACTAATGTGAATAAGTTATTAGTGGTTTCGATATGTGGGAAACTAACCTAAATAACTTACGGGCTAGTGGTTTTAGTGGTTGTTACTCTTACTGTATTATTTTTTTTTTGGTAATTAGAAATCTCCTTAAAATTAGGAAGGGCTTCAAAGTGACTCCCTAATAAAAATCATGTTTGCTAGTTTTTATCTTTTTTAGATTGTTTGCAATTATAAAACTCCTTAAAAGTAGGAAAGAGTCCAAAAAGATAGACCACCATACCAATTGGGGGTTCTCCCTTTATATAGAAAGAAAAGATACTCCCAATATATATATATATAAATATATATATAATCACACAGAGAGAGAGAGTAAGTAAGATTAGTTGCCTTCCAAAGTTAAATTATTGCCGAATAAAAGACTTCCAAAGGTAGATAACACCGATGTCCTATCGTTGATATAATCATATTTCACCCATCTATTAAACAGTATACAATAAAGCTTCCAAATGTTGTGTTCTAGTCAATAGAGAAACTAATTTTCACAAATGAATAATGGCGTACATCACCAATCTCAATCCCAACTACTACCATCAGCACCACCTCTTTCATCTTCAACAGTTCAGGGACAAGGCTCTTCACTACCACCACCATCGCCACCAACTCATCATCAAGAAGATTTGTTCGGGGTGTAGAATGCCATAGAAGATTTGCACAAATTGTTTCAACTTGGGGATTGAAAATGCTTTGCCAGAGACCATGTTAGAGGAAATGAGGGATGTAGATAGGCTGACACAAGAAGCTAGTGGCTACGCATTTGCATAAGTACAGACTCTATCTAAGCCGTTTATGTGACGTCCGATGTACAACAACAATCCATCTTATTCTCTTCCCTCAGAATAGACTAGTTGCTTACTTGCACTTGATTTCACAATTAATTTCCTTATAAATAATAACAAATTCTCAGACCCCTTGTATTTTTTTTTTTTTGTTATTTGGGATAGCACTTTTTAGTTAATATTCTAGTGTGTCTAAGATTCATTTTGTTGAATCCTTCTAATTTTTTAATTTCTTTATTGTGAAATTTTCATGAGACAGGCGTTTATTATTATTATTATATAAACTCTAGATTATTTTAATCGAACCTACAGTCTAATTCTACCAAATGATTCTCCAAACCAAATTCACACAAACTTCTAGCTGCTAAATTCTGTGTAGGACTCGTACTCCTTGGTTTATTTTCGATGTGATGGGTGATTAAATCCTAGTTTGTTTTGTAATTTTTTCTTGTGCATAATTCAGAATTTGGCATTGGCAAACAATATGTAGCAATGACTCAAAGCACTTAAATTTCTGTATTTTAGCTTATAACGACTAATGAGGACACAATGTCATAGATGTGTAAATTGCAAAATTTCCTATATTAGCAGAAAAAATAGAAAATATGATAGTACTCAGAGTTCAATATCCATCCTAAGAACCAAAAACTAGTGGCAAGGCATATTTCAGCAAATTATTGCTGAAATATCTCAAAATCATGCATGTGGACAGTATATTCTTGTCCACTTGTTTAGCCATGGAGCTTACGTTACTCCATTTTGACCTCACAAGTCATTGCCTATTAACTGGGGCCACGGACTTCATCCAAGAGACATGGATTGATATTCTCAAGTGATATCAAAGTATGGTAAATGATGTGCAAAAATTAAGATTTTTCAGGCAATGGGAATTTACTAGTTCAGTGTTCATTTTCCTTTTAACCTTTTCTATTTTCCTTTTCCTATTTTTTCTTGACTTTTTGAGATGGGGGAAAAAGGGGGAAAGAGGGGAAGGCAAAGGCATCTAGGGTATCATTGTCAATATTTCCCAAACCCCATGTTCCCCGTGAAAATGAAGAATCGGAAGGAAATGCAAAGCAAGCATGTTTCAATACTCTTTTCCCTTAAGTTATTATCATAAACATAGAAACCAAAAAAGAAAAGAAAAGAAGAGACAGATAAAACATGGGCTGAGTACTATATACAAATACATTGTGTAAAATGATTACTAAACTTCTCAACTACTAGACAATAAGCATACATACTTTCTGGCAAAAGCTGAGCGTAGAGAAAACATACCGTTGTCTTAGGATGATGTGCTGTGGGAACTGGAAATCCTTCGGAAAGGAATGCAAATTTGCAACCTAAGAATATAGTTAGCACTTTAAACCTTATATTGCGCAAGTTATGAGAGAGAGAAAATGAGAGAGGATGGGGGAGCGGGAGAAGAGAGAAGGTGTAGAGACAGACACACACACAGAGAGAGAGAGGGAAGGAGAACATGGGTATGAAGAAGAAAAATAATACATGTAAATTTACAAAATAATCAGTCAGTAAATACCTCTCTAGGTGTAAAATATCTATGATGAAGTTTTTCCGTGGAACTGTGTTATCTTTGGTTTCTCCCAGCATATTGTGCATATTAGATGAAATAAGATTTTCCATTTGATGATAAGTCAATAAAACAATTAAAAATTTTAAGATATCCTCGATAACCTGCAACGGAAGTAATTTCATGAAATTAGATTTTTTGTTTGATGATAACTTTAGTAAAACAATTAAATAGTTAAAGATTTTCTCGATAATCTGCAACTGATGTAATTTAAAGGATCACATATTTGGACGCTTTCAGCAAAACTGAAGTTCTAATCAAGGACTCTAAAGGTGCTGTTTAGCCTCTATGCAAATACTATCTTGAATCCAATTCTGTACTCTATGTAAAAATTATCTTAATTCCAAACCAACACATTTAATCACTACTGATTTCATGATAAAGAAACTTCCACGTAAAACTGACGCAACACAAGTTGTGGGCTAGGCCGACAAAAATACTATCTTAAATCCAATTCTGTACAGCCTCCATGTAAAAACTATCTCAATTCCTAACCAACACATTTAATCTCCACTGATTTCATGATAAACAAACTTACCATGTAAAACTGACGCAACACAAGTTGAGGGCTAGGCCAATAAACTTGTAGAATAGACTTTAGTTGCTTAGAGAATGAAGTAAATACCAACTTTAATTAGCAGAAAATGCAGAATAAGATTGTAAACAAAATCTGGACCGAAAACTAAAGAAAACTTGCTGTATAAAACTACAAACTAAGATTGCACATTGCTAGGAAAAACTAGGATCACTCTTCGGCATCTTTTGGCGTCACATGCAAGAAATCGTATCACAAACCCAAAAGAAGACAACAATATCCGCTAAATTTTTATTAAATTGAAAACTATCTTCTTTTTGTGGAGAAGAACATTATTTAAAGGTGTAAACACAAATCCTACAAATATGATTTTTTTGCCCTCTTATTTTGTAGGAATAACAATCAAAACTTATTTCTATTACCAAATCCCTTCTTTTAAATGAAAACGAAGTCCATACAAGATGATACGACATAATGATAAAATACTTAAACTAGAAAATTCCTACAAAATAACTAAATTACTAAAATAATAATGATATAAGCATCTCCCAACAATCTACAATGTCTCTTCTTAAGTAAACCAATTCAAAGCTTGAGCTTTGGAAACTTGTTTAATGCGCCTCTTATAGACTTTTGTAGATTGTTGCCATTTATCTCTATCATCGCTCCTCAACTTGAGAAAACTCAACCCCGAGTTAAAAGCTCGATACCCTTCATAGAATCAGGATCTAATTGCCTAAATTCCGCATCTGTAATCCATATACAATTAGTATGTGGATGCCCCTTCCAATGAATAAGATACTTTTGGTAACCACCATGATGTAGCACAAGATTGGGAATCACATCTACATGTGCTAGCGGAAACAAAGAGGGGCCCTAGAAGAATCTTTAGTCTCTTATACACATCTGTTCCTGTCTCTTATACAGAGTCTAGATGTGTATAAGAGGTCTTCAATATTTCCCTCTCTTATACACATTTTGATAGTTTAAATTCCAAAATTGGATAAGTAATTGAAGATTTTAGTTAATTTCTTTCATATGTATTTGTATTTTCGTTCTTGAATTAATTATGATAATTTTGTGTTAAATTTTTAGTTTAATTAAGTGCTTAATGGTGTTAATATTATGCAGGTTAAAAATTAAAGGTTAGAAGCTGGAAGGAACAAAGCTCAAGGGACCAAATTGCAAAATGGATGAAATGAAGGATGCTGGAAGGAGAGTCGAGATCGCGGTCTCGACTGTTCCAGACCGCAATCTCGACTCGGGAATTGGTTTTACTGTTTTAGAGACAGAATTGCGGTCTCAAATGTTCCAGACCGTGATCTCTTCTCGCTGAATGCTAAGTTATAAGGGCAATTTCTAAACTTCCAGCCCAAAAAACCCTAATTTTGCCTTGTGTAATGCTGCACTATTTAAGCTAAGTAGAATTAGTAAGTAGAGAGGAGTAGATAGCTTGTTAGAGTAAATAGTTTTAGTTAGTTCTAGATAGATTAGGATAGCTTGAACTATAAGTTACTTTTTCTAATAGAAATTTCTCTTAACTTTCATCTTAGATCTTCTTTGAATTTCTTTTCAAGTTCAAATTTTGATTAGATAATTGTAGTGGGTTAATCGCAAGCTTCACGTAGATATAATTTTTATTTGCTTTCTTGTCCAATTTAGTAAGAATTTCTTTACTTTCAAATTAGTGTTTTTAGGAAAATTAGGGTTCTTGTTAATTTCTTGCTTTCTACTTAAGAATTTTCAATTTCTAGTTAAATCTTAGTGGGCTTTCTTAATTTCAATCAAAAATCCAAGAAATATTTAAATTTGTAGTTTAACTCTTTCTAATTTATAATTTAGAAATGAATGCTTTTAATATTCAAAGTTTCTCTTTTGTAGTCTTTTTAGTTGAGTGATTTACTTGTTTTAAATTTTAGTCTTAATTTGATTAAATTAGGTTAGAACTAAAATTATAAGTTTTCATTAGAATAGTTCTATCATCTACCAATTGATTTTGCTTAACTACACAAGCACCCTTAAACCTTGGTAATTGCAATCGACAATCCTTGTGGGAACGATCCCTACTTCCCTTTGCTACTAGTTGACAACCGTATACTTGCGGGATGCCATCTAGTTAGTACCAGGATTTAGGTGTTTCATTGATTATAACTAGGTGTGTTAAAGAGGCATCAACAGTATCTGTGAACAGTAATCTAGCGAAATCAGAGAAGAAAATAGGAAAAAAGGAAGGGAATTTTAAGGGAGAGGAATAAATAAACTAATAAACAATAACTAAAATTCTTTATGGATCAATCTCTAACTCAAATAACCAATTAACAATGGTATTTATAAAGCAGTTAAATAACTAAATAGCCAAAATCCTATTGTGGTTAGGATTACTAATCCCTATCCAAAACATAACAAAATACTCCCTAATTAACTAGACTCCAAATAATAATCCAATACAATTAAGTAACCATCTAAGACCCAAAAATCAACTCTACTGAATATTTCCAGCAGTTGCAAAAAATACTAAATTACCCCTTGAGGACCTAAAATTCTAGAAAGTACTGAACCGAAAGAATTAAACTCCTGCAACACTTAACCAATCTAAGACCCTAAAAATCACCATGGACAGCTTCCTTTAGACCATAATTTCTTGTTGCTTGATCCCTTGATCCTATTCTTGGGCTTCCACAAACGGAAGTTCTTATCTAGCCAACTTATGGTTGTTGCATCATCTTTGCCCACTAAAAAGAACTCGACTCTAAAGAGTTAGGACATGATCCTAGAATTCCATCTCCTTGAGAGATGTGGAGCAAAAGGAATGATCTCTTAACCTTCAATGTCCGCAAATCCTTAGATGGAATGAGTTTCAAGTTTAGGTTACCTTGTTTGACAGCACAAGTGTTGCTATGCCCACAATGTTGCACTTTCCTATAAAAAAGCCATGGTCAACCAACAAAAGAAGACAAACTTTGATATACTTAGGCAATACATCACATTCAACATTCTCAATCAAGCGACTTATAGAATTAGTAACAAACACCTTTCATTCATTTTAAGGCTAGAGTTATTAACCCAAGCAACCTTGTATGAATTACGGTGTGGCTCAGCTTTCAGTCCCAATTCATGAACATCTTTTGATATGGCATTGCTGCAACTTTCGGGGCCAATAATCATGGCGCACAGTGCTCCATTACATCGAACTTGGGTATGGAAAATCTAGAATATCTAGCTTGACTTCTTCTCTAAAATCTTGCTGAATTGCTAAATTATTATTATCATAGAACAGATTTTGAGGTGGAAATTGAGTTTGAGGTGGGAAGTAAGAAGTACTACCCTCCCAAGAATGGAAATTTCCTTGAGATGTGCAAGTACTGAATTTGGGTTGATATGGTTTTTGCTTAAAATTACTACTTGCTTGAAAAATTGGTTGAGGAACTGATCAGAAACAGATTGGAAAATTGGTTGGGAAACTGGTTCAAAACCAGCCTAGAAAATTGGTTGAGTAACTAAATAAGAAGCGAGTGCAGAAGGGAAACCAAACGATGGAGTTGTTGTGGCTAATTCTAGGTTAGAAATTGAGGCATTATGATCTGTCTTGTCACCAATTTCAATTACTTGTTTTCCCCTCAATAACGCCTCAATTTTTTCGACCGTAACATCCAAATTATCTAATCTCCCAGCCATGATATCTAATACTTCAAACTTTTTCTGAATACAATTTTTTTATGATTAAGTGCAGTAATATTTCCCTTACAATCCCCATGATCTTTCAACAAAGATTTAAACTTTGAAGAAAGCTGTATTAGTAACCATATTGAAGGTGAAAAGAACAAAAATATGGTCAAGAAGAGAAAGTAAAGTTTGGCTCTTGATTCCAAACTGATCTAGCAATAGATTGAGTATCTTGGCAACCAGCGAGTGGAAGGAAATAGGGGACATTGGGACCGTTTCGGGGCCGTGAACAGTAATGTGGGAAAATCAGAGAAGAAAACAGGGGAATCAAGATGGAAGGGAATTTGAAGAGAGTAGAAACAAACTAATAAACAATAATTGAAATTCTTTATTGATCAATCTCTGACTCAAATAACCAATTAACAATTGTATTTATAAAGCTGTAAAATAACTAAATAGCCAAAATCCTATAGGTTAGGATTACTAATCCTTATCCTAAAAATAACAAAATACTCCCTAATTAACTAGACTTCAAATAAAAATCCAATAAAATTAAGTAACCATCTGAGACCCCAAAACCAACTTTGCTAAATATTTCCTGTAGTTACAAAAAAGACTAAATTACCCTTTGAGAACCTAAAATTCTAGAAAGTACTGACTCAAAGAATTAAACTCCTACGACGCTTAAACAGTCTAAGGCCCTAAAAATCACCGTGAATAGTTCCCTTTAGATCAGAATTTCTTGTTGCTTGATCCCTTACTCCTATTCTTGGGCTTCTACAGACGGAAGTTCTTATCCGACCAACTAATGGCTGTTGCATCACACCACCTCTATGACTCTTAGTTGACACAAGCTGATGGTCAAGAACATCATATACTTCATTGTGCAAGCGAGGAGTAGGTGACACATCAGAAACTGTAGTAGCTTTTTCCCCTGGATCAGTTAGATGTTTAGTGTAAGAAGTCAAATCTTCAATGTTTAAGATGTCGCTTATGGCCATATCTTTCGGTAATTCAAGAACATTGGCATTGGAGCTTATCTTCTTCAAAATCTTGAAAGGTCCTGCACTTTTTTAATGCAATTTCTTGTAAACACCCTTAGGATACTGTTTAGGACAAATACGAACCATAACTTCATCCCCTTCTTGAAATTCTGCAAATTTCCTATTTAAATCCGCATGAGATTTGTATTTCTAATTGCTAATTGCAATTTTGTGCCTATCCTCATCATGTATGTCCAAATGTGCTTAGAGAAAGTTTCAGCTTCAACACTTGGGCAAGTACTAGATGGTAAGGAAACCAAATCAATTGGGTTTGCAAGGATTAACAACCACTACAGTCTCAAAAGGACTATAGCCAGTAGATCTGTTTACTGAACTGTCATAAGCAAATTCAGCCAGGGGTAATATTTCCCAACTGGAAACATGATCATCAACCAAACATCGAAGGTCTCCCAAATTGGGGTTAACAACTTCTATTTTGCATCATTCAGCTTTTCAAGAAATAGAAATAGCAATGGATTTTTCAATAGAGTTAGCAACAACAAAAAATCCGTTGCTAAATATCTCATTGCTAACAAGTTTCAACGGATTTAGCAACAAAAATTTTAGCACAAAATTTACCATTGCAATTTTGCAACGGCGAATGCCATTGCTAATTCAGGAACGGGTAATGCTATTGCTAAATTTCCAATTAGCAATAGAAACTCCACTGCTAATTTCCAACCGAAAGTAATCCATTTTAAATTGGCAATGGAAAATCGGTTGCAAATCTAAAAAAAAAAAAGAAATCACCCTAAAAAATTTAAAACCCAAAACCTGCCAACAACCAAACTGTCATTTGAAACCAACAAATACCAATCAAAACTATAACCTAATTATCATTTCAAATTATCATGTCCCAATCAAACAAAAATATCAATAATTAATTATATTACGAATTAAACATATCATAATTCAACAAACATATATCTAAAAAAGAACAAAACACGACTAAAGTTTAAAATCTAGAACTGTCACTCATCAGCCTCATCATTCTCACTACTTTCATTGTCATCTTTAGATCCACCATTCTCACCCTCTTTATTATTATTGTGATGAGTACCAAATTCGGGTGGTGGACCAAATGGTGGCAAGCCAGAGCCTAAAGCTAAGCCAAACTGAGGGTATGCAGGATTGGACTATGATGAAGCCATTATTCTCTCAATTGTTTCTAGTCTAGCCTTGATTTGTTCATTTTCAATTAATTTTTGCAGCAAATCTTTCTAAAGCTGCTCAGTTGCTTTTTTGAGGGTCTCGTTTACGTGCAACTGGTCCTCCCATTTTCTCTCCCAATTGACCCCTGATGTGGAATTGGAGCTGCTTCTGATATACCAAGTTGGATTCCCTTGGTAGTCTATAAACTCGTCCTTTTTTCGGCCCACCAACTTCTTCTATCCATTCATCCATTTCAGAGGGCGGTTGTAATGATGTCTCTCCCTCAACTTGTGAACTATTATAATCATATAGTATAGCATTCCACTTTGCAGTAAATTTGTCTTATCAATCACATAATAGTTATATTCATTTTAGAAGTAAAATATTTTTTAATTGTAAAATTTTGAGATTTTAATTAGTTACATATCAACATTGTAAAGCAGTCCAAGGGAACTCATATTCCAAAATTACATAAAAGGAAAATCATATTCCAAGATTATATCAACAATCAGTTAAACCACCCATTTACATTAAAACATGTTCATGTAATTATATCTCTTATACCACTCAAGAATATGTTCTATTTTAATATGTAATACTTACATGAAAATTGTGTGCACGTTCATCTACCCATCGTATATTGCCATCAATCGTCTTTGAATGTATACGTAGAAAAGTTTGAGCTACACTAGGGTCTTCACCAAGATCTTTTTTCTACCATTAAAACAAATAATATATGAGACATATGAAACGAAATTCAATTAAAGGCAAAATAACAACATGAGAAATACAATTACCATTCTATCACGATGGGTCAAATAAGTGATGCTTCCACCAAAGTGAATTGGTTTTCCTTGACCATTGCAATCAGATTCACGGTTCTTTTGATTTGTCTTGCACATTTTCTCATAATCCTTGTCATCCCACTGCTTCTCTAAGTCAAGCCAATGAGACTCTCCAATCCAATGAGGCTTCTTCTTTTGGTTTCTAACTTTCGCCATCAAATTCTTTAACTGTTCAGAGCCACAATGCTCAAAAACTATGCGAATTTCATGTTCCTTCTCTGGAACCCAACAATAAGTGTTCTAATTTGTAGCACCAAAAAAATAGTATGAGTTAGCATATTAAGGTAAAAGAAAATGTATAATACTTGAAAATATATAATAACTTTAAGAATTTATAACAGTTCAACAAGAACTGCTAGGAAAGTAGGTCTCTTATTCTCGTGGCACCTTTTTCCATGACACGATGAGCAGCATTATAACGAGATTTAATGATGGACACTAATTCCTAGCCCTAGAGACTCCTTCTGTGATTATTCAATACAAGTAAATATTGATGTTTTCCAAACCTTATTTTGACGATGACATAAACACTTAACTCTGTAAACAAGCTTTTGCAGGAAACAGGGCTTTCGGAAGCACTGAACCGTCCGAACTAGGTCAAAACTTCTCGGACGCATTGCACCGTCCGAACGAACAGGCAGAAAGAAATGGGATCCTACTGCTTCTCT
The DNA here is from genome assembly GCA_025175665.1 of Cinchona pubescens. NCBI lineage: Eukaryota > Viridiplantae > Streptophyta > Magnoliopsida > Gentianales > Rubiaceae > Cinchona > Cinchona pubescens. The sequence continues at coordinate 155,769 of JANKKI010000471.1, forward strand.
TTGGACGAACATGACCGTCCGAAGCCTCTATCGGACGAAGGAACAGACGCATGCACGGCCGTCCGAACGAAGCTCTTCAACAACTATAAGAAGATCGGACGCTGTGTCAACGCATCCAATATATCTCGGACGTCCGAAACCCCAACGGCTACTTTTTGTGCATTTATTATTTAGCCGTTAGGAAGATTCGTTGCAACCACTACTTATTGCTCTTATAAATAGATGCTTTGACATTAAGAAAAATTCATCTAATACATTGAATACAAGCCTTAGAAAAAAGTAATTTGAGTGCAAATTGACTATAGTGCTTTGTTGTATTAGTGTGCAATTGTGAGTGTAATTCAACTTTGAGTGGAGTGATAATCTTGTAAGAAAGTGTGGTTGTAAGTAAGATTCTTGGCTCAACTAAAAGAGTTTTAGTGTGAGCAAGAACTTCCCAACTTCGTAAAGATTATTGGCTCACCAAGTGTGTGAAGCATTCAAGAGATTTGATACTTCAAGCTTGCTAGCTTGGAAGTATTGATTGTTAAATTTTTCTCTCTTTACTTTGCTATTCTATTGATTTTATTATATCTGCATTTAAATTAAAAAGCTCACTAATTCTGAAAATATATTTTTTAAGAAACCTAATTCACCCCCCCTCTTAGGTTGCTTTGGGACCAACAATTGGTATCAGAGCTTGGTCTCATTATAGATATTGCTTAAACTGCTTTTGAGTAAAGAAATATGGCAACCAACAATGCTCTATTTTTTGAGGGAATCCGTTACTAGGCGAACTATGTTTAATGGGGCAAATTTTATTAGTTGGAGATATAGAATGAAAATATTTGTGGTTTGTTGTCAATGAAGGTCCATTTGAAGCTTCTATCATTGATGATCACACAAATAGAAGAAGAGAAAAGACAAGGAATGAGCTCACTCCACAAGACAAGGCAAACTTGACGTTGAATGCAAAAGCCATGAATGTGTTATATAATGCCTTGGATGCAAATGAATCAACTCGCGTGAAGGGCTGCATTTCTGCTAAAGAAATATGGGATAAGTTGAAGGAAATCCAAGAAGGGAGCTATGATGTTCGTGAGCAAAAGAAATCCTTACTTGTTGCCAAGTCTGAGTCCTTCAAGATGGAACCACATGTCATTGACAAAATGTACTACAGGTTCAATGACATTATAAAGGATCTTGAAGCCTTGAGCAAGTAAGGAGTACTCGTTGGGTGACAAAATAGAAAAATCCTAAATGCTCTATCCAAAGAATGGGATGCCAAAACAATTGCTATAGAGGAAGCCAAGAATTTAAATTTGATGCCTATTGAACCGCTAATCAATTCTCTTACATCTTATGAACTCAAGTTAAAGGCCAAGATAGTGGATGATGAAGAAGCAAGGCCAAGAAGGAACATTGCTTTAAAGACCTCTCAAGAGGAAGACGAAAACACCTCCATCAATCTAGAAGATGAAGATCTTGATGAAGGAGATCTTGCACTCATCACCAAAGGATTTCTTAAACATTACATCAACAAACGAAGAATGAGAAGAGGCGGAGCTACAAACACAAATAATTTCAAAGGGAAGTCAAGGCTTGAAATGAAGAAGCAAAACGATAAATGCTTTGAATGCGGTCAACTCGGACATTTTGCAAATGAGTATCCTTCCAAGAAAAAGAAGGAAGGAAGAAAACCAAGATTCAACAACTTTCAAATTACATGGGATGATTGCAACTCCGAAGGAGAAGTTGAAGAAGAAATGGAGTCGGCACAAATCTTCATGGCCATTGGAGATGATGAGGTAAATTCTAACTATGACTCTAATGATGAAAATGATGAAGATGATCTTGAAGCTTTCATTTTGAAATTGCATGATAGCTTAAAAGAATCATATGCTAGAAATAAGGAGTTAGCTAAAAAGTCAAATGCTTTATTGAATGCTAACTCTAAACTTGTGAATGAAAACAATAGGCTATCTCAAGAAAATCGTGATTTGAAGAAAAGAATGCATGTGAGATCTATGGTCAAGGAAGAACAAGCCTTCTTGAAGAAAAGAATGGATGATTTGAATGCTCTCCTAAATAGAAAGAAAGACAATGTTGTTGATATGAAAAGAAATAGAAATGTAGCAATCAACAAAAATTTTGTCATGTTTAGAAGGAATGACTTATGTATTGTAAAACCAAAATCTTCTTTTTATGGAAATAAAAAGAATTATTTGTAGATATTGCCAACAACATGGACATGTTAAGAATATGTGTTATGTCAAGAAGAATGAAAAACTTGGAATGAAAGTTGCATGGATCGAAAGCAATTTCACTAACTCAAATGGACCCAAGAAAATATGGGTACCAAAAGTTATCAATTAATTTATTGTGTAGGTAATTAACATCACCAACAATACTAAGTGGTTCATAGATTGTGGATGTTCAAGGCACATGACGGGTGATGCCTCTCTGTTCACAAATCTTAACTTCCAAAAATAGTGGAAATGTCACTTTTGGAGATAACAACAAAGCAAAATCAATCGGCATTGGTGATGTAGGTAAAAATGGTGAAACCTTGATTAAGAATGTGCTTCTTGTTGATAATTTGAAATATAATTTATTAAGTGTTAGTCAACTTTGTGACAAAAATTTATATGTATTTTTTACCAAGCATGAATGTCTTATCCTTGATAAAAATCATGTTGTTTTATTCAAAGGCACTAGGAGTGTCACAATGATGTTTATGTGATTCATCTTGATAAAATTAGCAATAGCAATGTAAAATGTCTTACCGCTTCCATAGATGATCCTTGGCTTTGGCATCGAAGACTTTGTCATTTTAATATGGATTTAATTGAAAAACTTGCCAAGAAAGATTTGGTAAGAGGTTTGCCAAATGTAAGATTTGTGAAAAACAAAATTTGTGATGCATGCCAATTTGGTAAACAAGTCAAAGTTTCTTTTAAACCAAAGAATTTTGTGTCCACTCATAAACCTTTGGAATTGTTGCATTTAGACTTATTTGGACCTACTCAATATGCTAGTCTAGGTGGTTGCAAATATGCATTTGTTATTGTAGATGACTATTCTAGGTTTACTTGGGTAATATTTCTTGTTCACAAAAATGAAGCATTTGAAAATTTTGTAAAATTCTATTCCAAAATTCAAAATTTATTAGACAAAAAAATTGTTCGCTTAAGCAGTGACAATGGTGCTGAATTTAAATTTGGGGTTTCCCGACTTTTGTGATCGCAACGGTATTTTTCATGAATTTTCAGTTGTTAGAGTCCCTCAACAAAATGGTGTGTTGAAAGGAAAAATAGGACTCTTCAAGAAATGGCTAGAACTATGATTAGTGAATGTGACTTACCACAATACTTTTGGGCCGAAATGGTCAACACGGCTTGTTATGTCATGAATCGAGTTTTATTAAGATCCTCTTTAAATAAAACTCCTTATGAACTCCTTTTTTGTAGAAAACCCGTTGTGAGCTATTTCAAAGTTTTTGGTTGCAAATGTTTTATTTTAAAAATCAAAGAAAACCTTGGAAAATTTGACAAAAAATCGGATGAATGAATTTTTCTAGGATATTCTAGTGACAAGAAAGCATACCGAGTCTACAATAGAAGAACGCTTTTGATTGAAGAAGTTGTGCATGTTACATTTGATGAAACTAATGATGTCATCTCAAAGAATTTATGTGAAGATGAAGATGTAGGTATTTTAAAGGAGCTCAGAGCCTGCTTGGTATTCATGAAGATCATCAAGAAATCACATCAAGCGTTGATGTCAACAACCATCAAATCAATGATGAAAAGAATGAGGATACTCCAAATGATCTTCCGAAAGCTTGGAGATTCGTCTCTAGTCATCCTCAAGATTCAATCATAGGTGATCTATCCGATGGGGTAATTACTCGCTCTTATAAACCTTTGAATAGTAATTGTGCATTACTCTATCACTTTGAACCTAAACATATAGATGTTGCTTTGAGTGATGAATCTTGGGTTAATGCTATGCAAGATGAACTTCGGCAATTTGAGAAAAATAATGTATGGACCTTGGTTGAAAGACCTTCTTCTCATCCTGTTATTGGTACTAAATGGATTTTTAGAAACAAATTAAAAGACAAAGGTGAAATCATAAGGAACAAAGCTAGACTTGTTGCTAAAGGTTATGCTCAAGAAGAAGTTATTGATTTTGATGAAACCTTTGCACCCGTGGCTAGATTAGAATCCATTCGCATGTTTCTTGCATTTGCATGTTTCAATAATTTCAAATTATTTCAAATGGATGTCAAAAGTGCTTTTTTAAATGGCTTTATCGATCAAGAAGTTTTCGTCGAACAACCTCCGGGCTTTGAAAATAAAAATCTTCTAAATTATGTTTTCAAACTCTCCAAAGCTTTATATGGTTTGAAACAAGCTCCAAGAGCTTGGTATGAAAGATTAAGTGGTTTCTTGATAGAAAATGGTTTCAAAAGAGGTGTAGTTGACACCACACTTTTTACAAAAACGGATTCAAATGGTTTGTTAATTGTTCAAATTTATGTTGATGTTATTTTTGGAGCAACTAATGAAAGTTTGTGCAAGGACTTTTCACATTTAATGCAAGAAGAGTTTGAGATGAGTATGATGGGCAAGTTGCAATTTTTCCTCGGACTACAAGTTCATCAAACTAAGGAAGGAACGTTTATTACACAAATCAAATACACAAAGGAGCTACTCAAACGATTTGGTATGACAACATTTCTTATAACTAATCAAATCTATCAATGTGTCTATACACATCTAGATGTGTATAAGAGAGAATAACTGTGGTATCCAAAGTCCTCTACATTTGATTTGATTAGTTATTCTGATGCTGACTTTGCTGGGTGTAAAATTGATAGAAAAAGTACCAGTGGTATGTGTTATTTTCTGGGAAATTGTCTTGTGTCTTGGTTTAGTAAAAAACAAAATTCCATTTCTCTTTCTACGGCTGAAGCCGAATACATTGCTGCTGGAAATTGTTGTGCTCAACTTCTATGGATGAAACATACTCTGAAAGATTTTGGTGTAATTTTTGATTGTGAGACAGCTTCCCATAATGTGTGACAACACTAGTGCTATTAATCTCACAAAAAATCCTGTTATGCACTCTAGAACCAAACACATTGATGTTAAGCATAAGAGATTAGAGACCTTGTTTGTAAAAACGAAATTTTTATTTTATTTTGAAATTACTTCAGATCAATTGGATGATATTTTTACAAACCTTTAGCTCTAGATCTCTTTGAATCTCTCAGAAAATGTTTGGAGATTTTACAGATAAATTTGGCTTAGGTTCTTAGTTCGGACGCATTCCTTCGTCCGAACTACTTTTCTTTCGGACGCTCTGGATCGTCCAAAAGCCTCCTTTATTTCTCGGACGCTCATAATCGTCCGAACGATATTCATTTTATTCACAAAACTCTCTGGAATTCTTCCGGACGCGTACCATCGTCCGAACGAACTTCGGACGCACTAGCTCTTCTTTCGGCCGTCCGTTCTTCCGCGTTCGAACGCTTCTTCGGACACACACCAAACGTTCGGCCATCCGAAAGGTCTTCCCTGTTTGATTAAAACCATCTATCTTCCCCATTTCGGACTCACCACCTTCCCTGAAAACCCTCTGGCGAAAATTGTCCCCTCACCACCCACTCCAAATTCATACTCTCTCTTCCAAAATTGGTTGGAAAATTATCCTCTCCAAAGCTTTTCTCACCTAAATCCCATCTAATTTCGCCCATCTACCATCTCATTTCCTCAAATTCTCATCAATCTTCAAAAATTTGAAATTTTCCTCCTTTTCTTTCCCTTCTATCACAATGGTCAAATCTCGCGAAGGTTCTTCTACAGCAAATCGGGGACGAAAAATTAGATGGGATTTAGGTGAGAAAAGCGAGGAGAATCATCAGCTAATCCACAAGTCTCCACAAATCCAATCCTGTCAAAATTCATCGATGCAAGGCATCCGAACAGATACATCTCTTCAAGTAAATCTATAATCGTTCAATTTCCTGCTTCTAAAAGTCTACTGATGAGTATAATCTTCCCATTGTCAAATCCTGTTTTGAAAAACTATTATAAAATTGGGGTCATCTTGTGCATATTGATTTACCGTATATAATGACATGGTGCTTCAATTCACCGCCAATCTTCGGAAAGGCCCTATTGTTCGCACTCTCATTTCTCATGTAAACAACACCAATCTTGAGATTTCATCAAACATCATTAACACCATTTTTGAATGTGAAGTCTCAAACCCCAATGATTTCTCCTATTTCTTTTCATTAGACAAATGGCCCACTGATGATACTCATTTTGATATCGATGAAGTTAGAGCTATTTTTAACATCCATTTTAAACAGGCCTCGGAAGCCAAAACTACATTACTCGCTCCTGAACTCAATATTCTGTACACTCTTGTCACAAATCTGTTATTGCCAACTGACGGCATCGATCGAGCCCGGTAAAATGCAACTTTACTTATTTTTTGTGTTTTCAAGGGCATTCCTCTTGATTTTGGGTATCTCTTTTGTTCCCTATGGGAACTCTTTCTTACTGATACCCGAAGAAACATTCCTTTTGGCCCAAATTTCTCACAAAATTTTTTGATTTCCTCAACATTCCTTTCAGCGGAAACAAACAATTTCCTCCTTGCTTTAAAAAATCATACATTGAACGCAAAGGCCTCCGGTTTTTCAATGATCAATGGTTAACTAAGGCGGCCTTTGATATTGCACAGTCACAATCCCATGCTTCCACCTCTGATTTTGCTCTTCCCCATTCTCCTCCTTTTCAACAACCCCATCATTCCATGTTCCTCCTCCATCTACATCTGAACCATCTCTTTCTCATATCTGTGGACTTCTCACCTCTTTGAGCACTCAAGTCAGTTCCTTTCAACGTCGTACAAATCAAAAATTAAAGCAACTTGAAACCCGTCAAATGATTCTCCAAGAGGCACTTAGCCTTGGCATGTCCGCTTCGACTCAGGTTCAATTTGCTAATCTTCAGTCACAATATCCACTTGAATCATCTTCCGACAGTGATGAACCTGAAAATGAAAATGCTCGTGAGGACAATGCAGAAGCTGCCAAACAGCAAACAAGGAGCTGCCGATGACGATGACGACGACGATGAGGATGTTGATGACACATTTGACTTCATCATGCAACGTCGCACATTGAAGCCACCAATGAAGATGTTCCTTCCAAACGACAAAAGACTGAAAAGCGCTCCAAAAAGTGAAATGACTCTCATTAGATCTTTTGACATTTGTATTTTGTTTTCAGCATTTCTTTGGTTGTTAGACTTCCTGTAGATTGGTTATGTATTTCCTTGGTTGTTAGAACTTTTAAGTTAAATATATGAAGCATTGTTGAATTTCTGTCTAATACTTGAATATTCTCAGGGGTTCAGTTTTGTTTGATGATGTCAAAAGGGGGAGATAAGTCTTCTCTATATTGCATTATGATTAGTCATATCCAATTGTTTTTACATAAAGCTTCCTGTCATCTTATACACATCTAGATGTTTTTCAAACCTTATTTTGATGATGACATAAACACTTAACTCTGTAAACAAGCTTTTGCAGGAAACAGGGCTTTCGGAAGCATCTGAACCGTCCGAACTAGGTCAAAACTTCTCGGACGCATTGCACCGTCCGAACGAACAGCGTAAAGAAATGGGATCCTATCGCTTCTCTTTCGACGAACATGACCGTCCAAGCCTCTATCAGACGAAGGAACGGACGCATGCACGGACGTCTGAATGAAGCTCTTCAACAACTATAAGAAGATCGGACGCTGTGTCGGACGCATCCAATATATCTCGGACGTCCGAAACCCCAACGGCTACTTTTTGTGCATTTATTATTTAGCCGTTAGGAAGTCGTTGCAACCACTACTTATTGCTCTTATAAATAGCTTCTTTGACATTAATAAAAAATAATCTAATACATTGAATACAAGCCTTAGAAAAGAGTAATTTGAGTGCAAATTGACTATAGTGCTTTGTTGTATTAGTGTGCAATTGTGAGTGTAATTCAACTTTGAGTGGAGTAATAATCTTGTAAGAAAGTGTGGCTGTAAATAAGATTCTTGGCTCAACTAAAAGAGTTTTAGTGTGAGCAAGAACTTCCCAACTTTGTAAAGATTATTGGCTCACCAAGTGTGTGAAGCATTCAAGAGATTTGATACTTCAAGCTTGCTAGCTTGGAAGTATTGATTGTTAAATTTTTCTCTCTTTACTTTGCTGTTCTATTGATTTTATTATATCTGCATTTAAATTAAAAAGCTCACTAATTCAGAAGATATATTTTTGAAGAAACCTAATTCACCCTCCCCCCTCTTAGGTTGCTTTGGGACCAACAAATATAAAACACAAAAAATTAAAATAAAATAAAGTGAAACTAAAGTTTATGTCCCTAGTACATAAGTAATATCATAAGGAAGTTGTAAGTTCATTACTCTTTTCCCTTTGGAACTATAAATGTCTTACAAATGGAGCTCCCAATTTGAGTACCACATTGAGAACCATTTGTAGAAGAAGTTGATGATCCTGATGGTTGTGAAAAATGTGACATAATTTGTTGGTATTAGGTAGTATTGGTGAAGGGTTGGAAAAAATATCCATTATTCGATACTTGTTGAGCACCATGAGTAGGCATAAATGACATAGATGGACGGACGCCAGTGATAAGATATGGTGGCTGGGATATAGGTGGTGGCATGGATATACATGAGGGAATGGATATAGGTGGGGGGAATAGGTATAGCTAGTGGCGATGGATATAGGCGGTGGAATAGGTATAGCTAGTGGCATAGATATAGGCGGTGGAATGGATATAGGTAGTGACATAGATATAGATAATGGAATGGATATAGGTGGTGGTATATTGGTGTTTACAGGAGGCATGAATCATGGAGTAGGGATCGTCTTCTTCTTGCTCGTCCTAGCCTTGCTTTTTTTCTTCCTTTTATCGACCATCTGAAAAATTATAAAACAATAAGGTATAATAATAAAAGAAATTCATGTTAAAAAAAAAAAAAAAAAGGATAAGAAATGGAAGTGTACTCTATTTTAGTACACTTCTACTATACTAGTTATTAACCCACAGGTAAGGCGTGGGGATGCCTACTCATAAGAATAGGTTCACATTATGTATTCAAAACCTAGAGTTAACTTCCCAATTCATTCCAGTTGCATGTTCTACTAAAGAGGCTCGAGAAAAGATAAATTTAAATTTCAAAGAAGTTTGATTAGGCACCTTCTAACAGTCAAACTTTGGCTACAACATCTCATTTAGGCATCATTATGGACTATTATAAGTTATAAGTAGAAAGAAGGAGGAAGAAGGGGGACGTGGGTACAGGAATTGATCAAAGGCTTCATGATCTCCAAGTTCTTCATGTTTACAACCAACATTTATTACCACCGCCAAATCATTGAAACAACCACAAACTATACAATTAATGACAATAAAATGGTTAACAATGTTGAATTAATGTTTCGCAATTTAGGAAGGAGAATAAGATTTCACATTTTTCTTATATGTCAAAGTCTCCATTTGTACCAAGTCACCTAGTTTAGTCATGTGCAATGGATAACATAAACAAAACATTTTAAGAAAATCTCACCAAAACAAATTCATGATTACAAAAAAGTTTCAAATATTAAAAAGGAAAAAAGAATAGTAGTACGTACTCCGTAGCTTCCCCTAATGTTTGATAAGAGCCAATAAACGTTACAGCTATTAGATTCCTTCAAGTAACCACTCCAATACTACTTACAATAATCTCATAAATCAAAATTATAAACTTTCAAAGACCAAGTTTAAAAGACTTGTATGGAAATATTTATGCAAAATACTCCACTCAATCACCAAGTAGCAATTCTGCTTTGGCTAGCCAACCTTTATTCTAAGTTCCATTACAAAACAAATAGCATTTGCAATAACATCAACATTCCATACCAGCTTGAGTAATTAACATTACCAGGAATTTCATTTACATACTTTAACATACTCTGAACTTTTATATGCATCTAAACTCAAGATTTCACAGAAAGCAAAAGAACAACTCAAATCCATTAACACTCCTTATTCTAGTTCAATGCTCCAATTTACAAAGTAGATACTAGGAAGTAGACCAAAATGCACAAAAAACTAACAAAAAAATGTGATCTATCAATATAATGCTCAAAAAACATTAAAAACAGAAATATCAAAAGACTAAATCACTTACTGCTAATAATCAAATGATTCAAATGTAACACCAATCCAAATTTTAAATACCATAAATTTTAATTAAAAAAAAAACAAAGTAATAGTTCCAAAAAAAAGCTTGACCCATCATCTTTTTACTAAAAGTAATAGTTCCAAGTGAAAATCCTCTAAATTTACGGTAAATTAAAAATTCATGTTAAAAGGAAAAGAAGTTAGCAATCGTCATCTTCCTCATCCTTATGTACATCATCTTCCTCTTCCTCAGACTGGACAATTTCATCTTCTTCCTTTTCATCTTCATCTTCTTCTTCTTTGTCCTCATCTTCTTCTTCTTCATCATCTTCATCTTTTTCCTCCTCATCGTGATCCAGTATATGAAGAAATCAGCTTCTTCAACTACTAAATTCCTTTAGTAATTTGCATATCAATTTCTTCACTTATACTGCATCATTGTCTACTAGAAGACCAATGGGATCATTATCTAAAACTGTGACAACATCTAGAACACGTTGATCCTGATACGCATTCTCTACATTATGCTCCTTATCAATTCTACTCCTTGGCCTTGACTTTATGACTACCCACCAATCTACTTTGTCCCTCATTCTACCAAGATAAGCAAGATAATAGGTTTCAGTTGCATGCTGTGCAAGTATAAATGGGTCAAATTTTGGATATCTCCCATTTCTCCTAATTTCAACAATTCCATATTGGTTGTGTAACCTAATACCTCGTTTACTCATAGAATCAAACCAATCACAGTTAAAAATCACAACCTTCTTTTGATTTGGATATTGCAATTCGAGCACCTCTTTTAAGGATACCATAAAATTCACTGGACCCCTCACTTTTAACAGATACTCCGCTGTTATTGGTCTTCCTACCCTTTACCCATTCACTAGTATGGAAGATGTACCCATTGACAAAGAATTTTGCCCATCATTTTAAACCTCTCTGCTAGTAACTCACGATAGGTCATGCAAATGCTGATTTCACACCATGTTTTGTGGATTTACAACCTATTCATAAGTGGTAAAATGTTATATTACGTAGGATTTACAATCAGTTATATATTGAATGTTTTTCTAATACTTACATATTCGCGAAACCAAACTACAAAGTTATCTTCCACTGATTTCTCGACTTCCTTATCAGTTAGTTGAGAATAATAACGTCGCACTGCTTGCTCATACATCCTACACACAATTTTTTTTTAAAATATGTAATAAGATAATTTACAAGAAAGTTAAAGCAAATAATGCATGTGATTCTTACGTTAGGAATGGTTTGACTTCGTCACAATTTAATAACACATGCAAGTTTACTGTAGCCATCTCTTGATCGGTCAAGAACCGATGTTCACTCTTACTAGCTGGTCGACCTGTTTTATTGAAAATAGATAAAGTAGTAGGCAATGTTGCATCAAATCCATCTTTTCATTTCTCGACAATCCTTGTGGCTTTTGTTCGTACATCAGCTTCAAAGTGATAAGAACAAAAGTATGATGTCTCGAAAGATAGATAAGCCTCACATATTGTGCCTTTTGGACGACCTCTATTCTTAACCATGCCTTTAAAGTCGTGTAGAAATCTATATTTGATTTAACAAAAAAATAGATATTAATAATTTACAATATGTCAATGCTAATTAAAACTTTACAAAAATGATTATTACCTCTCAAATGGATACATCCACCTATATTGAATGGGTCCTCCAGCCAATGCTTCGTAAGGCAAATGTATTGGCAAATGCTCCATTACATCAAAAATTCCTAGTGGAAATATTCGTTCTAACTTGCACAGTATGACTGGAATATTTTTATCCATCTGCAACAACATATCCTCTTGCAATTTTGTACAACACAGATCACGGAAAAATGACACAATTCAGTTATAGGCTTCTATATTGATTCAGGCAATACAGTAAATGCAATTGGTAACAAGCGTTCCATACACATTATAATTCATAAACACGTGACAATCATGACTCTTCATCCCCACTAATTTACCTCCATTCATGTCCACACATCTTGCTATATTTGAAGCATAGCCATCTTGGCATCTTTAACCCCTCAAGCCAAGAACATATCTCTCATCTTTGTTCCACTGTCAAAGTAAAGTTTGCTTTTGGTTTGGCAAGCTTACCATTTTGTAAGGCCTTCAACTCTAATTCACTTCGTCTACAATATACACCCAAGTCCTGCCTTGCCTTCAACTTGTCTTTTGTCTTATCTTTGTTATCCGTCACAATGTGGAACACATTATCAAACATATTTTTCTCTATGTGCATAACGTCCAGATTATGGTAGATTAGATTATCCTTCCAATAGGGTAAATCCCAAAATATGCTTCGTTTGGACCAATTATGTGTCACTTATACACATCAAGATTTTCATGATCTACTTTCAACTCTAGTACGCAAGGTAATTTTTCAACTCGCTTAAACAATTTGACACCACTTAACCTAGCTTATTAGACGGGTTTGATCTTTCGACACAATTCTTGTAAAAAGAATCTTTGTTCCTCCTAAAAACATGATCAATAGGCAAGAATTGCCGATGACAATCAAACTACAAATTTTTTTCCTCCAAATTTCAATCTGAATGCCTTGGTCTTCTCCATACAAATAGAGCATGCCAATTTTCCAGCTATACTCTACCCTGATAGCATGCCATAAGTAGGGTAATCATAAATTGTCCACATGAGTGCTGCCTTCATTTGAAAGTTCTATTTTTTGGAAACGTCATACGTTGGGACCCCCTCTTCCCATAAAAGTTTAAGCTCCTCAATCAAAGGCTGCAAATAAACATTAATCCTACTTTTCAGATTATGTGGACCTGGAATTAAACAAGTTAGGAACATATATGGAGTTCTCATGCACATTTTTGGAGGAAGGTTATACGGAGTAACAATTACAGGCCAACATGAATATGGTTTTCCATTAATATTGAATGGGTTAAAACTATCTGCACACAAGCCCAAGTCTAACATTCCTTGGTTCTGAGGCAAAATTCGGATGCGTTCGATCAAAGTGTTTTCATGCTTCACGGTCTGATAGATGACACAAGATACCTGACTCTTTTCTATTTTCAGAATGCCATCTCTGGTGTTCTGCTGAATGAAAAGAGGCATACAACCTTTTCAATCTTGGAATGAGTGACAAGTAAAGCATTTGCTTGAAAGGAACCGGTTTGCATCTTTCCCTCCCTTTTTCTCCCTTTTTTAGGGCATTTGTAGCGAGGATGAAGACAAAGACTGCATTCTTTTTTGCTAGTCTTATAGTACAACATACACTCATTTATGCAACAATCACATTTAACTGCAGAGTGACCAAGTTTCTTTACCGGTTTCTTTATGTCATAGAAGTTATTTGGCACACAATTACCTGAAGGAACTGTCCATTATACGATAACACACATTTAATCCACATACCCCTGAGATAAGTTGTAATCATATTTTAGACTCATCAATTGAACAGCCATGGAATGTAGTTCATAAAATGTTTCACAACCGGGATATAGCTATTTTTTAACAGATTTTATCATATCATAAAATTGTGCAGACTTACCAATGGAGGTTCATCTACATCGTTACTGTTCTAATGAGTATGGTGGTGATCAAATCCAGTATTACTTGGACCAACAGCATCAAATACCATATTTTGGTATGTGCAATGATGTGCATTCATAGTTTTAGGTGTATTGGAATCACCCACATGAACATCGTCCCCAATTGGTTCAAACTCCCTATGTGCAGTCCAATACCAATAATTTGGCAAAAACCCAAATTTTAGAATATGCTGAAACACATTGTCAGGATTCATTAGTCTCATGTTCTTATCCTTAGTGCTGGGACACCGAATTTCATGATCATTTATATATTGTGGTTGCATGCATGCAAATTGCACAAATTAACTTAAACCATCAATAAATTGTGGAGTATAACCAGAACGGTTAGGCAAGAGACTTTCGTACATCCAACTACGACTACAGAGACAGGCGCATTTCCATAATCTGAGAATCAAATATTCAAACGTTTTAGAATTTAACAATAAACGTCATATTTGTTAGTTATCATATTTTACATCAAGAATATGGCATTTTTCGTAAAATTTTTGGCAAAATATCCCCAAACTTTAGACCATTCCCCTAGATCAAAACCAATCAAAATAAACATTCATGACACGAAAAAGGTTGAATTGACAATTTAATATTCATAAATTCCACACCAAGTAAGCGTTACTATCACTATAAATGAATAAAACAATCATGACCCAGAAATGGTCATCCAAGAGAAATTTTAAAAGAAAATGCAACTTAAAAATCAATCATGACCCAATAAGGGTTTATACAAAATAATCAATCATTACCCGGCAAGGGTCATCCAAAAGATCCACAACAATTTAATATATCACAAAATTTCTGTGAATTTTATAACTTGTATCACAAATAGAATGATGGCAAACTTACTTTGTAGCAATGCTCTTCCGTCTAGACTTGACTCTATCATTGTTGTCCCAAAATGTGTACTAGATTTTCACCACCCTAAACAAAAGCAGAGGTTATATTTATCACCAAAATTTTAGCTGAGCGAAATTGAGGAAAGATAACAAAACTTAAAACAAGGATTAGATACACATTTAGTACATCAAAATAAATTAGTACATGTATTTAAATTGAGTAGCAAGAAAGGAAGATGCTAGCATGATAACATGTGTTTCATTGACTTTAAAGTTAGTAGTGCTCATTGTAATAAATAAATTTAATGGAGTTTTTAGAAGCAAATCAAATGTAAGGCCACCAATAACCAAGCATAGGCTTAAAATTATGCAGCTGAGTTAGATGGCTTTATAACAATTGTGAGTAAAATGGTGGATTAATTGAAACATAATCTGTAAGACTACGTTCATTCTAATTCAAAATTGTATACCCTAGTTTTTTGACCATTTCTTTTCCAAACACAATGTAAAGTATATTTCTCTAAGATATTATAAAGGTGGATTGAAATACTATAATCTTCCACATTTCTACCATGTATAACAATAATCTTAATCATTTGAATTAATCTAGGACCAAAAAGAAATTAACATGCCAAACCAATCATAAAACTTGATGATTAAAACAAACTGAATAAGGATAGATAAATTCAATATACACCATGGTGTCAAAAGATTAGATTCTAGTTTTCTTATCGATTAGTACCTTTTGAAATAAACTAAGTAATTAATGAATCATATGCAAATGTTACAACTTTGTGTTGTGCTATTATAGCATATTAGTTGTGATATATTTTTGTCACTTGATAATCTGATTTCAGTTTAAAATAATTTAATATTTATTTGGTCATATAGTACTGCATAAATGAATAAATACATGTGATATATAGGCTTTTATAGCGGATAGCGATGGGAAGGACAACATTGTCATATATCCTGTACATTTTTTTGCTTTGCAACAAAGCTACTACATACATTGATTTGAATCATTTGTATTAATACAAATTTTAAACTTTTCTCTGTTCATTTAATTCTTTCCAATGAAGAAAATGAAGTTTGTAATATTTACTGTGTGGGATTTTATGGCCGATCACTAGTCGAAGACAGATTTTGGGGAAGAAGATAAAAATATAATAAAGTTGTCGCTTAATGCTTATCCATACCACAGTCCCTTTCTTATCTGGCAAGACCGAATTGGAACGTATATTACACTCGCTTTCTAATGCCCTCCTATTTTCTCTTTCCTCACCATCTCTCGACTATTCTATTCTTCTTTATCCCAATTCTCAAACTATCGATGATGACTGCTACTAATTTTTGAAATTTTCTATTAACTCAATCTTGATCTCCTAACAAATCTCTTCTTAATTTCAAAAAACTCACAAACTTATCAACATATTTATCTATTTTGAAATTTAAAAAAAAAAATCAACCCTTCAAAAAATCAAACATGCTTATATATAAAGGTGTTGTTGCAGCAATTTGGGGTGGTGATGGTGAAGGTGAAAGGAATGTGGGAAAAAAATCTAGAAACTTTGGAGTGATAAAAAATATATTCCTATTAAATCACTTTCATTAGGTAAATTTCTTTTAGTTCTCTTTAAAGTTTTAGTTTTATCACATTCACGTCATTTTTTTTTAATTTAATATGTCATCAGTTTTATTTAATCTTGTTTCTTTTCAGGGTCTTTTTTTTCTTTATTAGAACTATCTTCAATGCCTCTGTAAGTTAATTTCTTGAACCACCATGAATGGATATAATCAATGTCTTGAGAATTTTCGTTTCATTTTAGCAAATTATTATTGCTTTGTTGCATTTAAGAATCCCAAACTATTGTTTCTGACTTTAAAATTTTGAATTATAATAATATTTAAAGGGCTAGTGAAAAAATCAAAATTGATGAAGCTTTAAGTATCATTTATTATGCACAGTGTTTACCTGTCTCTTATAGATGATAGTAAATAGTAAAAGCATGTCCTACAACTTAATATTTATTAAATATAAGAGAAATATTTATCGACAGTTGAAAGAAATAACTGCAAGGGAGAAACTCAGACATGGAGTTAGCTATTGCCGACACTTAATCAATAGTCTCTTATTCTTTCACCCAAGAGATTAATGATTTATATTTATATGTTATTGTTGGATCAATCCTGAAATTTTTGAAAGCAAGATTTATGTCTTTATTTTTGGCCTAAATATTGATTTTTACTCTCTCAATAACAAAATCAAATTTAACCACTGTTGCTAGCTATTTGGAAAGCCCATGCAAATAAGTTTTTGGGATCAACTATAAAGACCCTATTTGAAGGATGAATTCATATTTTCTCATAGCATATTATTAATTCAAAGTTAAATCATTCTCAATTGTCAATAGTCTTTTTGTTCTTTTCATTTCAATATTTTTTTCCCTATTTTTGTTAAGATTATAAAATAGTATTTGATGAAATTTCGCAAGTACCCTATGTATTTTTTTTCCCTATTTTAGTTGTTTTTTCGTGGAATTTCCTTCAAAATATCCTAACAAAAAGTATGTTTGGGCTTAAAATTTCACTCTAACTAATATTTCATATATATTATATTCAATTATAGTTGCTTAATTTCTATTTCAATATGCTAGCTAGAATAGAAATTCTAGAAAGATAGAAGTACAATTTAAGTAATCTGCAATGTATTGTTGTGCGAAATATCTTTCCTACTAGATGTAGATAAATATAATAGTATGATTTTGTTGAACTATTAATTGCTAATTATACAAAACTGTTGCAGTTATCACTCGAAATCATCTTGACAACTCCAAGTGGTTATGTTATATAGTTATCTAAATCAAAGTTGTGGTTTTATTTAGTTTCATTTACTTAAGAATTTTAGGTTGATTTGGTTTTAGCAAGGTCGGGAATTGATCCAAATTTCAATCACATTCAATAGTCTGTATGGTTTCAATTATCTAATTAGTTTAGGAGTCTTTTGGGAAAAAACAATTAGTTAAGGAGTCTTATGTTTGTTTTCTATATGAATATGTTATTATAGCCACTGCATATGTTTGATAATAAAAGTTGAACAAAAAAATCATTTTTTGTCTCCCAAATTTTTGGCCTCTGTTTTTGTTATTTTGCATTGCCATTGTGGCGCATTAAATTGTCTTATTCTTGCGGGTTTGTTTTTCCTTACAGATGGCATTAGTTTTTTTTTTCTATACTGCTATTCAAGTTTTGGTAACCCATACCTTGGGTAATCTTTTGGGCCTTCATGTTCAAGGATGAATACACAAAGTGATTATAGTTTGTTAAATTACTTAGTGATGCAATGTGAACTAAAATTTGTTTGCTATATTCCCAGTTTGAGCTCATTTTGGTTACTTTGTGCAATTAGATAGTTTTTTTATGTATTCCCACCTCATGGCCATGAAAATTAAAAAAAAAAAAATTCGGTGCTATTAATTGTTAGAATTTAATTATAAAAGATTTATAATATTTGACATTAAAAATAGAAACACATTCTATCATCTTCATGGTTTCTTCTGTTCAATAAACAGGATCAAAACTAGTTTTATATATGTAAATTTTTTCACAGTATATATATTCTTGAACACTTATTGAGAAAGAAGACTACTTATATATGTGTGTGTGTGCGTGTGTACACAGAATAAAATAAAATCAAGTGCTTTTTCAAGCATTACATTGCCATGTGGAAAAAGATTTTTGATTTTTTCTCTTTGTTAAAGTGTGAAATGACCCATAAGACCTTAATCATAACACATTACTCCAAAAAAGTAAATAACTATTAGGAGATTTTATGTTATTTTGAGATTATGTACTTTTAGAACTTATTTTGTTCTTTGTGCTTTTGGATTTTATGCTTTCTACTATTAGATGTAGAAACTTCAACTTGGAATTCGATGAAAAGGGTGAGGTTATGTTATTGGGAAGAGGTTTGGAAGCCCATTCTATTCCAATGTAGAATTTTCGGCAGAGTTTTCCCTAAATTTAGATCATTACCCCAGTTTCAAACCAATCAATATAATCATTCACGAACTGATAATGGTTGACCCAAAAGTTTAATATTCAGAAAGTTTATTCAAGTAATCTTTACTATCACTAATGAATAAAATGGAGAAAAGTTGATTAATAATAAAATGTAAGATGAATAATAATAAGAATGTAGGATGAATAAACTTTCACAAATGAGAAAAGTTCAACTTAAAGTACCCAACAAGGGTGGATACAAAATATTCAATCATGACCTGGCAAAGATAGATATAAAATGATCAGTCATGACCCAACAAGGGTCGATCCAAAAGATATACAATAATTTAAAATGTCAAAAAATTTATGCGAATTTTATAATACACAATAATTTAAAATGTCAAAAAAATTATGCGAACTTTATAACTTGTATCCCAACTAATTCCACATACACGAATCAACCTAAATGAGATTTTTCACATGTTAAATGTGTTTAAAAGAGAATGGTGACAAACTTACTTTGCCAATGCTCTTCGATATAGACTTGATTTTTGTCCGGCATAGTCTACTAGATTTTTAGCACCCTAAAAGAGAGCGAGAAATTAAGCGCTCACCCTTGACTATGATAACATAAAGGAGAAATTGAGGGAAATTGCGGATCAATAGGCATAAATGAAACAAGGAATCGGATACATTTTTAATATATTAAATTAAATTAATACTTATATTTTATTCGGTAGCAAGAAAGGAAGACACTATCACAACTTGAAGCCAATTATATGAAGCTAGTAGTCAACATATTTTGAAGAAGAAAAACAATTCAACTATGTTTGGAAACTACAACTAGCTTGCATGCAATAGGATCAATTTTTAGTAACCTAGTACTTAACGGCATATTTTAAAGTTGACAGGAAAATAGCACTATATTTGTTACTTTTGTAAATGTAAATGACAAGTAGGATTCTTCCACAGAAAAGGCCCAAGACCGGGCTTACTTAATTATTTTTCATAAAATTATGTGTAGATTGATAGAGTAATCTAGGTCAACTAATATGAGAAAAACAAGAAAAAGGAAACAACTATCCCAAAAATATAGGCGGGGCTTAAAAAAGTGAGGTTTTAACTTACTTGAAAAGATAAAAGTAAAACAAAAAATAGGCTTCCCTTAAATAATATCTCACTCTCTTATACACATCTAGATGTGTATAAGAGACAGTTACATTCAAGGATGACCACAAAAGGATAAACATTGAAGAAGAAAATAAAAATTTATTTATAGCTTAGTCGTCGGAAAATATTATTCTCATCCATTTCTTATTTTTTGATTTTTTTTGCAGGTAGATTAGATCGATGGCAAGTTAGTATTTATAGGGGACCAATGTGTCAGGGAACCAGTATTATCACTCTGTAATGTACGATGAGTTCGGTAACACCATTAGAGTACCGGTTAATTTACCTTTACTTATCTTATCCATAGTCTTTGAATTCTTTTATTTAAGATTTCTAATATTGTCCATATTTGTTTATTTCAGTAGTGCATCCTGATTTTTTTTTGTAATTTTTTTTTTATATTTTAATTTCGTTGCAGTAGTCAATGATTAAGTGATAATCTGGTGTATATTTCTTATATATGATATTGATAAGATATAAGACAACTTGTTGAAAGATGCAGCAGGATTACTGCAAAAGGTTAGATTTTTCACCTTTTTCTGTTTCATGTAATTCACCTCTACATTTACTGTAACAATGCAATCTTGGATACTATTCAGTTTAAAATGAAAAAAAAAAAAAAGAACCCGGGAATTTTAGAAGTCTTAGGAGAAATCCTTTTTTTTTTGTAAGATTAACCATTTGCTTCTTCCAAACTAGTAGAATTGTATAATGTAGCTGTAGAAAAAAGCACTTATGTGTTAATGCATTAATTGGTCTTAGTTATGTGTGAAGTGCTTTTGACCAACAATTTTTAATACAGGGGTATTTCTTGTATAAGAGACAGGTGTAACCATTTCCTAAATGTGAAGCAATACTTGCATTTAGGAAATGGTTACACTACTGAAGCATTTTAACTGTTGATCCTACTATGGCATTGTCTTATACCAAGAAGGCGGCAAATGATATTGCCACAACAATAATCTTAATGCCACAGCACATTTACTCTTAATGAAATACCATAACTACCCTCATTCAAGTCAACCCAATCCCCAAGCCTGACAGTTTCCTCAGTCGTCTTCCCCCTGTATCTCCCGCCGCCCACGAGGCCTCTACTACTCCTCCACTCTCTCCCGTTCTCGTCCATCCAAATATTTCCTCCACCAAGTCTCTGGCTCTCTTCTCCTTCTCTCGGTATAATGAATAAAACATGATCTTTCAAATATGAAGCTCTATAATAACCAAGTTGTTCCACTGAACCGTCACTAAAATTTCTCATAAATCCCAACTAACAGTAATTTTAGATCGCTATGGCCAAAATCTAGTACCCAAAATGGAAATCACAACATGGAAAATCAATTAAAAATTAACATAGTACTGTCTCTTATACACATCAAAGTGTACTTATCTTTATGCTGTGGCACAGGCTTATACATTGGGTAGATGTGTATAAGAGACAGCAGCCTCCATTTCATAGAAAATAGAAACGGGCATGAAATTGTACCTTGGAGTTTGATGTGAAGGCGCTTGAGGTGTTGGCGGCTGATGAGGTGTTGGCAACTTGGGGTGTTATTGACTTTAGTTGGTGGCCCGACACTTGAGGTGGTGGCCCAAGGCTTGGAGTGGGAGGTGGGAGAGGGAGGAAACGGGAAAGAAGAAGGGTTAGGGAAAGAAAAGGGTGTGGTTTGAAGCTTAAAATTAGTACAAATGAAAGGAGGTTTTACCTAAATATGGTAGCAACACCGGCTTCAAGAGTCACTTCAAAGTTGGTGGCGCGGCTTCAAGGGGTGAAGGCTTGAGTCGATGGGATGAATCAGGTGGAAGATTGAAAACAAAAGGGTGTGGACAAGAGGGCGGATGGTGGGGAGGAGGGTTGCACTGGTTTATGGTGGAGCAGCAGTGTGGGCTGGGGGTGTTTTGAAGGCAGGGTCAAGGAGGAGATGGGAGAATTATTCAGTAAGAGGGAGAAGAATGAGGGAGCTGCCGATGGGGGGGTGGGGGAGAAGATAACGAGATATATGGCAAAGGAGTGTAGAAAGGATTGATTAGGTCTAATTATATAATTTAAGTGATTAATTTATAGGGTTTTAATATATTTTTTTATAAATATAGCAATGGATTATAGGTTGTTAATTAAAGATGTGTTGATATTTGTTTTTAAATAAGTAGCATGTAAATTATAGTTATTTATGAATGCATTGAAAATATTTTTTATTTTATTTTTTTAGTTTTGCAACAGAAATTTCCGTTGCAATGGATTTGGAAACAAAAAATTATTTTTAAGAAAATCCGTTGCTATTTTCTGTTGCAAATTGCAACGGAATTCTTTCCGTTGCAAAATTCCATTGCTAAAAGGCTATTTTCTAGTACTAATGAAATTTTTACTCTAATCCCAAAGCCTAGATCTTTTGCATATGCAATATAGAAATTATAAGGATCATCACAAGAATTGAGTTGCATACCAACACGGAGTGGAACAGGTACAAATTTTGTAGGAGTTTGAGCAAAATCACTACCACTTGTTTCAAATTGCTCATCCCGAACTGGAAACACTACCTCCATCTAAAAAAAAGTAAAATATTCACTGTTAAAAAATAAAACTTGGTAAAATCAAGACTGGAACTCAAAAGACCTGTTTGAATAACCAATTATAATATCAAAAGACTTGCAAAATTGACTATTTGTCCATATTTTGGAGATGTTACTAAACCAAAGAAAGTGATAGTTTTACGGCTCTTAAATGCCATAAGATCTTCTATGCCATTCGCTATTCCACTAATAAATGAATTCTTAAAATTTCTTTTAAATAAAATAAAAAAATTTAGTGAAAGAATTTTAACCTTTCATTAGATAGTAGAGTAGACAGTGAAATACGAGTAAGTCTTGGTTGTTCACTCGACAATCAGGAATAAGTATGACAGCCGTTGAAATAACTAAAAAATATGGAGGTCCCACTATTTTCCAATCATCCAACGATCTATAATAATCACTCTACAATACAGACGATAAGTTCAAAATTGTGCTATATCTTATGTGTCATTTACCACGTTTTTATGTGTTGTAAGCAAGCATTTGAGTTATTATTGATTTTAATTTGGTTATTCTTATTTTTTTTAGCGTTAAAGTGAAAAAGAGTTGAAAAAGTTGAAAAAGGTGAAAGAAAGTGCTAAGGTGTGAAACATGCATGAGTATGATGCAATTCTGGTTATTTTGTATTTTAAGCGTAACTTTTGAGTCCAAGCTCTGATTTAGGTGATTCAAAAAGTGTTGGAAAGAAAAGAGAGAGATCTCCAACTTTTGTGTTTTACACTCTACCAAAATCCAAAAGAATCAAGATAAAAAATGAAACCAAATGCGGGGCACAGTGTCAAAGCCAAGTGCACATACGCAGGGGAAGTGTAGCGCATGTGCGCTGAGTCCAGAAGGCAATTTTCCAGAATGTGTTTGCATGCACATGCGCGCAAATAGGATATGCATGTGTGCCCAAAATAGCAGGGTTACATATTTTTTTTATTTTTGGCAAATTTCTTCGCCGGTTGGACTCTTTTTCATACGATTTCACATTCTTATCCTTACACAATTAGAAGGGAGTCAATGCTTTATTTCCTTGATTTAACTAGGTTTTCAGCAGAGAAAATTCTTCATTATTCTTTCATGGCACTTAGTGCCTAAAACCTTTTTCTTGGTGGAGGGATTTGAAGCCCTGGTCAATTTTACTATGTTGTGAGACTTTTTGTTCTTGAATTTATTCAATTATATATCAAGTGTTGATTATTTTTCAGCGATTAATTTTAGGATTGTTCTTTTTAACTTGTTATTGCTGCAAAATAATTAAGTTATTAGAATTAATATATTGCTAGATTGTTTTAACCGCGTGTGCTTAATGCAATCTGTGAAGCAACTAAGTTTGATAATTGCTCAATTAGTGTTATTGAATTTACAAAAAATAATCAACTAATTCGTATAACTGCGTGTGTTTATGTTTAATTAGCCTAATTGTTCTTGTTGATTTTAATACTTCTATTAATTAATCATTGGCGCGTGTCTAGATTAAATTAATAGTTAGGGTTCATTGGATCGCGTGCCTTGAAAATTAACCAACTTTAGAAAGAAATAAGAATCAACTTTGATTGCGTTCTTGTTCTTTAAATTATCTTTCTTATCTTATTGCCTTTAAATTTTTAATTGCTTCTGTAGTTTAGTAGTTAGGGTTTTATTGGATCGTTTTTATAGAGTAGATTAATTTAAATTCTTGTTCTTGATTAAATTCTTTCTAGTAGAATAGGTTGATTTCAGGCTTTAGTCAATTATATTTAATCGCTTAACGTAGGATTAGTATTTTACATTCTTGTTTTTGTTTTAATTTTTCGTGATTACATTTAGTTTAAATTTAGTCAAAAACTCTTAATTATTTCATCTAAGAAGTAAATAGGCTTGTAAACCTAGTACTTGTTCCAATAGTCCTCGTGGGAATGATTCTTATTCATCTTATGTACAAACTTATCTCATATACCTGCTAATGTGTGGGAATTGGATAGGATAATTAAGGTTTTCTTTTATTATTATTACTTGTTCGTTGTTCTCAAAAATCCTAATCAATATTTCTACCAAACAAGTTTTCTGCGCCGTTGCTGGGGACTATTTTTGTTTGGTAACAATATTAGGTGTAGTGAATCTTACTAGATTAGACTTTTTATTTCTTTTGTTATTATTTACAATTATTTCTTGTTCTCTCAATTGTGTTTGGATTTGGTCTTCGATATTTGATCTTTGGTTTTCTTTTCATGTAGTTTATGGTAGATACTCGATCGTCCAATCAACCACTTCATCTAATAGAGAATCCAAACTGACATGCGAATGAACAAGAAAGGGTTGTAGGCGACAATGGCAATCTGGTTAATTCTAATGCTGAACCCCGATCTCTTGAGATTATGCCATACCTAATTTTGAGGGGGCGAGTTGTAGCATTGCTCGGCTGCCCATGCAAGTGAACAACTTTGAAATTTAGCCTGCACTAATGCAAATGCTCCAAACATATACTATGTTTGGAGAAGAACCCAATGAAGATTCCTATGAGCAGTTGATCAGGTTTGAGGGAGGTCATTGATACATTTTGGTACAATGGAGTCTACCTCAACTCTATCCAAATGAGAGCATTCCCCTTCTTTATGTGATAGAGCAAAGTTGTGGTTGCAGTCATATAGACAAGATACTTTCACAACATAGGACCAACTGCTCAAGAATTCCTAGCCAAACACTTTCCACCCGCTAGGACCACTAAGCTCCAAAACGAGATCACATCATTCAGAAAAATCACTGGAGAGAGCTTGGGTGAAGCATGGGACCGCTTCAAGGAGCCATTGAGGAGGTGTGCACATCATGCTATACCTATATGCCCGCAAGTCCAAACTTTCTATAATGGACTATTTTCAGAGACAAGATTGATAGTTGATTCTAGTGTAGGAGGTTCTTTCTCATATAAGACTCCAGAGGAAGCGCAAGAGTTGTTGGAGAGAATGGCATCTATTCATTACTATCACGGAGCAATAACTGCCCTAGTTGGACAACAACAGCAAGCGAAAGAGATATGTCTGGACACAAGGCTTAAGTATGCTTAGCTATGACACTTTCATATCTCAGTAGAACATGATGATGAATGCCATTACAAACTTGACAAAAGTTGTAAAGAATATGGGAAGAAGCTAAGTGAACTCAATTGGTTCGACATCCCAAGGGATCTTGAGTTGTGATTTCTGTGAAGGAAATCACCAAAATGGCATATGTGATACTTCAGTGATGCAAGGTGAGCAAATTCATTTTATTTCCAATCAAAATCCCAGCTCAAGAAATCAACCTATCAATTATGGAAACACATGTAACCCATCTTGGAAAACCATCCTAACTTTTCCTAGTCAAACCAAGAAAACATCTAAAATCAGTCATTTCAGTCAATTGCTCCTCAACATAATTTGTCCAATCAAACATTGTCATCAAGACCATACCAACCACCACATGAAAGGAATCCCCAGAATTTTCCACCTCAAAATAGCTCATACCAACCTCCACCACCAAGACCACCATTTCAAAATCCAAATTATCCCGCACACATGTGAATCGTGATACATTTTATACTGATAATTTGAGAAGGAATTTTGAGGGGTTGCAAAGGGAGTATGAGAAACTGCAGGTTACCACGAGGAACCTTGAGATACAATTAGGACAGACAGCTTACCAAAACATTGAGTGACCAGCTGGAACATTACTGAGTGATACAATTCCTAACCGACGGGATAATAACCAAGGAAGAGAGCATGTTCATGCAGTCACATTGAGGAAAACACTGGAGCCAAAGAAAGTGGAGGATGATGTGTCGAGCAAAATGAAGAACGGTGCAATGAAAAAGGAAGACATATCAAAGAAGCAAGGATGATAACGAGGAACTATCTAAAGCTCTTGACCAACAAGGTAAGCCCGAGGATCATTCGGCACCTACAGCTAAGTATGTAATCATCCCCTTGAGCAAAGACTGAAAGAGGATTAAAAGACGAAAAATGTTTAGGAAGAGACAAATTTTGAAGAAAATTGAGATTAACTTTCCTTTTACTAAAGTCCAATAGAAAATATGCCCAGTTATGCTAAGTTCATGAATATGCCCAGTTATACTAAGTTCATGAAGCAGCTATCATCTAGCAAGGGAAGATTGATAAGGGACGAAATTTTATGCTTAAACGAAGGGTGTAGTTCCATCATTCAGAAAAATCTTTCCCCTAAGCTCAAGGGGATGATGACATTCCTTCGGGCTCTATGTGACTCAAACTTCCATAAACCTCATGCCTTATTCCACCTTTAAAAGGTTGAATGGAGAAGGATTGAAGCCAACAAACGTCACTCCCCAATTAGATGATAGAAGTGTGAGGCAACCAGTAGGAGTAGTAAAAGACCTTATTTTCAAAGTTGGTAAAGCATTTCTACCAGCCGATTTCATCGTGGTCGACAAGGAAGAAGACGTGGAGACCCTGCTCATATTAGGAAGACTTTTCTTGGCCATCGAGCGAGCCATCATTGATGTCCAAGCTAGAAATCTACAATTTAGAGTCAATGATGATATCGTTATCCGTTAATGTTTCTGATTCTTTTAAGCTTCAGCTGGATATGATGATGTTATTAGTATAGATATTATTGATAATTTGGTTAATGATTTTTGTAGGGAATCAATGAAAGATGAGACTGAGGAAATGAACAACATCTGTAAAGAGAAGATGGAAGCTAGCACCAAAGATAGCATGATGGATATACAGATCTTCTTCTGTATTAGGAGAGAAAGCTAAAGCTGTCTCTTATAAACATCTAGATGACCAACGAACCCCCCATCCTTGTGCTCAAATCACTGCCTTCTCATCTTAAATATGTTTTTCTAGGAGCGACTAATACATATCTAGTCATTGTCAATGCTTCTCTTATTGATATTTAATTGGGTAAATTAATATTTGTGTTGAAGAAACATCGTGGAGCTATTGCATGGAGCATTGAGCATATAAAAGGCATAAGTTCCACTGTTTGCATCCACAAAATACTCCTTAATGACACCTATAAGCCTATTAGACAACCTCAAAGGCAGATCTGTCTTAAATCCAACTTTAAAAGAGGTGGTTAAGAAAGAGGTTTCAAAATTGTTAGATGCTGGGGTCATATATCCCATTAGCAATAGTGAGTGGGTTAAGCCAATTCAAGTAGTGCCAAAGAAAGAAGGATGATTGTAATCATGAATGAAAAGAATGAATTAATTCCCTCTAGAATAGTGACGATGTGGCAGATGTGTATGGACTATAGAAAACTTAAAGAAGCCACTAGGAAAAACCATATTCCTTTATCATTCATTGATCAAATGGTTGAAAGATTATCTAGACATGCATTTTATTGCTTTCTTGATGGTTATTCAGGATATTGACAAATTGCCATCGCCTCTAAAGATCAAGAGAAAACCACTTTTACTTGTTCATATGGCATATTTGCATATCGGCGCATGCCTTTTGGCTTATGCAATGCATCTACTTCCTTCAGAGATGTATTTTTTCTATCTTTCATGATATGATTGAAAAGATTATTGAAGTTTTTATGGATGATTTGGCATAAATGGCATAGAAATCTGTCATGTTTATATAATCTTTCATGTGTATTGGAAGCAGACGTTAGTCTTCAAACTTGGCACTTAAAGTGTCATTTTATGGTTCAGGAGGGAAGTTTTAGACCTTGGTATTTCAACTAAGGGCATAGAGGTAAATAAAAGTAAGGTATAAATTGAAAAATTACCACCTCCCACGAATGTGAAAGAAGGAAGGAGTTTTCTTGGTCACGCTGGTTTTTACTAGCATTTTATTAAAAAAATTTCTTTGATTTTTCACCCTTTATGTGCTTTATTGCAAAAAGGTGTGTGCCTTTTGTTTTCGATGATAAATGTTTGCCTGCATTCAATAAGTTAACAGAAGATTTGATTACTACACCGTGATATTCGTACGGAATTGGAATTTACCTTTTAAATTGATGTGTGATACAAGCGACTATGCCATGGGTGTGCACTGTGTCAAAAGAAAGAAAAAGTCTTACATGTTGTGTATTATGCTAGCTGAATATCCTTAATAAAGCACAAATGAATTACTCTACCACTGAAAATGAATTATTGGCAGTAGTTTTTGCATTTGATAAGTTTAGGTCATATTTGGTAGGTAATAAGGTGAGAGTTCATACGGATCATTCAGTCCTTAAATACCTATTGACCGAAATGATGCTACACCTAGACATTTTTACTATTGCAAGAATTTGACTAGGAGGTGGTGGACAAGAAAGGAGCCGAAAATACTGTGGTGGATCACCTTCCGTGACTTAAGGGACCCATGGCAAGAAAGGGTGATGAAGTACCCACAAATGAGACATTTCGGGAAGAACATTTGATGAGAATCGAGGATAGAGTACCTTGGTACGCGGATATTTTCAACTTCTTAGCCACCAAGATCATTCCGTCTACCATGGATGTAAATCAAAGAAAGAAATTTCTTTCAGAAATGAAGTACTATGTTTGGGATGACCTTTACCTCTATCGTCGGTGTAAGGATCAAGTAATCTGGTGATGCATTCCAAAGAGTGAGGTACAAAGTGCTTTATTTCATTGCCACTCTTCACAAGTAGGGGGACATCACGGCTCAGAAAGGATGGTTACAAAGGTGTTGCAAAGCAGATTTTTCTAGCCAACATTGTTTCATGATGCAAGAGATTTTGTGACCCAATGCGATCAATGTCAACCTGCAGGAAATTTGTCTAGAAAAGATGAAATGCCATTGCAAAACATACTGGTTAATGAGATTTTTGACGTGTGGTGTATTTATTTTGTAGGCCCATTTCCATCATCAAATAATAATAAGTACATTCTTGTGGCAGTGGATTATGTGTCAAGTAGGTTGAAGCAACGGAACTACCAACAAATGACGCAAGGGTGGTGACAAACTTTGTAAGGAAAAATAATTTCTCACCATTCAATATGCCGCACACTTATAGATTATAAGTGATGGAGGATCACATTTCAAAAATTCTTTATTTGAATCTATCTTATCTAAAAATGGAGTCACCCACAAAATTGCCCTACCATACCACCCGCAAACTTCTGGGCAAGTAGAGGTTTCAAATAGGGAGTTGAAGCTCATACATGAAAAAACAGTAAATTTTTCGAGGAAAGATTGGTCCAAGAAGCTAGATGATGCACTTTGGGCATATAGGACTGCATTCGACGCCAATTGGGATGTCTCCTTACCAACTTGTTTATGGTAAAGCTTGTCATCTCCAGTTGAAATCGAGCACAAGGCATATTGGGCGATCAAAACTATCAATTATGACCTAAAGGATGCTGGTGAGAAGGGGCTTCTTGATTTAAATAAGTTAGATGAGCTCTAAAGAGTAGTCTATAAGAATACACAACTGTACAAGGAGAGAGCTAAGATGTAGCATGACAAACATAGTCTCAAAAAAAATTTGAAGGCCGGGGACATGGTTTTATTATACAATTCTAGGCTCAAGTTGTTTCTCGAGAAGTTGAAGTCAACATGGAGCGGATCGTATGAAGTAGTGCAAATATTCCTATATGGTGCAGTGGAACTGAATGCAGGAAATTAAGGCAATTTCAAGGTTAATAGCCAACGAGTGAAGATCTACCATGGTGGGATTGTTAAGGAGGGGCAGAAAACCCTCCACCTTGTCAACATTTGATCAAACGAGCCAAAGTTGAGCCTAAGACAATAAACAAGGGCGCTACATAGGAGGCAACCCATGTTTTTCTAAATTTTTGTTCTTATGTTTTCGTTTTGCTTTTCTTGCTTTTGTGTCGTTTAAATGTGCATTAAATTAATTTGTGGGAAAACAGTGGAAGAAAAGTGAGTTTTAGGGTTAAGGGAAAAGTGCTTTAAGTTATTGAGTTGAAAAAATTTGCATTGAGATGAATATTTGCTTACTGCATTTTGTGCCCATGCATTGTAAAATTGTAGTGCCCAGGCACGAACTCAGTGAAACTTCTCGACCTTATTGGATTACACGCCTGGGTGCTACAATTTTGCAACGCACAGGTGCGACACCCAGAAGGGTTATATAAGCCTTCGATATAAACATAAGTTTAGGTTGTTTTTCTCCTTTATTTGACAATTCTCTCCCAAACTTTTTCCCAAAAATCTCTTTCACCCCCAAGTTTGCAACTTTCCAATTAATTTTGTCTCCTATATTCATCCAAATTTTAAACCCACACAACTTTTGCATCAACAAAGGTATGATTTTTTTTCTTTCTTAAATTTATTACTATTTGGGTTTTCTCTTGCATATCATTAAAGGTTCAATTTTTGATGCATAATTCATCCTAAATTTTTTAAATTTTATACATTATGCCTAATTTATGATGTGTTATTGTTGTGTAACTTATTTTTTATTTGGAACCAAATTCAATAAGTTGAATTGTTTTATGCACACCATATGTTTGGGTCATATTTGGTTTGATTTTATGTGGGAATTTCTATTCCTATCATTAGAATTACATCAATTATGTGATAATATGATCATAAGGATGGTTTGTGATGTTTTTCATATATTTTCCCTAGCGATTTTGTTATCCTATAATGGTGAGGCTTTATGTGGACTGAGTTTACATTCAAACATCTAAATACACGGTTTTGTGGCATAATTATGTATATGAATCAAAATTTGGATATTTATTGAGGTGTATAATGGTTAGTACTAAGTAATCAGACCATATTTTTTTAAATTATGGAGTTACTAGATTATGCATGCCAAGTGTTTGTTAAAATGCCTCAATGCGTGAATGTGTCAAAACACTCTGCATAATTGCATGAATTTCCATCCAAGGACATCGTTCATAATTAAAGAGTGAGATTGTTCATCTTTTGGCTATTCACCCTTGGAATAACTCCATTACTTATATGTTACTTAGAATGGCCATTAATATTATGATTCAATTCTAAGTGAATAGGATGGGTTATTAATTGTAATTGTAAAATTGCATAAGTGTGGTGTTGTTGGTTATTCTAACAAGTGACTCTTATAAGTACGAGGCCTAATGATATAATTTTGGAGAACATGATGATACAATAAATTGCTCGTCTGTTGATACTGTTTTGGCCTTTAAAAAATACTTGAATTGGCTTTGCAAATAAGACAATTGATTGGAAAATTTTCCTACGTAGGATTATTTCTTTAATTTATTATTCTAGTTTGATAGTTTAAATTTGATATTTGGATTAATAATATACTTGATCAAATTTCAAATATGTGATTAGCATCATTTAACTATTATTCTAAAGAAAACAAAAATTAAAAAAGTTTTAGATTGAAAAATCAAGTTATAATTAAATTTAATCAATCAAACTCTTCTCCAACAGGTGTGCCAAAAACTTGATGCATGCTAGACACACTATATAAGTGCACTAGTCGAACAAGTAATAAAGTGATAAAGTAGAGTATCGTTCCTATGAGGAAGAGTGAATGGATTGCAAATTAATCACAACTAGACTGTAAACATTATCAGAGAAATTGGAGTGAGAAGTAGATTACATAACTAAACTAAAAATAAATTAATTAATACCTACAAAGCATCAACAATGACAAGAAATCAAGAACTAAGGATGTTAGAAGAAAATTGATTTCACATAACTAAAATAAACATAAGATCAAATCAAAGAAGAATCAACCACGAAGAACATAGGATGGAAAGTTTCCTAATTGTATTAGACGTTCTCTATCTACTAACTATCCCTATTCAATTGATTTTCAAATCAGTCTTTCAAGAGTCAATCTAGGTAAATAAAATCAAAAAATCAGGAATTTTAGAACCCCTAGTTGTTAGTACTTATTCAAGCCACTAAACAGACCACACAATTCATTGGCGATGAAACATCCATTATAAATATAAACAAATCATGGTTTGCATTATCTTCAACTAATATTCAATTCATAGATACCAATGAGGATCAATTCATAAAGAGAAAAAGCATCAAGAATAATAACACAAACTCTCATGAACAAAAAATCACAAAAAGAATGAATCTTTATTCAAATAAAGTACTCATGAATTATGTAGCTAGGTTACATCAACCCCTACCACAGAACTAAAACATGAAAGTAAATATGAGAGTGTACTCTACCATACTCCAATAAAACACAAGATGATATGAGATGTTAAAATAGATCCTTAAGGGTCCTATTAATAGTTACAATATGTCCTGCAGTGTAAGGTAGGGTTTTAGGTCCAGTTAGGAAAATATAGGCCCAAAATCAAACTCAAAAGTCATAAAAATTGTGAATTGACTCATCTATATTTTTACTTGGTTAGAGCATTGTGTTGTTGTTGTTCTAGACTCTTTGAATTTGGCAATGAACCCCGTGATACTGGTTCTTTTGTCTTCCGGAACGGCACGACACTTTAATTGCAGAACCATTCTCGAATGGAACTTTGCTGTACATTTTCTTTGTACTTTTAAGCTCCAATCTCTCCTCCACCCTACAAAACACACAAACAACATATAAACATTAAAAAAAATACATAGAACCATTAAATTACAAAAGATCTAGAAAAATGCACTAAAATACTTAAATATACCAGTAATGTTGCAAAAATATAGATCGAAGTGAACGGAAAATGAGCAAATCTATTTTATAGATTTATCATGTACTAAAAGAAGTAAGAATAACCCTAATTTAATAGGATTGTTATTGGAATGTACCTATATTGGTGTGCATTGAGCTGAAAAGGATTTATTTCCCTAGGGGAAGTTTTGATGTTAAAGTCAGTTAGTTTAGAATGAGAATAAAATATGGTGAATTGAAAGACAAAAGTAGTAAATGAATAATGCTTATGAAATAACTAACCTCTTAAATGATCTATTTATTGAGTTGTAGGAGGGCCTCATGCCTATTGGGCCTTGATCAGGCATTTAGGCCTAGGCATGATAAAAATTAGCTTTCCCTGATGTATGGACTCTAATGTAGATTTAGCCACTTGAGGTTACTTGATTAATGTTGCATTTTTGGTATTATCACTTGTCTTCTAAGATAGAATGAGTGATTTTTGTGTGATGTGATTGAAAATCAAAAACAGGTCTACAAGCAATAAAATTAACTGACATCATTGCATTTAGAGGATCGGGGTGTAACAACTACTAGACATAAAAATCTTTCCACTAATCAGACATAGTCACCAATCATTTTGTAACTAAACTACAAGTTTAACTAAGAAAACAAGTAATTCAACACTAATAAACTAGTTAAAGTAAAAAAGCAATTAAAGAGTCTAATATAAGAAAGTAAATGAAGATTACTCCAAGAAAGCAATTATTAACTTTAATCTAGTAAAGCAAGTAAAAACTAAATTAAGAAAGTAAGTAAAATTAATCTAGGAAAGCTTAATAAAAACCATTAAACTAATTTTATCTAAGAAAATAGTAATTAAACTAGAGGATTAGGAAAACTTCATTTTAAACTAAATTGAGAAATGACAGGAAATTCAAAAATAAAATTTTTTTTTTTTTTGGTTTTTAAGAAGATTTTTATAAAAGCCTACTAAATTCTAATGGATTTAAAACAAGAAATTAGATGTTTAAACTAAGTTCATCTCTAAAAGTATAAGAATAAGATGAACTTGTTAGGAAATTTAACTTAAGTTTACCTATTTTGGAATGCAAAGAAATTTAAATAAAAAAAAAAGTAAAAATTATATCTTCTTGTAGCAAAAAAGAATACCCAATAAGATTAACTAAGAAATATTAAAACTTGCTAGAATTGAAAGAGTAGATCTAAAATGAAATTAAAGAGAACCTTTTAATTAGAAGAAAACTTGAGAGTTAAGCTATACTAAAACTGCTCTAAAACTACAATTTTTACCACCTACGCTTACGCTATGCGTACTCTACTCTATTCTCCTTCCCATGGAATATTATAAGTTTTGTATTTACGAAAAATTCAGCAAAAATATTACAATTGGCAAAAATGGCAAGGCTAAAATACGTACATATATATATATATATATCGCGATATGGAATTTGTATACGAAATGCATATCGCGATATGGAGCTTTCTTTAGCAACCTTGAATTCTCTTTTTTGCCCTTCATCCACTTGAATCTTCTACTTTAAACTCTGTACCTTTAAATCAAAACCTATAAAATACTCAATAAACCTAATAAGTATCCAATTATACTGAATTTAGTACTACTGTCATGATATTTACACAAATACAATTGCAAATAGTAAATTCAGTGAAATTAAACAAAAACATATAAATCTACTCTAAAATCTGAAAAATACTAACAAAATGCAAGAATAATCAAGAAAAATAACAATAGTTTCTTAGAGTTGCCACACCCCCAAACTTTGCAATTTGCTAGTCTCGTGCAAAATAAGGAAGAAAAAGAGCATAAGTAAGCACGAAATACACCACCAAGGAAATCAAAATGTTAAACTTTAGGGTAATTTCCAAAAGAGAAAATGGGGTTTAACTCAAAACTAAACATTTTCATCTATCCCTCCATCTATAAAAGTATGAACTAGTTTCAATCACAAACATTACTTTTACAAATGCAATGTTCAAGGAATGCCAATTTAAATGCACATTGAGCTAGAGTAAAGATATCAACTTCCTCAAAAATTTGCTTCACATATTGAAAAATCTTAAATAAGACTTGTTTTAAGAAGCTCCCAAAAAGTTGGAAATGGCATGCCTGGACATTTGTTGGCACCACAAAATCTGACTAAGTACATTAATCGAAGTATTGCTTGAACCCAACTCTCAAATCTCTAATATCCCATATTAAGCATCATTTAGGACTTTCAAAACTTGTAATGTAGGCTAAGGAAGTAACGCAAGATAAATTTGTATAAAGTAACTTAAACCACCTTAGTCATTCCAAAACAAACTCTTTGTACCACTATTCCAAACATTTAGTCCCAAAACCAACATGACTTAACTAACAAAAAACCTTAAAGACGAAAACATTATTTTGAACTTGAAAGACGAAAACATTATTTTGAACTAAATCAACTTGTTGTGTATAAAAACGGATGATCATTATTGAAAATAACATAATATTATTATTAAAATTATTCAAATTTTTCAAATTAAATAACAATAAATAAGATTAAAAAAATTTGCTAATGGAAAATATAAAAATCATTATTTTTTATATTTCATTCCCCAACAGATATATTTAAGCTTTCCTTATACCATCATATAAACTTTTTTATTATATTGAAGAACTAAGATAGATCCACAATGACCAAGGTGACGGGATTAAGAAGGAGTAAATAAATAAAGTGGTATGTCTAAGCTATGTGGTTGACATAGAAATTAGATTATAAGGCTTGACGGGAACCCTGGAGATAAAATTAGTGCAAGGTAGGATTTTTGGCTCAAACGATTCAAGAAAATGTCTGGATCATTTTCAAAATCCAGCTATGTAACTAAAAACAAGGAATCCACACTATCCCAATCATTGTACCAAGTCAAACCTCACAGAACCCACAAAATATCTGAAAGAATAATATTTCATGCACTATGATAAAACGATGCTTAATTCATTTCTTTCTATACTTAATATCAATTTCCAAAAACTTAGAAATGTTGAAATCATATCAGCAATTACTTGAACTTGGTATTAGCCAAACACTAACGAGGGAAAAACAAAAACAGAAACAAAGTTTGAGTGAAAAACTAGTTAAGAAAACCATTTTATTAAGTAGTTGAAAATTTTGTTGTGCTTCAAGTGTTAGGTCCTATTTTGCACATGAACTGTATAACTTCAGTGTGTTCAACATTCAACTTCAACACTATCAAACAATAAAATACAAAACCATTCCCAAGAAGCAAGAAATAACACCCCAAACTTGTCAGTTTATTGAAGTAATGAGTACGACTCATCCATTTACTCACCCAAAGTAAAACAAACACATACTGGCTTGGGTAAAATTAAAATATAGAAAGCATAATTAAAGAGTAAAGTCCTAACATATTGGCCCAAGGACTTACTCATAATCCACTAACATAAACATAAACTTAAAGAAGCTAAGGCATTTATAGTCAAAAGCATGTAATATTTGTAAGCACAATAATTACAATCAACCATGCAAGTACAAATATAAAATCTACTTGGCCTCATCTCTCTGTCCTCATCTAATTTATTTGAATAGAAATTCACATTAAACAAAGTGGTATCTAAAAAACAAATAAAGAAAACATAATAAAAGAGTACCTGGAATTCTAAGGAAATGAAATACAAAAATGTTACTTCAAAATCTCCAAAACTCATATAGTAAATAAAAGGATTAAGAGTAATAGGGATAAAAGGGATCTTCTCCAATAGGTCCAATCGTGAAGCCTCATTATCGGCATCATTCATGTGATGATCAAACTCATCTTGACATTCTTCAACACCAACATGTTGGCTTTCCTCAAAGTCTTCATATTGTGCTCCACCGATCCCACCAACTTGTTGTTGATCTAGTTGTGTCGCTTGAGTTGCCCAGACGTGGTGAATAAAAGTGCTGCCCCTAGAAAACTCCATAGTGCCAAGTAGGTGGTGGTAGTGGATATATCCATGAGCTCGATAGTGAAGGTTGAGCGTTTATTGCCATTTGTACCATCTTGTGGTGAACAAAAATTTAACTGTATGTCTAGTAACCATACAGTTTAGTCATCTCCTCTTCTCTATTGAAGAATTCTATGGTGCATTAAAATTATAGTTCGGCTGAAAAAAGAAAGCTTGAGCAAGAGCTAAGTGAAGTGGTGGTTCAGGTTGATGTCGGTCGGACTCACGCACCATATTATGTACATACTCTTTATTGATTCAGGCTCTCTCAAATGTTTGGACTTCCCCTAGAATTACCGGCATCCTACATCAATACATAAAAATGATATCAATTCTGGTAAATAGAAGTTAGGACGTTTTGACATTCCATTTCATATATGTCCTTGGCAAATCAATTTCCCAACATTTAGTGGTTTGCCAAAATAGCATAAACAAGAAGGCTTTATCCCTTTGTGCCACAGGTACAATCATTTATCTGTCTCTTTATGAAATTTCTATATGTATCAAGGGACACCTTAGGCATGTAGGAAAAGAATTGATTTCCTCAGCAGAAAAATCTACCAACATACTAGACTTATTACCAACCAAGTGACAAAGATTGAAATGAAATTCCATGACTAGGTTGGTGTAGCCTAGTTTTACTTCTTCATTGAAGTGCTGCCAACTTCTTCTAAGCAATTATGCCTCTAGTTCCAATCTAATTTGCTCAAGGTCGCCCCAATTTTTAGACAAATCAAATGTTCGCCCCATAATAATGTCATGCTTTTGATAAGAGTTGAAAATATCTTTAGCCCAATCATTTACAAAAATCAATTCATTGCTAAGTTCAACAATTTCACTAGGTCCCTCTGGTACTTTTCTTTTCTTTGAAGATTCACCTCTTCCCCTACCTCTTCTTCTAAAATGAATTTCAGGCATGATAATCAAATTTCAAAAATTTCTCAAATATATCTCAAAATCAACCAACTACAAAATCACAATAAGAAGGTACCCACAACAATTATCACTCCAATTCAAGCAACAAGATCACATACCCAACAGAAAATCACAAATCACAAAAAATCGATTCTACAAAATCCAAGGAAAAACTCAAAACCAATCTGTATTTATCCCAAAAGTGATTCTAGAACAAGATGACTTGCAGGCTTGAGCACATTTGAATAATTTTACCCAAAAAATGTTGTGAAATTTGCCTCTTGTTAAGCCCTAAAATCCCTGAATTTTACCTTGAATCTTTAGGCAAATCCATTATCCTAGCACTTTGATGGTAGGAATTGAAGTTTAAGTGGCTTAATGGGTTAGATTATGGTGGGTTATTGGACTATTTTTTGGAGGGGGAATGGATTTTGTGAGAGAGAGAGAAGTTTAAGTGTCTTAATGGGTTAGATTATTGGACTTTTTTTTTAGGGGCTAGGGTTTTTTCTAGGAGTGAATTTGGAAGAAGCAAAGCTGAGAATTACCCTTTTAAATTCTCTGTCCAACATCAATATCATGATTATGGGGTCAGAAATAGGCATGGGTAAGAGGGCAATATTGCGATATCAATGCGTCTTTCACAGAATCAATATCGTGATATGACTCTGAGTTAAAAAACAAGGATTACAAAAGTTCGCCTCCACAGCACGACAACAATTTTGATAGCAATACGTCTAAAAAAATTTCAGGCAATACCCCGTTATGGAAATCCATATCTGGATATGGAGTGAACTTTTGCAATGGCCAATTCTCATACTTGGCCAAATTTTCTGCTTCTTCACTGTACTCTTTACCTACAAACACGAAAAACACGTGTTACTAACATTTTCACTCATTTCCTTGGCAAAAATTATTATAAACATGTTAAACACTTAAACCAAATTCTACCAAAATCAAAACCAACATGATTCATCACAAAATTAAACTAAAATCAAACAAAAAACAAAAAATTAAAGCTTGGGTTGGCTCTCAAGAGTGATTCTTTATAGTCATTAGCTTGACTATGATATGGATGATTTAGGTATCAACATTTTTCAAAAGGATGATTGTGCGCCCTTTTTCCTTTGGATCACATGATAAATGTTCAACCTGTGACCATAGACTTTGAAATTTGAATTTATCACTTTTAACTCTACAGCTCCATGCGGGAATACTTGAACTACTTCATATGGACCTTCCCGCCTAGACTTTAGACTTCCCAGAAACAATTTCAGTCTAGAATTGTAGACTAGAACATGATCACCATGAACAAAAATCTTTCCTCAGGATTTTCATTCATGCCTGACTTCGGTCATTTCTCTATTAATCATGGAGTTCTCAAATGCATCCTTTCTAAACTCGTCCAATTCGTTCAAGTCCAAGAGTTGCTTCCCAGAAGCTTCCTTACAATCAAAGTTTAAACTTTTGATTACCCATTATGCTATATGTTCCAACTCACAGGGAGATGACAAGATTTACCATGTACCATCATATATGGTGACATTCTAATTGGTGTCTTGAATGCAGTGCGGTATGCCCATAGTGCACATCATCCAATTTTGTGACCCCAATCTTTTCTTGAATTGTTGATGGTCTTCTCCAAAATTCTCTTTAACTTCCTATTAGATGCTTCCACTTGACCCAATATTTGAGGATGGTATGCTAAAGCAATCTTGTGTTTCATCCCATACTTAAACATCAAGGTTTGGAATTGAGAATTCTTTAAGTGAGACTCTCCATCACTTATGATTGTACATGGCAATCCAAAGTGGGAAAATATATTTTTCATAAGGAATTTTGTGACCACTTTGGCATCATTCGTTGGTGTAGCAACCGCTTCTACCCATTTTGAAACATAATCAACTGCACCAAAATACACTTGTTGGCATAAGAAGTAGGAAAACGCTCCATGAAATCTAAGCCCCAAGCATCAAACATTACCAACCCAGCAATTCCATTAAGGGGCATTTGTTGTCTTTTTAAAATATTGCGAACCCTTTGACATTCATCGCATTTAAGTACAAGACTTCTCGAATCCTTAAAGATGTTCAGCCAAAATAATCCACTTTGCAAGATTTTCGACACAGTCCTCTGGGCCCCATGATGTTCTCTAGTAGGTGATGAATGGCAATGTCTCAAAACATCTTCCACTTCTTCCTCCAGAAATCACCTTCTTTGAACTTGATCACTGCAATAGAGGAAAAGATGAGGCTCGTCCCAATAATAATTCATGATTTCTAAAAAGAATTTTCTCGTTTGGTTCTCACTCAAAGAACATGGCACCATCTTTGCAACTAGATTGTTCACCATATCCGAAGACCAAGGGTGACCTTCTTGGAACATTTGCAACTTCTGTATCGCATATTCTTCTTGGATTGGAATTCCTTCGTGAGCAACTAGCCTTGAACCGTCTATTCTTGATAGATGATCTGCAACCATATTCTCATATCCGTTCTTGTTTAACACCTCCCAATCAAATTCCTGCAAAAGAATATCCATATTTGCAATCCGGGATTATTCTTGCTTTAAGAATAACTACATCAATGTCGAATGATTGGTATGAACAACTTTGGAGTCCAATCAAATATGAACAGAATTTTGAAAATGCAAACACTATGGCAAGTAATTTATTTTCCATAGTTGATTAATTCATTTGTACTTCATTCAATGTTTTACTTTCATAATGTTGAACCCCAGTTCTGTTAATCATGTTTTGATGATGACCAAATCGCACTAATGGTTTGGAAACAAGTGTGTATAAAAATGGGTAGGTTTGGATGCAAATTATCGTCCGAACAAAACAACCGAAGACTCCATGGACGTAAATGACTGTTCGAAAGACAGAGCTTCTGACAATGTTAATCGTCCGACACAAAGAATTTGAAGCAGTCTCGAACGAAGAATAGTGTTCGATCATATTTCCAAAAGACTTTGCTTCGATCGGATGCATGTTCGAACGCATTCTCGGACGTTCGAACGAATACCCTCAGAGAACGAACGCAGCGTATGACACAGAAGTTAAAGATTGCCGTCTGAAAGGTCCAACGGCTAGTTTTCCAGTAAACAGAAAATAGCCATTGGAAAGCTTGTTGGAAGAAGTTTTTGGGCAACTATAAATACCCCTAAGCCTTAATTAAATAACTAGAGACTTCTACATTGATTACATGTAATTCTTGAGCTATTTGGGAGAAATAGTGAGTACAAGTGTTGTAATAGTGTAGGTAGTTTTGTGAAAAGAGGTTAGTAGTGTAAGAGTTCTTCAAGTGTAAGAGTGGAGAGATAACAATTGTAACAAAGGGAAGTTGTGAGTGTAAAACTCTGGGCTCAACTAAAGGAAATTAGTGTGAGCTAGAGTGATCCTCATTTGTGTACAAGAGGTTATTGTCTCACCTACTTTGAAGAGACTTTTAGTGGCTAAATTTCAAGTTGAGAACTTGGTAGTTGCCTTGTAAGAAGCTCTTTGAGGTTGTAAGCTCCAAGCTTGAGAAAGCTTGGGAGTTTGGTTTGATACTCTTAATCTCAATCTTTTTATTGGTTCTTTGTGATTCAATTGTTGAATCTTTACTTATGATTATTTGTGCTTAAGTTAGCTCATTTGTTGCATAAAGTTTGCATTTCCTATTAAGCACATCAAAAGGTTTGTTCTTGAAACAACTTAATTCACCCCCCTCTTATGTTGCCCTTTGGGACCAACACATAATACATGCAAAACTTATTTGGTACAAAACTGCTCCTATAGCATAGTCTCACACATGAATTCAAAAACTGGTAAGCAATTAGGAGCAACAATTATTGGTTCGGCGACAAGAGCATGCTTCAATTCATTAAAAGCCTTCAAACAACCATCATCAAAATTAAATAAGAAATCTTTTTGAAGCAAAGAACAAATAGGTCTAGTAATATAAGAAAAATTCCTAATTAATCTTCGGTAGAAGCCTGCATGTCCAAGGAAACTTCACACCCCGTAACATTAGTAGGTGGAAGCAATCTTTCAATCACCTTAACGTTTTCTCTATCAACCTCTATTCCTTTAGATGAAACTCTATGTCCCACCACAATTTCTTCTTGTATCATAAAGTGGAATTTCTCCCATGTAGATTAAGGGTCAAATTAGTCTCCTCACATTTTTGCAACACATTTTACAAATTGGGCAAGCAATCATCAAAGGATGTACCAAAAACACTCCATGAAAATTTCAATACTTCACAACCATATCATGAAAGATGGCAAACATGAACATTTGAAAAGTACTAGGAGCTTTGCAAAGCTCAAAAAGCATCCTCCTAAATGCAAATGTGCCATATGGGCATGTGAATGTGGTTTTCTCTTGATCCTCTAGGCATATTGCTATTTGAAAATAGCCGGAGTTGCCATCGAGAAAAAAAATAATATGCAAAATTGGCTAATCTCTCTAACATTTTGTTAATGAAGGATAAGGGAAAATGATCATTTCGAGTAACTTCATTCAATTTTCTAAAATTAATGCATACTCTCCATCCTGTGACTAATATAGAAGGACAAAGTTCATTATTTTTGCTAAGAACCACAGTATTACCACCTTTCTTAGAGACGACTTGGGATGGACTAATCCATGTGCCATTCCAATACACATCCCACTAATAGGGAAAATAACACCAGCATCTAGCAATTTCGTGACTTCTTTTCTTGCCACCTTTTTCAATGTGGGATTCAATATCCTTTGAGTTTGTGCAATTGGCCTTTTCCCTTCATTCAAATTAATTTTGTGTGTGCAAATCGTTGGACTAATACCTTTTATGTGATCAATGGACCAAGCAATGACTTTTTATGAAATTTAAGCACCACAATCAATTTGTCAGGTTGCTCACAAGTCAAAACTTCATTCACAATCACGGGATAAATTTTATTCTCACCAGGGTAAGCATATTGAAAATGAAATAGAAGAGGTCTAACATTAACTTTGGTGGGTTTGTTGGTTAGAGACCCCTCGTTACCTATATCTTTACCGCCACTTACATCCTCTTGTTCTTGACCATTTTTATCCAAGAGGTTCAAACACTCCATTGTATTTTCATCATCTTGGCTCAACTCAATAGGACTTAGGATCACTTTTTTCCATGATGATTCCAACAATTTAGAATGGATATCTAAAAAAATATGAACCAAATCATCAATCACATTAATTGTTATTAAGTCATCATAAGTAGAAGGAAGTTTTAATGACTCAAAGACGTTAAAAGTTAAGTCTTCATTATTAATCTCATTTCCAACTTCTCTTCTTGGATGGCTTGAAGCATGCCCAATGGCTAGGAAAGGTATCCTAGAATGATTGGCATATT
Source organism: Cinchona pubescens (assembly GCA_025175665.1). Taxonomy (NCBI): domain Eukaryota; kingdom Viridiplantae; phylum Streptophyta; class Magnoliopsida; order Gentianales; family Rubiaceae; genus Cinchona; species Cinchona pubescens. Next base: position 198,996 of record JANKKI010000471.1, read on the forward strand.
TTGTGTCTTCCTTCATATCCTAAATTATGAAATCTGCTAGAAGATAGACTCTAACTACTTTGATGATGACGTCCTCGAGTATGCCTCTTGGAAATTTGATGCTACGGTCCGCAAGTTGCAAAGTAACACTAATGGGCTTCAAATCCCCACCATTGAGTTTCTTGTAGATTGAGAAAGGCATGAGATTAATCGAAACTCCTAAATCATAAAGTGTCCTTTCAAATTGAATGCCTCCTATTTCACAAGGTATTGAGAATGGACCCGAATCTTTGAGCGTTGGAGGTAACTTCCTTGTGATTTATGATTTACTACAACTTTTCACGAGGCATAGAATCTCATCTCCATGAAGCTTCGTCTTTGAAATAAGGAATTGCTTTATAAATTTGGCATAACTTGGTATATATTCTAAGGCTTTTATGAAATGGAATATTGATCTCAAGCTTCTTAAAAACCTCTAGAAACCTGTAGAAATTTTTGGCTTTTTCATCTTCTTTCAATCTTAGAGGAAATGGAATCCTCACTTGCTTGACCAATTCAAAAAGTGGATCTTGACTTCATTTTGTTGATTAAGTGACTTATTAGGCACTTCAATCATTTCACTTTTGCCCTTTGAAGACTCCCCTTTTTCCACATCATTAAACCCAAGCTTTCCATTCTCTTTTCACTTAGGAATTGAACTCTCTCAAACCTTGTTTTCCAATTTTTTACCACTTCTACGGATGATGGCTTGAACTTGTTCCCTTCCATTATAGTTTCTTTTATATTGATCCCTTGGATTTGGAATTGTATCACTTGGTAGAGCTCCAATTGAAGTTTTAATTTGCTTGCCTTGTGATTTGGCCCAATTGAGTCTCTAAGTTTTATGTAGATGCCCCTTTATTTCTCACAAAGTCTTTATGCTCTCTTCTAAAATTTTCACAATATCTTCTTCACGTCTGATTTTCTCTCCTCAAGGCTACAATTTCCCTCCTAAGGTTTTTATTATTAGTATTGTGGGTAAATTACATGGAAATCCCCAATGGTTTGGCCAACCTATATATTACTCCTGTGGTAGTGAAATATACATTTAACCCCCTATAATTTGGATTAAAATTAAATCATCAGTCATTCCATCCAATCAAAGAGCCAAAGGATAAAAAAGTTTAAATTTAAGGGTATGATTGTCTTTTAATATTTTTAAAACTTATTATCACAGAAATTTTAATTTCAATACCATTTTTTAGTTAAAAAGATTTAAAATAAATATTAAAAGACAATCATATCGGGAAAATGGAACCTTTTTAACCTTTGACCTTTAGATTGGATGTAATGACTAATCCAGTTTCATTTTTTCCAAACCACAGGGGGTTAAATGCATATTTCAATACCACAGGAGTAATATGTAGGTAAGCCAAATCACAAGGGGGTTCTGTGTAATTTACCCCTTAGCATTATCTTCTTCCCTTTGAGCATATTGATCATTATACATTGGGTGGGATTGGTTACGGGATGGCAAGAGTTCACTTGAAGTTGGTGGATGTTTCTTTGATGTGGATCTTGATAAGGTTAGGATGTGGAAGATGAATCTTTATTTGAAAATTTTGATTTGTGAAAGATTGATTGATGCTCGACATTTTGTGAGGTTTGACCGGCTCGTGAAAATTTTTGATGGTTCCTTCGAGAAGGGTTATAAGTGTTACCATACATATTAGGAGGATTCCTTGAGGAAGATGATCTGGTTGGACACATAGTTCAGTTGCTCATTACCATTCTTAGGTGCTTTGCATTGGCCATTCATATGATTGCCTATACCAAACTCAAATACGAACAACCCTTGGAGAGAGATTAAACCTTGGCATTAGCAGTGTTCCCCCTACCAAGATTTTCCAAAACTTTGGTTGAATTTGTCATCTTGTTCATCATCTATCATGTAGAACCAAAATTGCACCATTTTCTTTCAAATGCATTTTTCTCGTTGCACTTGAGGTTATTTTGCATTGCCTTGGGCATTGGGTTGCACTATTGGGCCATGTTTGTAGTAGTTCGATGCCATTCTATTAAGTAGATTTTATGCTTCCTATGGCATCTTAAATGAAATTGATCCTCCCACTGAAGTGTCTACGATAGGCTTTGTCTCTTGGTAAAGTCCACTATAGATTTTTTGAATTTAAAGCCACAAAGGAATGGCATGGTGTGGACACCTTCTAAGAAGTTACTTAAATTGCTCCGACACTTCACTTAGACTCTCTCCCACATCTTGTTTAAAAGATGTTATCTCATTCCTTAGCCTTGCAGTCCTAGATAGGGAAAAGTAATTAGGTAGAAAATCTTGTGCAAGCTCGTTCCATACGTGAATTTCCCTTGCTCTTGTGATTGGAGTTACCATTTCATCCTATCACTTAATGAAAACAGAAAAAACCTCATGCGAATGCAATCGGGATCAATTCCATTGAACTTAAAAGTGTCCAAGACTTCCTCAAAGTTCATTAAGTGTGTGTTAGGTTCTTCATTGGGACCAACCCCAAATATTTTGTGAGTTCGTAATATTTTAATAAGTGCAGGCTTTATCACAAAATTATTAGCTTGAACTAGCATTCTTACTAAACTTGAATATGCTCCATGAAAATTTCGCATAGCATAATCTCGTAGTGGACTACCATATGCTTGAAATCTATTACCAACTCCAATGGCTCCTATCCCATTTCCAAAACCTCCCAATCCATTGTTGCATTCAATTCTTCACTATCATCAATCCTTGGATTTTCATTGAGACCCCTTGCATTGTTATGTTGATTTGCCATTTCGAACTTTTCTAACTCTTGTTGAACTCATTTCTCCTTTCTAAGCCTTCGCCATAATTCTCTTTCTTTTTCTATATCAAGGCTAATGAATTCTTCTTCTTTTCATGTACCATGCACTACAAAAGGAAATCAAACCATGTCAACATCAAATGTCAACTTCACCACAAATAAAGATTCATTCATAAACAAGAAAAATGACACTATTTTTAACTAAAACTAACTAACAAATAATAAAAACATCTAATCTAGCACAATTCATTAGGAACTAGTATTGTCATTAACCAAGACAATCCTCGGCAATGGCCCCAAAACTTTATAGTGTGTGATTTATGTGTGATGTGATTGAAAATCGAAAACTCACACTACTAGCAATAAAATTAACTCAATCAATACCAAAAATCAACCACATACTCGCAAGTATACAAGGTGGGTTTGTAGTACTTGGGCAAGTATCATTCCGTCAAAGACTGGGGATGTAACAACTACTAGACTTAAGAATCTATGCACAAGTTAGACAATCACCAATAGTTTTGTCACTAAACTAGTAGCTTAACTAAGAGAACAAGTAATTAAATCTAAGCAACTAGTTAAACTAAGAAAGAAATTAAAGAGTCCAATCTAAGAAAGTAAATGATAGTTACTCTAAGAGAGCAATTAACTTTAATCCAATAAAGCATGTAAAAACTAAATTAAGAAAGTAAGGAAAATTAATCTAGGAAACCTTAATAAAAACCATTAAACTAATTTTGTCTAAGAAAACATTAATTATTCTAGAGGATTGAGAAAACTTCATTTTAAACTAAATTGAGAAATTTAAGAAATGACTTGAAATTTAAAATTAAAACTAAACTTTTTGGTTTTCAAGGAGATTTTTATAAAAGCCCACTAAATTCTAAAGAATTTAAAGCAAGAAATTAATGCTTCAACTAAGAAATCTCTTAAAGTAGCAAGAACATATAAGAAATTTCACTATATAATGTCTCTTTTTATTCTAATTTAGAATAAATTAAATTTAAATTAAAAGATCAAGACTTATATCTACTTGTAACTCTCTCCTGGATATGTAATAAGATTAACTAATGTATAAGATTAAAACTTGGCAGAATTAAAATAGTAGATCTAAAATGAAATTATTGAGAACTTTTCAATTAGAAGAAAACTTGAGAATTAACCTATACTAAGACTACTCTAAAACTGCATATAGTACCAAGACACCAATACTATGTGAACTCTATTCCCTATTCTCCTCCCTATGGAATATTAAAAGCTTTGTAAAGGTAATTTGAGCTAAGCTATTATAATTGGCAAAAATTACAAGGTTGAAACATGTATCTATATAGTGATATGGAATTTGTATAAGAAATCCATATCGCGATATGGACCTCTAAAAATGGCTAAAAATCTTAAGCCATATCGCGATATGAATTTCATGCGTAAATTCCATATGGCGATATGGAGCCTTCTTTTGCAACCTTGAATTTTCCTTTTTGCCCCTCATCCACTTAAATCCTCTACTTTAAGGTCCATACCTTGAAGTATAAACTTGTAAAATGCCAATAAACCTAATAACTGAGTATATAATTGTACTAAATTTAGCACTAATATAAAGATATTTACATCAAATACAATTGAAAAAACTAAATGAAATTAAACCAAATAAAAACACAAAATTCAACTTTAAAATCTGGGAAATACTAACAAAATGCAAGAATAATCAAGCAAAATAACTTTAGTTTCCTAGAGTTATCACTATGCTCTCAACATGAGTTTGTTTAGGTTGAGAGTACTTGAGGGTGCTGCTATAATGATGCTCTGGTTGAGAGCTAATTATAATTTCGAAGCAATGGTAGTGTATAAGTTTCTCTTATGATTTTGCTGCTTCGTTGCGGCATTGCATCTTTGGCTAAAAATATGTAGCAGTGTTGGTTCTATCTTTGAAGAATTCATTTCTCGAAGTTGCACTCTTAAGTGTGGTCATATCTTGGGTTCATCAATTGAGAAGACTTACGTTTTGACTAACGGAAGGGTTAAGTTTGAATCTTGGAAGTGAGCTTACGTTGAGGAGTCCTCACTTGAGGAGACTTGAGCTTATATGCCTTACAATAGTAGATCTCACTCTTGGGAGCTTACTTAGATTAACTAGTCCTCACTTAGGAAGACCTTAATTTTGCTCCCAGAATGGTACAATGAGATTGTGGCAGTGGACTTTGCTTAGTTAGTTCTCGCTTATGAAGACTACATTCTACCCTCGAAAAGGTATCATGCTTTTGGGAATGGATTTAGCTTAGGTGCTTAGTTTAGGTACTTACGTACTTTGCTTACGTATTGAGCTTAGGTATTTAGTATAGATACTCAACTTAGTTACTTAGCTTAGATACTTACTTTAAGTACTGACCTTCAATACTCACTTTAGGTAGTCATTGCTTGGTAAGATTTATCCCCGGAAGGATGTCATGCTTCTGATGCCTATTTAGCATTAGTAATACTTACTTGGGAAACCTTTCTTTTATCCCCAGAAAAGTAAGTTGCCCGAGGTGTGACTTGACCTGGGAGGGTGCTTGATTTGGATAATGCATTTTTAACACTCGGAAGAGTGAACAGTTTCCCTTCTTTAAGTATGATGATTAGGCCTACTTTTGAGTAAGGTAAAGGAAATGGTATAGGTGTGGGGCTCAAGTTAAACCGAGGTGTATGGTGCAAATGTAGTATGCAAGTACAGGGCATAACTGCGATGTGTACGTGCAGCACAAAAGTGCAAGGTACTGGTTTGGATGCAGGTAGGGCCGCAAGTGGGGACGCAGGTAGAGGTCCCATAGCTAGACCTGGTTGGTTTATGCTTAGGAGGTCTTTTGTCTATTACTTATGATGTTCTTAGCATGACTTTGGATATGGTAAGGAGTGAAGATTGTTGACTTTGATAGGCTGCCGCAAGTGAGGGCTCTTCGATGAGTAAGTAGTCGAGTAGACCTTCAATAGATGAAGCATTGTCTTCTAGGCCCTAAATGCACTTGTATAGTTCTTCATTTATGTTTATGCACACTTCCTATTACTTCCTCGTAACTTGTTGGACTTGGAGTTTTCTTTACATACTTGTTCCTTACATGCTCCCGAGTCACTTGAGGCTTTTTCAATTGACTAAGTATTTAATACTCCATCTGTATCATTTTATTTGGCATGGTCTAAGTTACATATAGTTTAAGAAAAGTTGAAATTTGGCCAAGTAGTAAAAATAATTTTTCCATAATTGTTGCTCAATTAAAATTCAAAATTTGTCACTTGGTTTTAGAGCTCATAATTTTGAGATGGTTTGTTAGAGTAACAAAAGACGGAACATGACTTTAACGTTGTGTGTTTTAGAACATTCATGAAGGATAAAATAGGTCAAATGAGCTTTATATGTTTGCCATTTCAAGGAGTGACAAATAATACGAACCAAAATAGAAAGAGTGACATGTAAAATGGGACGGAGAGAGTAGGTTTTTACCCCTCCAGAGGATAGCGCACTTTGAGTTGGGGAGACATGGATGTCGTCTCCGAACATGGGGTCCAACTCTTTGTAATGAACTTGCCTTTGGAAGCTCTAAACAGTGAAGATTTATGTTTAGCAACCTGAGGACCCTTGCATAGGTGAAGTTTCCCTAGAGGATGCTATTTCCTGACCCTCAGAAGGGTGAGCCTTAATCTCAAGATTGATATTTAGTTTGCGAAGTCCTCACTTAGAAAAACTTAGGTTTGGCCCCCGAAGGGGTGAGGTGAGCCTACAGTTGTTGGATCATTGAGGATACATTTTTTGATCCTCATAAGAATGAGTCTCTATCTTGGGACATGGACTTAGGTTAAGAAGCCTACAGTTGGGACAACTTGGGTCTTTCCCCCAAAGGGGGAGTTGATCCTAGGGAATATGTTTTTTTCATCATCGTAAAAGTGAGTCTCATTCTTAGCAACGGGACTTAGATCTAGAAATCTTCACTTGGGAAGACTTAGGATTTGCCCTCAAAAGAGTGAGGTGATCTCGGAGAATGTGTTTTTGTCTTTAATCTCGAAAGACCCAAGTCATCCCAACTGTAGGCTTCTTAAGAAAAGCTTCAATTGGGAAGATTTAGGTTACGCACCTAGTGAAGGTGCTAACTAAGTGCAATCCCAAAAGCTATAAGTCCGTCAGTGATAGGGATATATATGTAAAATTTGGCAAAACTGTAAGGTCCGTTCGGTAATATGGAAGGAAATTAAACTTCATTTTGACCAAAATTCCCTAAATTTACTTCACTTGTGATGTCACAATATATAAATATATATATATATATATATATATTGTTCGCACTAGAATGGGTAGAATAAAAAATTTCAAATCAACAAGTAATAAAAACCGCTCTAACTTCTAACTTTGACCCTTCCGCCCATAAATATACTGTGCTAGATAGTAGTGTAGGTGAGCGGGATCGTTCCCATGAAGATTGTCAGATTAGCAAGTATGAGGATTTAAGGGTCTTTGTATAGTTAGGCATTAATGAAGGGGAAACTAACTCTAATCAAATTCACCATTTTAAACATGCAAATAAAGGAAAAGGTTAAATATAGTAAACCCCCTTAAGGTTTAGATTGTTTTGCACTAAACCCCTAACGTGTAGATATTTTCTTTTCACTTTTCCCTTTTGACTAACGATCAAAGGTAACCCCGCCAATAGTTTTTTCAAAATGACAAATTTACTCCTAAATGTCAACTGTGGTAAACCCCCTTAAGGTTTAAGTTAGATTTTGCTTTACCCCCACATGTAAATTTTGTATTCGCTTTACCCCCACATGTAAGTTTTGTAGCATTTAATACATTGGGATAAAAATAAAATTCAAAATGATATCAATATTGTTAAAAATATAATTATGCCCCAAGTTAATTAATATTCTAATTCTCGAATCATACTTTCTCCAATATTTAAAATTTATATATACGGTGAAATAATTAATTTTAAAATTTTTGATGGATTATCAAAGATATTTCATCTAAATTATTTTAATTTTAGCCCTGTGTTTATACACATAAAGTTATTTTGTATAATTTCAATACTAGTTAAATTATATTAACAAAGGAAAAAAAGTAAGAAGAAAATAATTTTAAATTAACATAAAGAAAGTAAAAAGACCTGTGCCAAACTGTGTATTGATGAATTATATTAACTAGGGATGGATTACAGCAACGACCTGTGCCATACCGTGCTTTGATGAATTCTACCCATAGGAGAGATTGTTGGACCCCAATTTTGATAATCATGTTTTGATGATGACCAAATCGTACTAACGGCTTGAAAACAAGTGTACAGAAAAATAGGGAGGTTCGGACGAAAATGATTACCCGAACACAATCAAGAAAAACAACCAAAAGTTGAACAATACCTTACGGACGATGAAGAGCGTCCGAAAGAAAGGAGCTCGAACACAAGGGAGCATCCGAAACATGATCAGACAACACCAAGAAAGAATACATCTTTCAGATGTAGATAACTGTCCAAAAGATAGTGCTTCGGACGCAAAAGACCGTCCGGACAAGGAATTCGAAAGTATGGTGATCGGAATCTGAAGACCGTCCGAAGAAAGGAGCTAAGAAGACAGCTATGAACGTAATACATAAATGTCAGTGTCTAGGACTCATGTCTCGTCCGCACACACTGATCACAAGCTGTTACAGCATATGACCTTCTGAGACACTGTTCAAGAAGCTGTAGGACGCATGAACGAACGTCAGAATCACAGTCCGAACCCCTAACGACTATTTTTTAACAGCTTGTTTTTTGACCGTTGGAGCTCAAATTTCAGCACATCTTTTATCTATAAATAGCCCAGGACATCCAAATGATGGAAGGAACTACTACATTCAATACAAACACTTGTAAGAGATATTTTGAGAGAAATAGGCTAAAACATTGTGGGTTGTATTGGTTTGGGTAGTATAGTTCTCTTGGCTCAGCTAGAGGAAATTAGTGTGAGCAAGAGTAGACTAGTGAGTGATCCGCCTACTCAAAACTAAGAGGGGATGCCGCCTACTACTAAAATCTCGGTTTTTGCAACAGTTGCGTCTCCAAGTGTAAGAGTGAGGGATAACAAGTGTACAAAAGTGAGGTTGTAGTGTAAAACCCTTTGGCTCAACTAGAGGAACTTAGTTGGTGCAAGGATGGATGTCAGCGTACTTTGTGTACAAGAAGGTTATTGCCTCACCTTCTTTGAAGAGGCACTAATAGTGGATGTATTCCAAGCTTGAGAAGCTTGGGAGTTTGGTTTGGTATTCTTTATCTCAATCTTTTATTTCTTCTTTAAGCTTTGATTGTTAAATATTTATCTTAGATCATTTGTGCTTAAGTATTCATTTGTTGCACAAAGTTTGAATTTCCATTAAGCACATTAAAAGATTTGTTTTTTGAGACAACCTAATTCACCGACTCCCTCTCTTATGTTGCTTTTCACCTGTCTCTTAGCAACATCTTCAAGTCCATGAAAAAATAGAGGAGGTTGAATGTCTCATTTATGGGAACGGTAAAGAGAAAGGTTCCTAGCCTAATCGACATGGGAGTTACTTAATTTAAAAAAAAGAGCATCAAGTTGACCCAACGACAATAAACAAAGGCGCTGCGTGGGAGGTAACCCATGTCCTTTTATATTTGACTCAATTTATTTTTTTTTGAAGTTTTTATGAATATGCTATTTTGTTTTTGCGCTTTTGTAGTGTTATCGTGTTTATGTCAGAAATCATCTTAATTAATAAGTTAAACAGACAAAATTATCACTTTCAGGTCTTGTTTATTGTTTGGGTGATTTCGAAGTGAAAATGTTATGCTTGGAAATGTGATTTTATGCAAATGCACACCATTTGGTGCGCTTGTGCGCAAAAACCAGTAGCTAAATTCCCCATCTAGCATCGGTGCACATGCACGCTTTGAGCCTCGCACATGTGCGTGAGACAAACCAAAGAAAACAGAGCTACTGCCTTTCACGCACATGCTCACCTGGCAGGCTGTGCATGTCTGGGCGGCAGTTTAAAAGGGTCATAAAGTCTCGTCCACCATTCAAACGGCCGTTCTCATTTCTTTTACCTTCTTCTCTCAACCCGCCTTTAACCCCCAACACTTCTTATCGTCAAATCACATTCTAATCCATTCCATTAACAACAAATCCTTTCTTTTTCATTGGTAAACTCCATCTAAGGTGTTAATTTCATTAAATTTATTTATCTTGCCTTTTAGGTTTATAATTGAATTTCAAGAATCTTTTTACTTTTAATGATTTAATTGTCCAAATTTGTTATGGATTGGAATTTTAATATGTGGTTTGCGTGATTTGCAAATGAATTGTTGATTTAGAAGTATGTGCTTCATATATAGAAAAATTCATTCTTTATTTGTGTATGCCAAGTGTTTGATCAATTGCCTCCATGAATAAAAATGTTAAAAACACAAGGCATTGTTGCATGAATTCAATTCCTAGAACTATTAATTATGTTATGATTCTTCATTAATCGATTTTGGTGATTAAGCTTGTTCTAGGAATGACACTAATTTGTACGTATACCTTAGTTTTGGCACTAACTTATTGACATTCATCTTGTGCATACTGGGGTTGATTGTAAGTTGAGGGTTGTGAAATCTTTTAAGTGTGGGTTATTACAATATTTATTTGGTTGCCATAATTTTCACATCTAAATTTCTTACAGGAATGAAAAGAACAAAAATGAGGTCTCTTACGGGCAAAACTGCCTGGACTTCTTCGTCATCTGGTCCCCAACACGATCGTTAAAACATGCTCAAGGAGAATGTGGGGTTGGAATTTGTCAATGTTGTAGCCCAAAATAAGTATGACAAGGATATTTCACAAAGGGCCGTAATTAAAGAAAGGGGTATTCAAGTACCATTGACAGGGGTCCTAGAGATCAAAACTACTATATGCAACCGTGATTGGAATCACTTCACCTCTACTCCTCAAGATGCGGTACTACCAATAGTACGTGAATTTTAGGCTAATTTGACCCATTATAGTGATACTAAGCTGTACGTCTGGTGGAAAGAGGTGGATAATTCTTCCATTGAGATTAACCGGTTTCTAAACATCAACCCAATGCATAACAATGGATGGCCAACCATTAATGACACAAATATAGAACTTAATGAGATTACAAGCATTCATTATAATGGTGACATTGAATGGACATATAGACTGCTGCTGGAACCGTTGCATGACACTTTAATGCTAAGTCGGCTTGGTTTGTGTGGTTTAAGTTCATATGAGCTCACCTCTTTCCAATCAGTCATCTCACACATGTTACTCTGCAATGGGCCAAACTATTGTACTGCATTGCTACCAGCAAATCTATAAATATGGTTTGCCCCATCCGTGAGCAGCTTTTGCTATTCCGTGGTCAACGACTAGTCAGGCCTATGGTTCCCCCACCTAGTCAAGGCTTTCTGTATGGAAAGCAGAGTAGCAATTGATCCAGCCGAAGAGAAATTGAATCCTGGGAAATCGATAGCTATGGAGGGAGTGAGGGCTCTGATTAGGTGCACTAGTTGCTATGCATCTAGTTCACAAAAGAGAAAGGATGCTGACTATGAGCCCGAGTTCAGGCGTAGTCAAGAGAAAATTTTGGAGCAAATCCTTGAGAAGCAGCAGCGCATGCCGCAATGTTTGACGTGTACATCAAGTATCATCATTCCTGGCTGCAGACTACAATGGAGGCTCGCTAGCTGGTGAAAAAGTAAGGGGATGACTTGTCTACATTCATGTTGTTCTCTCCATTTCTACAAGAATTGATGCCTATTGCTCCTTCTAACGAGGATGCTTGATGCCCTTTGCTTTGGGACATTTTGATGTTTTTCTTGTTTTCAAGTTGACTTTAGACATTTTATCTATTTTTATTTTTAATTAGTTTAATATTCATTTGTTTTTTTTGTGATGTATGACTCTTACGGGATTAAGTTTTTTCTTGACTCTTGTGAGATTTCATTCTACTAATTTCTTATTTTTCTTAATTTCTCAAGGGGTTTAAAGTTTTGTGTTTGTCTAGAGTAACAACGAGCTTCAATTAACCTCAAGGGATATCTCAGAATATACTACACCAAACACGCATCAAATCTAGAGAAGCTTTTCTTTTTTCCACTTTATGTTTTTCTTTTCACATTGAAAACAATACTTATTATTAAGTGTGGGATGGAGAGTTATCTGCATTTATGATTATACATGGTTGGTCAATAAATTGTTTATTTGACTCATTTTTTCTGTAGTATTTTAACTTTTCTTTTCATTTTAGATTTTTTTTTTAGATTTTTAAAAATTTTTGCATTAGCATGTTTCTCTGATTTTTAGCATAATAACTCTTGAGTTGAAAATTCTTGAGTGAGAAGTCGGTGTTAATATTTTTCATGCATAATTTTTGAGCACTTGGCCATGAATTAATTTTGGTTTAGGCATTTAGAGATAATTATGTAGAATCAATTATATTTCAACCCAGAAACTTGGTTTATTCCATTTTCGAGGTGAAAGTTTTAAACAACCTAATTTGATTTAAAGATAAGGGTAGAGCCTTCTTTGGCCGTTTGAGCCTTTCTAGCCAACCTTTGAATTTTTATCACTAGTATTTATTGACCAAATAATCATAAATGCAGATAACTCTCCATCCCACACTTAATAATCTGTCTCTTATACACATCTAGATGTGTATAAGAGACAGTAAATTTTTTTCTAATTTTTTGTCTAAATGGTTCTTTAAAGTGCTTTATTGCACACATTATTTGTTAATGGGATATAAAGTTAGAAGGTAGTGAATGAGGGTGAAAGATTGTAATAGTGAGTGGTGTATATTTATGGGTCAAGAAGGGGTACAGGAAAATATTGAAAAATAATAATAGGTTCTTGAAAAATATAGGTAGTACCTATAACTGGCACTGTATTTCCATGTAGTGCTCATCACTAGTATTTAGGTTGGTGTGTTTTTGGGTAATGCCTTGCACTAGTACCCGTATTAGGACCAGACACAAAAAAATGATGAATAAATATCCAGGAGTGTATGTTTGATATGTTTGGCCATTTCAAAGAAGAGGGACTTCTTATACTTCTTTGTTTGTTTAGGACATATCTTGGGTATTTGTTATTCAAGTGTGGGATTGTGCAACATGTTGCTTTACAATATTAAGAAAGGTATAATTTTAATGTGTGGAAAGCATTACTTTTAAAGCTCTTTTTCTTATTTGTGATATCCTGCCCCTTCTTTGATTAGCCAATACCCTAACTTAACATACAAGCTAAAAATTCCTACCTAATTTAAATTGAGTTGGTTGTCTGCATTAGTGGAGAGATGCAACAAGAGTGAGCTATGGGGTGTTTAGAAAAAATTTGAGAGTTCGCATGGTTTAATCCAAGTGTTTTCCAGTCTGAGATTTTGAAATGCTACACAGACAAACACCAATCTCATGTTTTGGTTTTTATTAGCACTTGAGCACTTTAGTTTTTAGACTACTTCGAATAATGGATTGGTCAATGATTGTTTATATGGATAATTGTTGAAATGTGTTGGGTGGAATTTTGAAATGGTTGATTGTTTTAATTTTTTGTTTATTCGAAGACGATCAAAAGCAAAGTGTGGGCTAAATTGATAAGCTCACAAAATATCATTTACTGCATATTTGTGTATTTATAAGAAAGATTTGAGTTAATAGTGAGCTTAATTTGGTTTTCCTTGGTGAAAAAGCCTGATTGAAAAGATGGAAAACACGAAGAAAAATTCCAAGGATAAAATGTGCACAAGTATGGAGCAAATCTGGATTCTATTTCATGGTTTGAATACAATATTCTTATCTGTGTTCCGATTGAGATAAGTTGGAAAGCTAAGAGAAAGAGTTACAACTTTCGAGGTTTGACTATTAATAAATTCCATTAGCATCAAGGTCAAAATCAAACTCGAAGATGGAGCACAGCAACTGAACGTTGTGCACTTGCATGACCCTACATAAGCTTGTGCACAAATTCCTGTCTCTTATACACATCTAGACTTGAATTGTATCAAGATGTACATGTGCTAAATCTTAGGCACTCAAAATTGTCTCAGAAGTAGGGTCATGAGAGATTTACTTTTCAGTACATTCTGGACTCCTTTTCAAGCATTTATATGTTCTTGTCCTTAGGCAAGGATTATAACCCTAGTATTCCCTGTAAATATCTCTTATAAGGTGAATAGAAAGGGGACAAATTTTCTTGGTTTTCCTCTCATCATTAATTTTTTTAGCAGAAATTCTTGTGCGCTTTTCCATGGCACTTAGTGCCTAAATTTCATTCTTGGTAAGAGAGAATTGAAGCCATGATGGATTCTAATATGTTGTGAGACTTTTGTACTTTAATTTATTCATTTATTATGTCAAGTATTGATTATTTTTCTGAATTAATTTTATGATTGTTCATTTTAGTTGCTATGACTGCAGAATAATGCATTATTGGAATTAATCTATAGCTGGATTGCTTTTGGCTTCTTTGTTGAATTCAATCTATGATCCAACCAGGTTTGGTAATTACTCGATTAGCGTTATTGAATCCAGGAGAAATAATCAACTAATTGGCATAACCACGTGTGTTTAGGTTAATTAATCTAATTGATCTTGCTGGTTTTATGCTTTTATTAGTTAATCTTTGGCACATGTCTAGATTAATTTAATAGTTAGGGTTATTCAGATCACGTGTTGAAAATTAACCAACTGAGGAAAAGATATAAGAATCAACCATTGAATTGGAATTCGGGTTAATTCTTCAATTAGTACTTGGTATAAAAACTAAATCATCCTTAGTGTCGATGATCGACTAATAGAATTTTCATGGCGGATATGATCGAACCCAAGATCCTTTTTTTTATTGAATTTCCTACAATTTTAATTCCTACAATAGTTTTCTTTGTCGAAATTATTCAGAACCCCTATTTTCAATTTAGCATGAATAATAGACTCTGTTCTCTATTTTCAATTCAGACTCTGCAATTCATGCATTAATATATAGAATTCGATTAATTTCAGGTGTCTGTAACAACATTACCAAAAAACAAGTAAAATTATATTCACTTGTAGTTGAAGATTAACCCACTAAAACTGTTTAATCAAAATTAAAATTTGCAAGAAATTAAAGACAAGATCTAAAGCATTAAATAGAACTTGTATTAAAGTAAAAGGTTTGAAGTTCAAGCTGCACTAACTAGACTACTTACTATATGAAAATCTACTAACTAATCTACTCTAGTGTTAAGTGTACTACATACTAAAAGCATATATATAATTGGAGTATTACACAAGCTGATAATTAGAATCTAGTAACCAAAATTAAAAAATATGCGATTAGCATATTTACTGTCCACGCCACCATGTTGCGACATCAAGTTTGATCTCGTGACATCAACATTGTTTCTGGAAAGGTTTTCGATTCTTCACTAATCTCTTTTTGACCGTCAAACTTTGCTCATTTTGACTTCCAAATTCCAACTATTAACCTACATAATATTAAACAAAATAAGCAACTAAATTGACTAAAACTTCAAAAAAAACTCATAATATTCACTAAGAATAAAAATACAAATATATAATGCAAAAATTAACTAAAATACTTAAATAAACATGAAAATTCAAAATTTAAACTGACAAAATGCTATAATTTAGAAGTAAATAACTCTAATTCACTAGAGTTATCAGACGCCAAAATTTATCATTTTGCTAGTTCCGAGCAAAACAAGAAATAAAAAGAGCCTTACTAACCAATTAACATGTATACTACCAATATAACAAAACAACCAATGAACAATGGATGTATTTATGATCAATAAGGAAATCTCTCAAGAGATCTCAAATATCATAATATGATTGAACTATTTCAATTAGTCAATCCAAGTTTTCAAATTTTCCAAAAAATTGAAAGTTCATTTAATACACAAGACTTCAAATTACTTTGCATTAACCATTTTTGAAAAGATCCCAAAAATTGGGTTCTATTCTTTCAAAATATCCTCTTTTCTCAAATGAAAAATATTGCAATAGTTGTTTGACTATCTCGATGAGGTCACACGGAAATATAAGTCCATTACGAATCTACTTATATGCACATGTCATACAAGTTGAGAATATTAACTGATTAAGCAAAGAGTAGTATGAAATCGATGATAAGTATTACTCTTATTCCCCTCTAGACTTGTTTGTAATCTAAATCGTAATTCCTACTGGTTTAATTTGGAGAAATAACATGGGTACATACTACAATCCTGATTCTAACTCGCCTTATTGCTACTCTAATGGCTTATTTCAGAGAAACAGCATGACTACATGCTGGAATCCCATACTCGCCTTATTCCTAAATGCACATTTTTTTTCTGCTCGGTTCTAAACCAAGGAGAGGAGTAAAGCATACCTAAGATTAATATCTAATACCAATTATTCACAAATTAGATCAACATTCCCAATGCAATCATACAAAATTTCTTAAATTCCTTCCATTCCATTTAACCTAATTTTTTTCCAAAAGATAAATTGATTAAATATTAATGATTTGATCATAAATAATATTTCAAATAAATTTTCTCCAAATTATTAGTACAACTTTTTGAAAATGGTAATACCAAGTTTAAAAAATTCTTATGTTAGAAAAGAACCACACACACACTTAGTTACACGAAATAGCCAATTCAAATATACAATCTAGATGTGTATTGCAAGTCAAATATCATCATCGAGTACCAACTTGTATCAATTTTCCATCCAAAAGTCATCAAACACACACCTCAAATATCAAATAACCATTCTTGACACAAGAAGTAAGCACCTCCAAACTTGACTCTTTCATTCTAATTGATGAGGAAACTCATCCTACCACTTACCCAAAATTCCAACAAAACAACATAAAAGACATTAAAATGAGAAACTAAATAAACTATGACAAAATCATAGCCTAACTAATACCACTGAGTGACAATGTAAAAGCACAAAAACCATGTCGTGCAATCAATCCATTAATCTCACAATTATCCATTCCAACATTTAAGCATCAATAGTAATGTACATGGAATTAGCTTAAGCCCCATAGCCATTATCACCACTCAAACACATAATTCAACTAGGAACACAATAGGAATTAAATGAAGTATTCAACTATGAAGTTCAAAGGGGTAAATCTCAAGTCCAATGTCAACAAGAGTAACTTGGCATCAGCCTAAGACCCTTAACAAATCTAATCAGAAGCAAATTATCCAAATTAAAATATCTAAAATCTTTACGGGGCTTAAGCTAATTTGGACTTAAGTAATACACATCTAGATGTGTATAAGAGACAGCTAGTACAAACCTACCTTGTATACTTCTGAGCGTGTGGATGTGGCCAATTGGTGATGCATCAACTACTAATCTAGCAGAGCACTAGCTGAGTCACTGCGCTGAGGACTTCTCGAAATCCTCATAAAGTACTCGAACTAGTGCCTAATTGCTTGTTCTGCTTCACCTTGCAGTGTTGCTATCACTAGTAGGGTATAATATGATTGACCATGAAAGAGGCCATAATGCCAAAGTGGAGGTTGTGGTAGCTAAGCCCAAGTGATAAGTAAGGTGGTCCGGAGAACTTCTTCTATCACTGCCAGATTGTTATGCATCACCAATTGGCTATAAGTCCAGTATCCTTGTAATTTAGTTCGCTCCTCTTCTGTGACTGGTGCATTACATGTGTATCTTTACGGTAAAAGAATAATGATGTTCTTAGAAGTGGTGATGGGGGAATTTGACCTTATATGGGATAATGTTTCTCATATTCCCGGACCATCTTTTACACGGTGGCGTGGACAGTAAATCTGTAATCTTTGATTTATAATTTGGCTTATCTGGATTCTAAGGACACCCTGAAATGATACATAAATGAGTATATAGACTAGGGGCATAAAAGATTGGTCTCCCGGACCTCCCACTATCATGAAATCCCTATCCAATCATAATTGCATAAACCAATATAACCTTATCCCTTTGAATGTATCTCAAATGTGTAGAACCCCATATTCTATGATCAAATCGCACAAGTTATAATGGAACTCTCTGACTAATAGGGTATACCTGGGCTCAAATGTCCTATCAAAACTCTCCCAATGCCTTGCTCTAATGTGGAATTCTATCTCTTTTCTTGCCTCTTCGTAAGCGTCCCAAAGAATGGATAAGTCAAAAGCCCTTTCTCCAATGACCTCATGTTTCTCGTTCTTTTGAAATAAAACCTTAGCTCCCTTACTTGTGAATTGGGGCTCCACCACCGATTCATTGGCTCTACTTGGCTCACCAATCATTCCCTCACTACTTGTTCCTTCCCCCGCTTTCCTTTTTCTCGAACCTTACCCTCTACTCCTACCTCTCATTCTTTCTCCCTTTTTCGTACTTGTATACACTCCCTAGTCATTTTCTCAACTGTATTACAATCAAAATAATTACCACAAATGTTCAATTGACAACCAATGCAAACACAAATGGCTGTAGTAATAATCCAATCAAATTTTCCAGAATTAAGAAAATACCTCAATACACAGAATACCAATAATTCCCTAACACAAATTATGTCCAAATAAATCTAACTCAAATTACCTGTCTCTTATACACATCTAGATGTGTATAAGAGACAGTCTTGTACAAGGGCTGTAAGATTCACAATTTCCAAATGACGGGGAATTAAAATTTTAGTTGTATCCTCAATGACGCGTATTTCTTAAGCAGCCCTTGTACAAGATAATTAGAAGATATTGTCCATTTAATTGAACAAAAACCCACTTTGGATTGTTGAAAGAGGTCCTCTTAAAGCTTGAAATTCCCCTTGGAAAATGCCAAATTTGCAAATAATTGATGTTGAAGATGATTTGTGGGTTTAGATTTTGGGTATTTGTGGAGGATTTAATGGATGAAATTGAAGAATTGTGTGATTAGGTGAAAGGGATTACGGTTTAGGGCATGGAATTGGGGAAGATAATCCAAAAAAAAGAAGAAAATTTGATTTATTTTTAATTCTACCAATGTCTGAAATGATTAATTCGTACCAGAATAAATATTTGCAAGACAAAATGAGGCTATTGGAGTTTGTAAGGACATGGCATTAGCGATAGGCAGCCTAGGGCATGAAGAGACAAAGAAATACGCGTCATTGAGGATACAACTAATGCGTCAATTTCCCCCACTCACAATTGTATAAGATTATATGAAGTAATATAAAAGTGAGTGAATATCATTCTCATGAGAACAAGTGAATAAGCACTCAAATTAATAATTTCACTACTATTCAGAAAAACTAATTTTTAAGAGAAGAGAATTAATTGAATGGCTGAAAATTAAACTAGGGCAAAAGATTAGCTAGAGTAAATTGAAGATTAGACGTGTCAGGATTTTTCACTTCACCATTTGCTAGGCATAAACTCTGTTCGAGTTATTTATGTTGGATTTTCAAGATTGTTGGGTGAATTTCCCTACTCTAGTTATTACATAGTGGTCATGCAATAGCAACTCCATTTATATTAATTTATTTGTCTTTGGATCAGTGCAAACAATTAGAAGTAAAAGAACAAAGACTTAGGTCAATGAATTCTTATGGTGACCACACAAATTGCGTTAAGCCTTCGTCCAGTATTCACTCAATTTGTGGATTTTCATAAATTGACCATTAATATGTGAATTACTTGGTCCACTTCATAGCATATTTATATGAACGTTCAAGAATTGGCCCAAGACTTGAAAGCATTAGCAACATAACAAAAACCATAATCTGTAAAGGCCATCTACCTGTTGGGATGAGTGGTTTATGTTTGATTTGATTGAAAAGTGAAAACTCAAACTACAAGTAATAAACATAACTAAACTAAACACCAAACCACATCCACACGCTCAGAAGTATACAAGGTAGGTTTGTACGTAGTGGCAAGTGAGTATCGTTCCCTTGAGAATTAAAGATAGCAACTACTTGGTTTATCAATCTCGAACTAGTTAGACAATGAATAAGTAGTTTTTCCAGTAAATTACAAGTTCATTAGAAAACAAAGTGAACTAATGAGTCTATTACTTTAATTCACTACAAAGCAAGAAAAGAGTTTAATTAAAGAAAGCAAGTAAGAAATTAAACTAAACACTACACTAGAAAACATAATTGAACTCATAATGATAAAAACAATTTAATCTAACAAATCATATAAATATTACTCTAGAAAGGCAAGTAATTTACTCTAAGAAAACTTGTAAGATTACTTAAAGAAAGCAATTAATTTTACTGAATAAAGCAAGTAAAAATTAATTTAAGAAAGTAAATTAAATTAATCTAGGAAAGGTTGATTAAAACCATTAAACTAATTTTAATTCAGAAACCATTAATGAAACTAGAGAATTGTGCAAGCTTAATTTTAAACATGATTGATGATGGACAACTTGTGAGCTTTGACTACCCCATGAAAATTTGGGATGGTTCATCCAAAAACATTCTTAATTGTTTCCATACATATTAGTAAGAGTCCTTGAGGAAGAGACTTGATTGGATACGCAGTTCATTTGCTTATTACCCCCTATTGTGAGTTTTTGCTTCACATTAATCATTCATAAGATTGTTGGAACAAAAATAGCGAACCAACGACCCTTGAGGAGAAAAAGATATGGCATTTTCTATTTTTTCCCTACTAAGATTTTTCAAGGTTCTAGTCAAGTTTGTCGTCATGTTTATCATCATCCCATGTTCAGCTAAAATTGCATCATTTTTATTCAAGTGTTTTACCCTTCCTTGAACTTGAGATTGTTATGCATTGCATTGCGCATTGTGTGGAGCTATGGGGCCATGTTGGTAATAGTTCAATGTCGTCATGTTGGGAAGTGTTTGTATTTCCTTCGGCATTTTAAATGACAATGATCCCCCTACCAAAGCATCTACAATGGACTTTGTCTCTTGGTAAAGTCCATTGTAGAACGTTTGTATTTGAAGCCACAATGGAATGGAGTGGTAGGGACACATTCTAAAAAGTTCTATGAATCGCTCCCAAGCTTCACTTAGACCGTTTCCCGTAAATTGTTTAAAAGATGTTATATCACTGGGATGCCTCAATCTTGCGGTCCTACATGGGTGAAAGTCCTTCGCTAGAAATTTGTGTGCAAGCCCGTTCCCTGTTGTGATTGTCCCTTGTTCGTGTGATTGGAACCACCATTTCGCCTTATCCCTCAACAAAAATGGAAATACCCCATGCAAACGCAATCGGAGTGAACCCCATTGAATTTAAAAGTATCCAAAACCTCATCAAAATTTACTAAATGAGTGTAAGGATCTTTATTGAGATCACCCCTAAATATTATGTGAGATAGTAATATTTGAATAAGTGAGGGCTTTGTCTAGAAATTATTGACTTGAATCGGTATTCTTACTATCCTTGAATTTGCTTTTTTGAGATTTGGCATAGCATAATCTCGGAGTGCCCTCCCATTTGCATGAAATACATTGTCATTACCCACTTCATTAGCTTCTATTCCATTACAAAGATATCCCAATCCATTGTTTCCTTCAACTTCTTAGTTATCAACCAATCTTGAATTTTCATTAAGACCCCTGCATTAATTTTGTGGATTTGCCATTTTGTATTTCTTTAATTCTTGTCAAACTCGTTTCTCTCCATTCTAATCCTTCTTATTTTCCTTTTCTCTTTCTGATCAAAGATAATGAGTTCTTCTTCATCAAGCTTCATGCACTACAAAAGCAAATCAAGCTAAGTCAACTTCAAGTGCCAATTTCACCGAAACTAAAGTTCGAACATGAAAAATGACTCATGTAAACTAAGATTAACTAACAAACAAGAAAAACATCTAATCTAGCATGATTCATAAGGATCTAATATTGCCAATATGTATACAATCCTCAGCAATGGACGCTAAAAACTTGTTGCGATGAGTGGTTTGTGTGTGATTTGATGGAAAAATGAAAACTCAAACAAGCAATAAATATAACTCAACTAAACACCAAATCTCACCTACACGCTCGCAAGTATACGAGGTAGGATTGTAGGTAGTGAAAAGTGAGTATCGTTCCCTCAAGGATTGAAGATAGCAACTACTAGCCTTATAGTAACCATTGCACTAGTCAGACAATCAATAAATACTTTTGTCACTAAACTACAAATTCATTATAAAAGCAAGTAATTGAATACTAATTCACTAGAAAACCAATAAAGAGTTTAATCTAAGAAAGCAAGTAAGAAACTTACACTAAACACAACACTAGGAAACATAATTGAACTCATAACGATAAAACAATTTTATCTAAAAAAGCATGTAAAGATTACTCAAGAAAGGCACATAATTTACTCAAAGGAATCTTGCAAGATTACTCTAAGAAAGCAATTAATTTTACCCTAATAAAGAAAGTGAAAATTATTTAAAAAATTAAAATAAATTAATCTAGGAAGGATTGATTAAAACCAACCCCAAAATGCAGGCAAGCTCTCCATCTAGCTCAAGCTGACCTTGGATGGCATTTGTAGCCAAATAAGGAATATGCCCACTATAAAGCAAGAATTAACTGGCTTCAAGATGGTGATTTGGACTCAAAATTTTTCTATGCATTGCTATAGTAAGATCATGCAAAGCTAGCTGTCTAGATGCATCTTAAGGATCCAAATAGACATTGGCTAGAGGATAAGCAGGGGGGTTTGCTACTTTCAAAACCTTTTTTCATTGAGGATTTTAATCGAGGAACGGTCGATAAGCTCAAATATACCATAAGAATTCATTGAAGAAAAAAATTCCTCGCTCACTCAGCCAATGTTTGTGAAGGAATTAAAGGATGCAGTTCACAAACTAGATAAGGAGAGTACAGTAGGACCTGATAACTTCTTGGGTTATTTTTTGTACACTATTGGGAGATTGTGGCAGAAGATGTCCTATGTGCTATTATACATAGGAGATGGAGCCCCAATCCCCAAAAGTACGATACAAAGTCTCTTATACACATCTATGATTGAAGACTTCTCTTAGGTGCATCTAGATGTGTATAAGAGACAGGATTCATACTTGGCAACAAGTAAGGATTTCTTTTGTAAGGAGGGCTAAGATTTCCTTGCATCACAAGGCATAAAACAAGGAAATCTATTTTCTCCTTACCTCTTTATCTTATGCTTGGAGTCACTAAGCTGGGGTTTGAAAAAGCTACTATCAGATGGAAAGTCAAAAATGTTATCTACTGGTAGTCATTTTGATAAAGCATGTGCTATTCTCAATCTCAACTCATGTTCTTGCAGTTTTTGACCCCGAACACACCATGGTAGATTTTTTTCTAGGGGTTGAAGGATGGCTCACCTAACTGCAGCATTGGAAACGGTGGCACTCTCTTTGTGAACTGTCAATGGAAAATGGCCTAGGAGTACATCGACTTGATGATGTGATTACCGCTTTCTCTATAAAACTGAATTTCTTTACATCTGAATCCTTGTGGGCTAACTTCATGCTTAAGTGATACTCCAATACTGAAGGGACAAACCCTAGCTCGCTATGGAGAAGTATGCTTCAAGTAAGGGATATCGCATTACCTAATATCATCATTCTAGTTCAAGATGGTAATTCTTCTTTTTGGAATTCCAACTATCAATCCATGCAACTTATCATTTCAAGTTTTTCATTCTAAATCACCATTAAATGTCTATGATCAATTAATTGTTATCTAATGATAATGCATGTGACCTTCATGCGGTATGGCCATCTTTTTCTCTCACTGATCTTCAAATGATTCATATCTCAAATATTTTCATCTCATCTGACATTGATAATGTTGTGCAAGAGAACATGTCATGTGATGAACATTAAAGCTGTATCTTATGCACATCTAGATAACCACTTAGCATTGTTCGTGCGTTTTTGCAGGTCTGTTATCTAAATATTTCTAGAGACTGTATCGTTCGGACAGTTCATCTAAACTAAGTTTAGAATTGTGTCAAGCTTCAGTAGAAGACGCTTTCCACTGTCCGAACGAACAGGCAGAAAGAAGAATCCTACTGCTTCTCCAAACGGACGAACATGACCGTCCGAAACCTCTATTGGACGATGGAACGGACGCATGCAAGGACGTCCGAACGAAGTTCTTCACCAACTGCATGAAGATCGGACGCTGTGTCAGACGCATCCCATCTTTCTCGGATGTCCGAAACCCCAACGGCTACTTTTTGTGCATTTATTATTTAGCCGTTAGGAAGTAGTTGCAACCACCATTTATTGCTCTTATAAATAACTGCTTTGATATTCTGTAAATTTTATCTAATACATTGAATACAAGCCTTAGAGAACAGCAATTTTAGTACAAATTGGCTATAGTTCTTTGTTCAATTAGTATGCAGTTCAGAGTACAATTCAACTTTGAGTGGAGTGATAATCTTGTGTGAAAGTGAGGTTGTAAGTAAGATTCTTGGCTCAAGTAAAAGAATTTTAGTGTGAGCAAGAATATCCCTACTTTGTAAAGATTATTGGCTCACCAAGTGTGTGAAGCATTTTAGTGATTTGATACTTCAAACTTGTTAGCTTGGAAGTATTGGCTGATTAATTTTCGCTCTTTCTTACTTCACTATTTCACTGATTCGATTATATCAATTTTTATTTGGAAAATCTTTATATTTCTAAAAGTATTTTTAGAAACCTAATTCACCCCCCCTCTTAGGTTGCTTTGGGACCAACAATTGGTATCAGAGCTTGGTCTCATTTTATTGCTTAAATTGCTTTTGAGAAAAGAACTATTATGGCAACCAACAATGCTCTATTTTTTTAGGGTCAATCTGTTACTAGGCCCCCTATGTTTAATGGGGCAAATTTTATTAGTTGGAGAGATAGGATGAAAATCTTTTGCAATCTATTGACATTGACTTCTACATGCTTTTTTGGTATGTTGTTAATGAAGGCCCACTTGAAGCTACTATCATTGATGATCAGACAAATAGAAGAAGAGAAAAGACAAGGGATGAGCTCACTCCACAAGACAAGGCGAACTTGACAGTTTAAATGCAAAGCCATGAATGTGCTATATAACACCTTGGATGCAAATGAATCAACACACGTGAAGGGATGCATACATTTCTAAAGAAATCTAGGATAAATTGACAGAAATCCATGAAGGGAGTGACGATGTTCGTGAGCAAAAGAAATCCTTACTTGTTGCCAAGTATGAATCCTTCAAGATGGAACCACATGAAAATATTGACAAAATGTATTGTAGGTTCAATGACATCATTAAGGATCTTGAAGCCTTGGGTTAGGAGTATTCTTTGGGTGAAAAAAATAGAAAAATCCTAAATGCTCTCTCCAAAGAATGGGATGCCAAAACAATTGCTATAGAGGAAGCCAAGAATTTAATTTCAATGCCTATTGAATCGCTAATCAATTCTCATTTTACATCTTATGAATTGAAGTTGAAGGCCAAAGTAGTGGATGATGAAGAAGCAAGGCCAAGAAGGAGCATTGCTCTAAAGACCTCTCAAGAAGATGATGGAAACAGTTCCATCAATGTAGAAGATGAAGATCTTGATGAAGGAGATCTTGCACTCATCACCAAAGGATTTCTTAAACATTACATCAACGAACGAAGAATGAGAAGAGGCGGAGCTACAAATTTAAATAATTTCAAATGAAAGACAAAGCTTGAAATGAAGAAGCAAAACGAAAAATGTTTTTGAATGCGGTCAACTCGGACACTTTGCAAATGAGTGCCCTTCTAAGAAAAAGAAGGAAGGAAGAAAACCTAGATTCAATAACTTTCAAATCACATGGGATGATTGCAACTCCGAAGAATAAATTGAATAAAAAATGGAGTCGGCACAAATGGCCTTTATGGCCATTAGAGATGATGAGGTAAATTCTAACTATGACTCTAATGATGAAAATGATCTTGAAGCTTTTCATTTTGAAATTGCATGATAGCTTAAAGGAATCATATGCTAGAAATAAGGAGTTAGTCAAAAAATCAAATGCTCTTTTGAATGCTAACTATAAACTTGTGAATGAAAATAATAAGTTATCACAAGAAAATCGTGACTTGAAGAAAAGATGCATGTGAGATCAAAGGTCAAGGAAGAACAAGCTTCCTTGAAGAAAATAATGGATGATTTGAATGTTCTCTTGACTAGAAAGAAAGAAAATGTTGTTGATTTGAAAAGAAATATGAATGTATTAATCAACAAAAATTTTATTATGTTTAGAAGGGATGACTTATGTTTTGTAAAATCAAAATCATTTTTATATGGACATAAAAATATTATTTGTAGATATTGCCAACAACATGGACTTGTTAAGAATATTTGTTATGTCAAGAAGAATGAAAAACTTGGAATGAAAGTTGCATGGATTGATAGCAATTTCACTAACGCAAATGGACCCAAGAAAATATGGGTACCAAAAGTAGCATGTTATCAATTGATTTACTATGTAGGTACCTAACATCACCAACAATGCTAAGTGGTTCATAGATAGTGTATGTTCAAGGCACATGACGGGTGATGCTTCTCTCTTCACAAATCTCATAACCAAAAATAGTGGAAAAGTCACATTTGGAGATAACAATAAAGCAAAATCAATCGGCATTGGTGATGTAGGTAAAAATGGTGAAACCTTGATTAAGAATGTGCTTCTTGTTGATAATTTGAACTATAATTTATTAAGTGTTAGTCAACTTTGTGACAAAAATTTATATGTATTTTTAACAAAGCATGAATGTCATATCCTTGATAAAAATCATGTTGTTTTATTCAAGGGCACTAGGCACAATGATGTTTATGTGATTCATCTTGATAAAATTAGCAATAGCAATGTAAAATGTCTTACTACTTCCATAGATGATCCTTGGCTTTGGCATAGAAGACTTTGTCATTTTAATATGGATTTGATTGAAAAACTTGCTAAGAAGGATTCATGGTAAGAGGTTTGCCAAAACTAAAATTTTTGAAAAATAAAATTTGTGATGCATGCCAATTTGGTAAACAAGTCAAAGTTTCTTTTAAACCAAAGAATTTTGTGTCTACTCATAAACCTTTAGAATTATTGTATTTAGACTTATTTGGGCCTACTCAATATGCTAGTCTTGGTGGTTGCAAATATGCCTTTGTTATTGTAGATGACTATTCTAGGTATACTTGGGTATTATTTCTTGTTCACAAAAATGAGGCTTTTGAAAAATTTGTAAAATTGTTTTCCAAAATTCAAAATTTATTGAATTTAAAAATCATTCATTTAAGAAGTGACAATGGTACAGAA
Source organism: Cinchona pubescens (assembly GCA_025175665.1). NCBI lineage: Eukaryota > Viridiplantae > Streptophyta > Magnoliopsida > Gentianales > Rubiaceae > Cinchona > Cinchona pubescens. The sequence continues at coordinate 226,030 of JANKKI010000471.1, forward strand.
TTAAAATTTGGAGGTTTTCCCGACTTTTGTGATCACAACGGTATTTTCATGAATTTTCTGTTGTTAGAGTCCCTCGACAAAATGCTGTTGTCGAAAGGAAAAATAACACTCTTCAAGATCTCTTCTAGACACTATGATTAGTGAATGTGACTCTTGACAAACTTTTGGGCCGAAGCGGTTAACACGGCTTGTTATTTCATCAAAAGTTTTATTAAGATCCTTTTTAAGCAACAACACCTTATGAACTCCTTTTTTGTAAAAAACCCGTTGTGAGCAAATTTAAAGTTTTTGGTTGCAAATATTTTATTTTAAAAATCAAAGAAAACCTTGGAAAATTTGACAAAAAATCGGATGAAGGAATTTTTCTAGGATATTCTAGTGACAAGAAAGCATACCGAGTTTACAATAGAAGAACGCTCTTGATTGAAGAAGTTGTGCATATTACATTTGATGAAACTAATGATGTTATCTCAAAGAATTTATGTGAAGATGAAGATGTAGGTATTCTAAAGGAGCTCGAAAAGCTCGTTATTCACGAAGATTATCAAGAGATCACATCAAGCATTGATGTCAACAACCATCAAATAGATGATGAAAAGAATGAGGATACTCCAAAAGATCTTCTGAAAGCTTGGCGATTCGTCTCTAGTCACCCTCAAGATTTAATCAAAGGATAGGTGATCTATCCGATGGTGTAACTACTCGTTCTCATAAACCTTTGAATAGTAATTGTGCATTACTTTCTCACATTGAACCTAAACATATAGATGTTGTTTTGAGTGATGAATCTTGGGTTAATGCCACGCAAGATGAACTTAGTCAATTTGAGAAAAATAACGTATGGACCTTGGTTGAAAGACCATCTTCTCATCCCGTTATTGGAACTAAATGGGTCTTTAGAAACAAATAAAATGACAAAGGTGAAATCATAAGAAACAAAGCTAGACTTGTTGCAAAAGGTTATGCTCAAGAAGAAGGTATTGACTTTGATGAAACCTTTGCACCCGTGGTTAGATTAGAATCCATTCGCATGTTTCTCGCATTTGCATGTTTCAATGATTTCAAATTATTTCAAATGGATGTCAAAAGTGCATTTTTAAATGGTTTTATTATCAAAAAGTTTTCGTTGAACAACCTCCGGGCTTTGAAAATAAAAATCTTCCAAATTATGTTTTCAAACTCTCCAAAGCTTTATATGGTTTGAAACAAGCTCCAAGAGCTTGGTATGAAAGATTAAGTCGTTTCTTGATAGAAAATGGATTCAAAAGAGGTGTAGTTGACACCACTCTTTTTACAAAAACAGATTTAAATGGTTTGTTAATTGTTCAAATATATGTTGATGATATTATTTTTGGAACAACTAATGAAAGTTTGTGCAAGGACTTTTCACATCAATAATGAAAAAAGAGTTTGAGATGAGTATGATGGATTAGTTACAATTTTTCCTCGGACTACAAGTTCACCAAACAAAGGAAGAAATGTTTATTACACAAATCAAGTACACAAAGGAGCTACTCAAACGATTTGGAATGGAAGATTACAGACAAGTTGGTACGCCTATGTGCACTACAACAAAACTTGATAAAGACAAAGGAGGTAATGGTATTGATGAAAAACACTTTAGAGGTATGATCGAAAGCCTACTTTACTTAACAGCCAGTAGACCAGATATCATGTTGTGCTGTCTGTTTATGTGCTAGATTTCAATCTTGCCCCAAAGTCGATCATTACATAGCTGTTAAAAGAATTTTTAGATATCTAAAGGGTACAATGAATTTTGGTTTGTGGTATCCAAAGTCCTCTACATTTGATTTAATTAGTTATTCTGACGTTGACTTTAATGGGTATAAAATTGATAGAAAAAGTATCAGTGGTATGTGTCATTTTCTGGGAAATTGTCTTGTGTCTAGGTTTAGCAAAAAACAAAATTATATTTCTCTTTCTACGGCTGAAGCCGAATACACTGCTGCTGGAAATTGTTATGCTCAACTTCTTTGGATGAAACATACTCTGAAAGATTTTGGTGTAATTTTTTATTGTGTGCCTATAAAGTGTGACAACACTAGTGCAATTAATCTCACAAAAAATCCTATTATGCACTCTAGAACCAAACACATTGATGTTATGCATCATTTTATTAGAGATCTTGTTTGTAAAAAGGAAATTCGTGTTGATTTCGTGCCTACTCTCATATCAACTGGTTGATATTTTTACAAAACCCTTGGCCCTAGATCGCTTTGAATCTCTCAGAAAATGTTTGGGGATTTTACAGATCAATTTGGCATAGTTTCTTCTTTTGGACGTTTTTACGATCGTCCGAACAACACTATCTTTCGGACGCTCTGCATCTTCCGAAAACTTCCTATCTACCTCTAGACTCTCATAATCGTTCGAATGATATTCATTTTTTTCGCCAACTCTCTGGGAATTCTTTCGGACGCGTACCATCGTCCAAAAGAACATCGGACGCACTGGCTCTTCCATCGGCCGTCCGTTCATCAGCTGTCAGACACTTCATCAGACGCACACCAAACGTTCGGCAGTCCGAACGGTCTCTCTGTTTGATTAAAACCATCCATCTTCCCCATTTTGGACTCAACCTAACTCCGAAACCCTCTGGCGAAATTTTTTCCTTCAACCTCTCCTCCAAATTCCTTCCTTCTCTCCACAAATTGATTGGAAAATTATCTTCTCCAAAGTATCCCAATTCTCACCACTATCATATCTAATTTCCCCCATCTACCATCTCATTTCATAAAATTCTCCCAAATCTTTCAAAAAAAAAATCAAAATTTTCCTCCTCTTCCTTTCCTTCCTTCATAATGGTTAAATCCCGCGAAGGTTCTTTTACAGCAAATCGTGGACGAAAAACAAAAGGGAAAGCTCCAGTGCATGGAGAATCGTCTGCTAATCCCCAAGTCTCCTCAAATCCAACATTACCAAAATTCATCGATGCCAAGTCATCTGAACAGTATATATCTCTTCTAAGTAAATCTATAATCATTCAACGTCCTGCATCTCAGAGTCTTTTTGATGAGTATAATCTTTTCATTGTCAAATCATGCTTTGAAAAACAAAATTGGGGTCACCTAGTGCATACTGATTTACCCGTGTATCATGACATGGTGCTTCAATTCACCACCAATCTAATTTGAAAGGCCCCACTGTTCACACTTTAATTTCTCTTGTAAACAGCACCAATCTAGAGATTTCCTCTGAACTCAAACATCATCAACACTATTTTTGAATGTGAAGTCTCAAATCCGCATGATTTCTCCTATTTCTTTTCTTTAGATAAATGGCCCGCTATTGATACTCGATTTGACATTGATGAGGTTAGGGCTATTTTTAACATCAATTTCAAACAGGCCTCGGAAGCCAAAACCACATTGCTAACTCCTAAACTAAACATTCTATACACTCTTGTCACGAATCTGTTATTGCCAACCGACGGGCATCGTACTGAGCCCGGAAAAATGCAGCTTTACTTGTTCTTTTGTGTTTTCAAGGGCATTCCTCTTGACTTTGGGTATCTCTTTTGCTCCCTGTGGGAACTCTTCCTTACTGATACCCGAAGAAACATTACCTTTGGAAAATTCCTCACCAAAATTTTTGATTTCCTCGATATTCCTTTCAGCGGCAACAAACAATTTCCCCCTTATTTTAACAAATCTTATATTGAACGAAAAGGCCTCCGGTTTTCCAACGATCAATGGTTAACTAAGGCAGCTTTTGATATTGAACGTTCAAAATCCCAGAAGAGTGGGTTTAGATCCAGATATACAGATAGGAAAACTTCTCCTCAACCACCCCCACCATTCCATGATCCTCATCCATCTACCTCTAAACCCTCACTTTCTCATATCTGTGGCCTTCTCACTTCCTTGAGCACTCAAGTCAGTTTATTTCAACGTCACACTAATCGTAAGTTAAAGTGACATGAAACTCGTCAGGTGATTATCCAAGAGGCCCTTAGCCTTGGCATGTCTGTTTCGGCTTAGGTTCAATTTGCCAACCTTCAATCACAATATCCACTCGACTCATCTTCCGACAGTGATGACAATAAAGATGGGGATGTTCGTGAGGACGACGAAGAAGATGCCAATACTCAAGGTGCTTCCAATGAAGATGAAGGTGATGATGAGGATATTGACGACACGTTCGATTTCATCATGCAACATCGCACTGGAGAAGAGTAAGATAGTGAGGCCACCGGTGAAGATGCTCTCTCTTCAAAACGCCAAAAGACTAAAAAGAGCTCCAATTTGAAAAATGACTCACATTAGTTCCTTTGACATGTGTTTTTAGTTTTTAGCATTTCTCTATTTTTAGTTAGGTTTTTGTATCAGATTTACCAACTTCATGTATTCCCTGTCTCTTATACACATCTAGATGTGTATAAGTTTTTATGCATTTTTTGAATACTTGAACTAAATACTTAAAATTTTGAGTTGAATATTTGAGATTTTGTTTATTGGCCTCATCTAGATGTCTTATAAGAGCTTTGTTTGATGATGTAGATGTGTATAAGTCATCTATATTGCAAAATTATTAGTCATATCTGATTGTTTTTACATAATTACTCCATGAAGGTATGTCATCATCAAAAAGGGGGAGATTGATGTTTTCCAAACCTTATTTCGATGATGACATGAACACTTAATTCTGTAAATAAGTTTTTACAGGTCTATTATTCTTTTGCTAAAGACAGGGTTTTCGGAGGCATTGTACCATCCAAACTTGTGTCAAGCTTCTCGGACGCATTCCACCGTCCGGACGAACAGGAAGAAAGAAAAATCCTACTGCTTCTCCAAACGGACAAACATGACCGTCCGAAGCCTCTATCGGACGATGGAACGGATGAATACACGGACGTCTGAACAAATTTCTTCACCAACTGCATGAAGATGGACGCTATGTCAGATGCATCCCATCTTTCTCGGACGTCCGAAACCCCAACGCCTACTTTTTGTGCATTTATTATTTAGCCGTTAGGAAGTAGTTGCAACCACCATTTATTGCTCTTATAAATAACTGCTTTGATATTCTGTAAAAACTATCTAATACATTGAATACAAGCCTTAGAGAACAGCAATTTTAGTACAAATTGGCTATAGTGCTTTGTTGTATTAGTTGCAGTTCAGAGTACAATTCAACTTTGAGTGGAGTGATAATCTTGTACGAAAGTGAGGTTGTAAGTAAGATTCTTGGCTCAACTAAAAGAATTTTAGTGTGAGCAAGAATACCTGATTAATTTTCTCTCTTTCTTACTTCACTATTTCACTGATTCGATTATATCAATTTTTATTTTGAAAATCTTAATATTTCTAAAAGTATTTTTAGAAACCTAATTCACCCCCCCCTCTTAGGTTGCTTTGGGACCAACAGCTAGTGGGTGTTTTACCTTGTCTTTTGCATATCAAACCATACGACCAGCTCATATAGTTTTGTCATCTCGTAAGTATATATGGAGTAACCCCATCCCATTGAAAATCTCCATTTTCATGTGGTGGCTGCTTAATAACATTTTGCCTTTTCATGTCCCTTGGAATCACCTTGGTTTCCAAATGCAAATTTTGTCGGTCACGGGAGTCACTTGCTTATGTTTTTACAACTTATCTTTTTGGTCTAGCCATCTAGGATAATTTTGCAGCATTTAGCATTCCGGATGAGCTCAAGGTTGGTCCCTTTCTTTGGTTCTTCTAGACATGGTGGACAGGTTTCGGCCTTAGTATACACTACTGTCGTCACTTATTTGCTCTGAATTATGGAAAGCTCGCAACAATGCCTCATTTGAAAGTGTTCTTCTCTCATCTGACCAGGTTATGCTTCAAATTAATTCATGGCTTATTGATATATATATCTAGAGTGAAATCCTCCTCTTTGAGACAAGCATCATATTGTCAACCCTATTTCATGGAATCTGCCACCAGCAGGACTTTACAAGCTCAATGCAGATGGCTTATCTCTTGGAAACCTTGGCCCATCTGGAGGGGGAGGGATCATCAGGGATAGCCATGGCACCTGCATGTTTGGCTTTTTGACTTTTCTGGGTCATTTAACATCCCTTGAAGCTGATTTTCTTACTCTCATTGTTAGTGTTAAGTGGTGCAATCAGAAGAAATATTTTCTTCTGCTTATTGAATCACACTCAAAGACTCTGGTGGACATAATTCAAAATCATGCAAATCCTCCTTGGCGACTTGATGCCCTGTATGGGGAGTACAAGGCACTGATAGGCGAGCATCCTATTACCATTCATCACCTATTTCGGTAGGCGAACTCTACAGTTGGTACATTAGCTAAAATGCCTAGCAATAGAAAAAATTCCATTACTTTTGTTTTTCTTCTTTCAAATGTTGAAGGATTGGTTGCTTTGGATGCATTCGCTTCCCATACTTATGCATATGTACTAAACACTGATTCGTTAGCTTATCAATAAATTTGTTGCTTTCGGCCCAAAAGAAAACCATTAAACTACTTTTAATTAAGAAAATTGAGAAAGCTTTATTTTAAACTAATTAGGAAATTCTAGGAAATGCTTGAAATCTTAAGTTAAAACTAGGAATTTTATATTTTAAAAGATATTTTTGTACAAGCCCACTAATTTTTAAGAGAATTAAACCAAGATTTAAAAATTAATATAAGAAATTACTAATAGTAGCTGGGATACAAAGAACATCTTTGGAAAATATAACTTCTTACATTGCAAAGAAATTTAAATGGAAAGCAAGCAAAAATTATAACCACTTGTAGCTAACAGAAAGGCCACTAAAATACACTAATAAAGATCGAAACTTTCCAAGAATCAAGGAGTAGATCTAAGATGAAATTAAAGAGAAAATTTTAGAGCTAAGCTACACTATAACTCTAAAACTACAAAATACCACCTACACCTACACTATGTGTCCTTTGGTATAATACAACAGTAAATTTAAAAGCTTTCTTCAACCAAAAGATTACAAGCGGCAAAATTTTGAACAATTGTGTTCAATTTCATACTACAATATCGCTTTTAGTACTAAAGTCAATATCGTGGTATCAAGCTCTAAAAATCCCTTGTAATTTCTCCGCGACATAGCGGTATCATTTCTCAGTGCAAAATCAATACTTTGATATGGAGTCCTTCCAAGCGGCCTTGAATTGTCAATTTTGCCCTTTAGAGACACTTTAAGCACCATACCTTTTACTAAATTTAAACCTACAAATACCATTAAACATAATCAGTTACATAAATATACTAAAATTATCACTATAGTCATGATATTTACATAAAATGCAAATATGCCAATACAAAATGCGAAGAAACCAAATCGAAACACAGAAATTCAACATAAAACTTGAAGAATGCTTACAAAATGCTTGGATAATTTAGTAAAACAACTTTAGTTTCACAGAGCTATCACAAATTAACATTTTGTAGGTCCCGACCAAAAAAAAAAAAGAAAAAGAGCATATGTAAAAACAATATATACCACCAAGGAAATCAAAATGTTGAATTCTAGTGCAATTACCAAAAAGGAAAAAATGCTGTTTTAACTCAATAAAGTCAACATTTTCATCTACTCCTCCATTTATAAAAGTAAAATCAAGTTTCAGCCGCAAAACATTACTTTGACCAATGAAATGTTTAAGAAATGCCACATAAAATGTAAAGTAAGCCATAGAATAAACAAGTCATTTTTCTCAAAAAATTGCTTCAAGTATAGAAAAATACTTAAGACTTGTTTTAAGAAGCACAAAAGTATGCAAAAGCCATGCATGGATATTTGTTAGCACCACAAAATATAACTAAGTACGTCAACCAAAGTAATGCTTGACCCCGACTGTCAAATTTCTAATAGCCCAGATTAAGCATTATTTATCACTTTTAAAACTTGTAATGTAGGCTAAAGTAACAAGGTAGGATAATTTTGCATACCAATGACTTAAATCATCTTAGTCATTCCAATACAACCACTTGAATCACTATCCCAAAAATAAGGTCCCACGGAACAAAAATAAATACAAGAATAAAGTAAAAATAATAATAAACATAATAAATAAAGTAACACTAATAATTCAACAAAACACAAATGCTTATTCCTGTCTCAAACAAAAATAAATTCAGAATAATGTAACACTCAGAATAAATATAATTTTTTTTATAATTTTTCTTATAATTTTTCTTTTCTTTGATTTTTTATTGAAAGAAATATAAATATTAATCTTCAAAAATAAGAGAAACGATTGGGAGAGTTAAAGAATTAAAAGACTCTCCTCCTTCTCTCTACTTTCTCACTCTAAAATCCAAACCTCTACACACTACTATATCACCCTTGGCACTCTCGATCATGGATGATCAAGCCGCCCTTCAACCTGGTTGAAGGGCAACCAAAAACTTTTCGCACAAGCTCTATTGGATGGACAAAAATCAGGCATTCCATCACCAAAACCCGACATGATTCTTAAGGCACTCCAATCTCACAAATGAGAACCAGCCATTTTGTTCTTTAAGGATGAAATTCAAAAGCTTGCAGCACCATTTCGGTTCACACTGGTGGGGAATTTCCCGAGGGGGAAACCGAACATGGAGACACTTCAGAAAAGTTTCCACACAATTGGCTTTATGTGGACAATTTACTATCGGGTATCTTGACTTTAAGCACATTATCATCCGGTTTTCTTTGGAGAAGAACTATCTCCGTTGCTGGCTTAAGACTGCTTGGTAACCATCAATGGCTTTTACATGCGTGTTCTTAAATGGCATCCTCTCTTTACCACGGATGAGGAACCTTCCATAGTCCCTATATGGATCACCTTTGAAGGACTTCCAGCAATCTATTTCAACAAGCAAGCCATGTTTAGTCTTGTTCAAGCTGTTGGTACTCCTCTCAAACTAGACATAGCCACCGAACAATTCACCAAGCCAAGTGTTGCAAAGGTATGCATTGAAGTTGACCTCCTATCTGAACTCCCTTCAAGGGTATGGCTAGGGGTTGGAAAAGAGGATTTTTGGCAAAAAATCACTTATAAAGATGTCCCATTATACTGTACAAAGTATTAGAAAATTGGCCATTCCATTGAAACATGTAGGCTAGGAGAAGTGAGTTGGGCAAAACAAGATATGGCACCGGGAACAAATAATCCAGCAAAGAAGCCTATTCGAACACGTTGGACTCTGGTGAAGCACCAAGAAGTAGGTCCATCGGGAACAAACAAAGCCCACCTTCTACAATGTCTTGTTGATAATGGAGAAAATATGGTTGGTCATGCTATACATGATGGGGTCCCATCAGCCGCAAACACAATAATCCCATTGCCAAATTTTTCACAAGGCGTTGATGTTGCACATATGAGTGAAAACTCATCTCAAGGTCGGCTACCAAGCAAGGTGGCGTCACTAGTTGTGGAGGAGCAACCAAAAATGGTGAAAGAGTAACCAGAAATGGTGGAGGAGCAACTAGAATCGGTGGACGAGCAACCAAACCCGGAGGAGAAGCAACCGGAAACGGTTGAGGGATTATCCCAACAACCTGTGGTTCAAAATTCAAATCCCACCTTCCATGGGTTCACTCCATCAACCTTGGATAAAGTTATTAATTCAAACCAGGAAATGGTACCTTATCCACAGTGAGCAAACTTTGCAAGTTCAGATGTTGAACCCCTTGGATGGTGGGGCCACATCCAATTTGGAAGAGTCACAACTAAACTCGGCTACCCCAAAAGGAAGGGATAGACGAATGGCTCAAACAATCCCTCTTTGGATGATTCCTTCATCTCTCATGGTAAAATTATGGAAGAGTTACCGTGTTACTTTTCGGACAATGAATCTCCCCATGCAAAACCATGCAATGACGGAGGTCATCCAGCCATCTTCTCCCACTCCACAACCAACTGGTAAGTCCTTGTCCAAAAAGAAAAGACGCAAGAGAATCTACACCATGCCAAAGCCAATGCGCACTCAGTTTGTTAGGAAAACTACCATTTCGCCCTCCTCCCCTCAGTATTAAATGGATAGAGTCCTAATATGGAATATATGGGGGATAGCTAATAAACCCTCATTACGTAGGTTGAAGTTACTTGTCAAACAGCACAAAATAAAAATTCTTGCTTTGCTGGAGCCCATGGTGGACAAAGCTCAAATCTCTTTCTTTGCACACAAATTAGCTTTTGATCGCTGTGAATGTAACACCAATGGCAAAATTTGGATTTTTTGAAATAATGAGCTTGGTTTAGCTCCCACTTTACTAGCTACTCAGACCAGCTTCTACATGTTTCTATCTCCTCTTCTCTTCACAATACGGTCTTGCAAGCTTCCTTTGTATATGAAAATTCACAAAATTGGAAAGAAGAGTTCTCTGGGAGGATCTCTGAGCTGTCCAACCTCAAACTCTGTGGTTGGTGGGCGGTGACTTTAATTTTATCTCAAGCTCCGATGAATATCAAGGTTCTAGCTCTTTCCAACTAGACGCGATGGGGGAATTCAATGATTGTCTTCATGAATTTAGATGTTGTATCTAGACTTTTCAAGGATACAAATTCACTTGGCGTGGGAACAGGTTTGGAACCGTGATAGATTTTTTTGTAATGCTGAATTTATGGCAGCCTTCCAACATATTAATGTTGCTCACCTTCTCAAGACGTGCTCGGATCACTCACCACTAGTTCTCAATGCTTCTTCACCAATAACACCAGGCCCAAAGCCATTTAAATTCCTTAATATGTGGACTAAACACAAGGATTTTTTGCAGGTTGTGGGCAATAATTGGTCCTTGCACTATACCCGTTCCCCTATTTCTATTCTTGATTCCAAACTTAAAAGACTCAAAGCCGAACAGAGGAATTAGAGTGATACCATATTTGGCAATGTTTTCGCAAAGGTACATGAGGCTGAACAGGAAGTCAAAAGCAAGGAAGAAGCTCTTCTACTCCATCATAGCCAAAGTAATCAAATTGCTTTAGCTCATGCACAAGCTGTTCACATGCAGTGCCTTGCGGAAGAGGAAACCTTTTGGCAGCAAAAGGCGAGAATGAAAGGGCTGAAAGAGGGTGACAAAATCTCCAAAATTTTCCATTCTACCCTTCTTGCCAAAAGGCAGCGATTACGCATCTCCAGAATCAAAGTTGACAGGCAATGGACAGAAAATTTGCAGCTCATTGAGGATGCAAGTATTACCTACTTTAAGGAACTCCTGACTTCTAATCATACCACTGCCTTAGACCCATCATTACTTGACCACCTCAGGTGCAAGTTCTCGGATGTGTATACTTGATAACCAGTATTTATTGTCTGAGCTGTCAATAAAGGAATTAAAGGAGCCAGTTTTCTCCCTAAACCCTAACAGTGCAGCGGGAACTGACGGATACAATGGGACCTTTTTCACTACTTGTTGGGATATCATCCACCATGACCTCCTCCTCGCGGTGTGTGCTTTCCTCAAAGGTGCAAGATTGCCACGGATATCACTAGCACTCTTGTTGCATTAATTCCAAAAGTAGCCATACCCCAATTCCTTTAGTGATTTTCAGCCTATTAGCTTGTGCACTTTCGTCAATAAAATTTGTACTAAAATTTTGGCCAATCGCCTTGCGTCCATTCTGCTGAAACTCATCTCATCGGAAAAAGCAACCTATGTTCAAGGGAGAGACATTGCGGATAACATCCTCCTTGTCCAAGAGCTGGTTGATTTCATTGATCGGAAAACAAGGGGAGGGAATATGATTGTTAAACTTCACCTCGCCAAAACATTTGACAGGCTTTCTTGGCCTTTCCTCTATGCAATTCTACGGAAGTTTGGGTTTGCTGAACATTGGATCTCCCTTATGCAGCATATTTTGGAAGATTGTTGGTTCTCTATACTCATTAATGGTGTACCCAAAGGCTTCTTCAAATTCCAGAGGAGTTCGCCAGGGAGACCCTTTATCACCTCTGTTATTCATCCTAATGCTGGAAACGTTTTCTCAAGGATTGAAGGACCAATTTTGAAAGGACAAAATAACACATTATTTTCTCGAAAGCAGTGCCCGACGATCTCCCACTTGGCCTTCGCAAATGACATTGTTGTTTTTATAAAGGGAGATATTAAGTCTATTCGGTACCTTATGAGCTTTCTTTCGAGGTTTGAGCTCTCATCCGGACAGCTTTTCAACAAGTCCAAAAGTTCCTTCTACTTACCCAAAAAGGTGGCTCCAGCTCGATTCCGGTTGATCCAAGCTAAGAAGGGCTTCGTCCACAAATCCCTTCCATTCACATACTTGGGCTGTCCCATCCAAAAAGCTAAAACCAAGTAAAATACGCAATCTCTACCCGTCATTAATAGAAAAAGTTGCGAATTCATGGTTGGCAATCATGCTTCCTTTCTCCTGGAGGGCGGCTCATCCTTATCAAGCATGTTCTCAATAGCATCCCTATGTACATGTTGTCGGTTCTTTCACCTCCAAACTCAGTACTCAAAGAGCTGGAACGGTAATTTGCCTTTTCTTTTGGGGATGCTCAGAAGAATGTTAAAGCCATTCATTGGATCTCATGGGCTACAATCTGCCAACCAACGTATTCAAATGGCCTAGGAGTTTCATCACTTGAGGAGGTGGTTCGCGGCTTTTGTATCAAACTTTGGTGGAAATTCTGAAAAGGCTACTCTTTGTGGTGTTCTTTTCTTCAACGACGTTACCTTAAGAACCAACATCCCACCTTAGTATCGGCATCACCGAGTGATTCGTTTACTTGGAAGAGAATGCTGCATGTTCGTGTAGACGCAGAAAAGTGGCTGCTATTCTTACTACAGAATGCTGATTGTGCTCCTTTTGGTTTGATCCTTGGACCGAACATGGGCCTTTCTCCCACATGGTGGAACAAGTATATGATGAACAACTTAAAGTTTCATAGGTTGGGGGTCCTAATGGCTGGAATCTTTCCCTTTTGGATAAGAGATATTCTAATGAGGATATACAAAACATTGCGGCACTTCTCAACACAAGACAGCTATTCTTGTGCATGAACTGGATCTCATAAGAGACATCCTCAGACACACAGGCTCCTTCTCAACTACTCTTATACACTTTCTGTCCCAAGAGCAGGATTTATCAAGGCAAATATTTGATGTAAGCCATCAATCGAAGATATCCATTTTCATGTGGAAATTATTGAACAAGCGGCTGCCTCTTGATGATCCCTTATGGAAAATTGGCTTTTCATTAGCCTCCAAGTGCTACTTATGTTGCAATGAAGAGTCCGTGAACCATCTTTTTGTGGAATGTGAAACATCACAACAAATCTGGCATTTCTTTGAAAATTGGCTAGAGGATATGGTGATTACTCCATCCACGACCATAATGGATAAACTTATTTTGTGGTGGTGGGATACTGCGTTGTCTTCCGCTATTGGAGCCATTCACAAAATTCTTCGTAGCATAATCTGTTGGTTCTTATGGAAAGCTAGGAACATGGTAGTTCTGGAGGACAAAGTATGCAGCACAACAAGCATTATTGTGGACATCTATTCTTACTTAGTGAATATCTCCTCGACCCATCCCTTTAAATGAGTATCCACAGCAGATGATTTGTTACTCTCACGCGCCATTTGCAAGCAACTTCTCCAAACCAAACCCAAGAAAGTCCTAGTTGTCAAATGGGACTGCCCTACCCAAGGATGCCTTAAGCTCAATGTGGATGGAGCCTCTAAAGGTAACCCAGGAATGGCAGCGAGTGGCGGCATTCTCCGAGATCACAATGGCCAATGCATCCGGGCATTTTCCAATAACTATCAACAGCAAACTAACCTATAAGCTGAGGCATTAGCTCTTGTAGATGGACTCAAGATGTGTCATAATTTACGGGTCCGCGCACTGGTGGTTGAGATTGACTCTCTCCAACTAGTTAACACCTTGCAAGGATCATCGCACCGATTGGGAGCATAGACCCACAATTGCTCCTCATCAATAGCTACTGTGCTGGGACAGAGATCTCATTCAGGCATGTCTTTAGGGAGTCTAACCATGTAGCTGATTGTAGAGACAGAATAAGGGTATATCTAAACCTATGTTTTGAATATGATTGCTCTCTTTCACATAGCCAGTCAAGGGATTAGTCTTCCTAGATGCTATAGGCTGCTCTAATATTCGGCTTTGTAATCCTTCATTTCATCAATAAAATTTCTGCCCTCTTTCGGGCATTTGCTTTAAAAAAAAATCTTCAAAAATCAAACAATAACTACTTTGGGAATATAATAGGTATTAAGCCTTTTAACTACAACCCCCAATAAAATCATCAAAACCCTTCATTCAAACCATCAAGTAACTCTAACTATTATATTGAAGTTAATTAAGATAGATCCACAATAATTAAGGTGATGGGATGAAGGAATAAACAAAGTGGTGTGGCTAAGTTATGTGGTTTACAAAGAATTAAGGTTATAAGGCTCAACGAGGATGCTAGGGATAAGATTAATGTAAGGTATGGTTTTAGCTCAAATGATTCAATTAAATGCATAAATCATTTAAAACACATCTATTTAATTGAAATAGGGAATCCATACTACCCTAATCTTTTTCATAGTCAAATCTTACAAAGCCCACAAAATATCTGAAAAAGAATGCAAATCCATGCAATATGATTAAACGATGTTTAATTCAGTTTTTTCCTAAACTCAAAACCAATTTCCAAAAACTTTGAAATGTTTAAACAATCTCAACAATTAACCAAACTTGGCACTAGATAAACGGTTACGGAAAAAGCAAAGTTCGAGATAAAACTAGTTAAAACAACCATTTTATAATATAGTTGAAAACATGGTTGACTCTCAAGGATTAAATTTTTCACGATATGAATTGCTTCCTATGTTCAATATTCAACTTCAACTCAATCAAACAATAAAAGACAAAACTATTCCTAGGGAGCAAGAAATAACACCCCAAACTTATCTTTTTATTCTAATCAACTCATACTTCCACACACCAAAAATAGAACAAACAAAGACAAACATTATTATAATTGAAAATACAAAAGCATATAAAAAGAGTAATGTCCTACCAAATTGACGCAAGGACTTTGTCAAAACTTAACAAAATTAAACACGAACAAAACTTTCTTACTCATGACAGAGTAACAAAAGGTGAACATGACCAAAACTAAAAACCCTAAAAACCCTAACCCAAAACATGAACAAAACTAGGGCATGAACAACCGAAACCAAGTAATCATCAATGTAAGCTCAATCAAGTCAATCACATCTACAAATATAGAATCTACATGGTATAAGCAATATGTCATCAGCTAATTTAACAAAAACAACTAAAGCTTAACATTCAAGAGCATAATACAGACAGACATAATAATAAAGTGCTACTAATACTGAGGAAATGAAAATGATAATGTTTCTCCAATTACTCAAAGCTAATAAAACAGAGATTGTGAAAAGTAGGGATAAGACGTGTCTTCTCCATGCTTGGCAAGACTCATGTTTCATGACTAACTTCATTGATGGCTTCAACGCTAATTTGATTTTCATCATCCACTTCATCATGATGGCTTTCTTCAAAGTCTTATCCTTGAACACCTCTAGCTTCATGCATTTGCTTGGTTCCTCCAATTGGTTGTGCTGTTTGAGTTGTCCCCATATTTGGTGAATAAAAGTGTTGCCCGCGAGAACTCCATAATACCAAGTAGGTGGTTGTGATGTATGAATCCATGAGCTCAATAGAGAAGGTTGTGCATTAAGTGCCATTAAAGCCATGCAGTGGTGGAAGAGCATTTGACTGTATGTCTAGGAGCCATACAATTCATTTTTTCTGCTCTTCATTATGCGGTGCATTGAAGACCTGGCCCGGACAGCCTTGGAAAAGGGAACCTTGATAAGGAGCTACTTGAATTGGTGGTTCAATGACTATTTGATGCCTCTTGAACTTACTTATCATGTTGTACAATACTCATTGTTTATACAGCCTCGCTGATATGTTTGAGGCTCTCCTGGGATTATTGGGCATTCAGCATCAACGCAAAGAAATGAAAACAAATTCAGTAGAATAAAAGGTAGGGCGATTGGTCTTCCTATTGGCTAGAAATCCCTACCGAATTAGCTTCTGAACATCAAGTGGCATGCCCTCAAGAATTGCATCAACAAAACAAGCCTTATCTCTTTGAACCACTCTCTCAGTAGTTGAACCCCAAAATTTGCAACTCACAAAGTAAAACCAAATTTTAGCAATCAAATGTAAACATTAGATGTGTATAATCTCAAATAAACATCACCAGTAGTATTCAGCATCCAATTCACATCCTCTCACATAACCGATTCTTACAAGCTTATATATTTTCCTCCTCCTAATAAATGCTCTATACTAGGGCTTCACTTGGAACATTAGGCAAATTATGAAAAGCATTGATTTTCTTGGCAGAAAAGTCTACCAAGACACCTTGGACCCTGCACTAATTATCAATTGAATTACATAAATTGTAATGAAACTCTTTGACGAAGTTCATGTAGCCAAGTTTTACTTTTTCATTGAATATTTCCCAACCTCTACCAATTAATTAGGCTTCCAGTTCTAATCTAATGAATTCATCATCACCCCAATTTTTAGATAAATCAAAACTCCTTTCTCTTGTCACATCATTCTTTTAGTAGGCTTTAAAATCTCCTCGTCCTGATCATTAGAAAAATAGTATCACACTAAGTTCAAGCTGAGGATCACTTGGCCCTTCAGCAACTTTTCTTTTGATGGAAGACTCACCCCTTCCCCTACCTTGACCTCTAAAAACAACCCTCGGCAAACTTAACAAATTAAACCAAATCAAATTTTCAAATCAAATTTCAAGCGAAACTTCATAAAAAACCCCACTTTCAATCCAAACAATTTTAAATTGAATTCAACAAATTTCAAACAAACCAAAAATTACACAATAACACCAACCCAATTCAATCAATAAAGCACAATCCTAAACAATTTGCTTCCACAAAATCCAAGGAATTTCTAAAAAATAATGGTCCAGATCAACCTTCAATTAACCCAAATATAATTCTAAATCAAGAGGACTTACGAGCTTGAGCACAATTGAAGGATTGTATCCGAAAGATTTTGAAGTGAAACTACCCTTGAAACTCTTGAATTTCTCATTGAATATTGATCTTCTTGCCAAATTAATGGTTAAAATTGAAGATTAGAGGGTTTAATTGGGATGGAATATGGCGGTTTGTGGCACGAAGGAGTTTAAGAGAGAGAAAAAGAAGTTTAAGGTCAGATACATTAGGGTTTTGATGTAAAGATATGGACGAGAAAAGCTAAAATTTGGCTATTTAGTCTTTCTAAATCAGGAGGACTTACGAGCTTGAGCACAATGGAAGGATTGTAATTGACAAGATTTTGAAGTGAAACAACTCTTGAAACTCTTGAATTTCTCATTGAATATTGATCTTCTTGCCAAATTAATGGTTAAAATTGAAGATTAGAGGGTTTAATTGGGTTGGAATATGGCGGTTTGTGGCATGAAGGAGTTTAAGAGAGAGAGAAAAGAGTTCACGGTGGTGGTTAGGGTTTTGATGTAAAGATATGGACGAGAAAAGCTAAAATTTGGCTATTTAATCTTTCTATCCGTGGGTCGATATTGCGGTATCATTTTTGAACTAAAATTTCATGCCCTGATATATAAAATTGCCTTCTTGAGGGACGATTTCGCAATATCGTATTCCTTTGTAAAAGTGATACCGTGAAATGGAGATGGATGAAAAATAGTCTTCTCAAAAGTCCATCGTGATACAATGGTATGGGATATCCATATCGCGATATGGACTGCAATTGCTCATATGATATCACCTTATAGAAAATCCGTACCATGGTACAACAGTGAACTTCAGCATGCTGATAACAGCCTTGATTTTTCCATACATAGCCGAATTTTCAACTTCTTCACTTCATCCCATACCTTTTCATCACTTGCAAACATGAAAACATAAGTATTAGCTAACACTTTAACTCATTTCCTTGGAAAAACTTATCAATAACATAAAAATATGCTTTAACCTTATTTCTACCAAAATCAAATCTAAACATAATTCATCACAAAATTAAGCTAAAATTAAACAAAAGCCAAAAAGTAAAGCTTGTGTTGACTCCCAATCACGCTTGTTTATAGTCATTAGCTTGACTATGGCTTGGATTGATCAAGTGAAATAACCAAGGATGGTTGGTCATCCTTTCCCTTTTAGCTTTCATTGCTAGAGCTTGGCTCTTTTTTTGTCAATTACAAATGCTAGATTCATATTTCAAATAGATGTGGCCTTTCTTCCAAGTATTAGCCATAGCCAACGAACCAAACCAAACACCTTTATAACTTTCCATACCAATGCCTTCTATTCTTTCCCACTCTCAGCGAACTCTTTTGTCATCATTCTCTTCTACTTGGCACAAATATCTTGATTCCTTTCAATGTTAGAAACCAATATCCGGTAGCTTTTTCTTCAAGGTATCATCATCTTTATCCCCTCCCTTAGGTTGCTGGTCTTCATCAACTTTGGATTTATCATCCTTCAACCTAACAACCAAAAAATCAAGTGAATGCTTGACACAACATTCTTTAAAAATTGGAACATTGTCATGCAATTCAAAAACATTAAGTTCAACAATTTCATTTTTAATTTGAAATGTCAACTTTCCTTGATTCACATTAATCATTGCATGTGCAGTTGATAGAAAAGGTCTCCCAAAGATCAAGGGCATATTGGAATTTTCTCCCATCTCGAGAACTAGGAGATCTACCAAAAAGATAAGTTTATCCACTTGCACTAACACATCTTTGAATAGGCCATATGGTCTTCCTTGGAAATATCTGCCAATTAGAGGATGGTTTGTGCAGGCTTTGCATTTTTTATCCCTAATTGCTTTCATAAGTTGCTTTGGGCATCACAATAATACTAGCACCCAAGTCAAATAATGCTCGATTCAATGTGTAACCTCCAATATTCTCAGTATTGAGAAATACTAGAATATTGGAGGTTAGACATTGACTCCTTTTCTTATACACATCTACATGTGTATTGAGACATAAGGGCATTTCTCTTCCTACTCTTCTCACAGCTAGAATGTACCTCTGCAAATCAAGAATTGTGGGCATTTAATGTTTCAACTAAGGGAATATTGATGTGGAGCTTGTTGAACACCCCAAGGAATTGGTTGAATTTCTTCTCCTTGTCTTCTTTCTTCAGGTATCATTCTTAGAGAAAATAGTATCTTCACTAAATAGTGTAATTTCAACGGTTCTTCAATTGATTTATTCTTGCACTCTTTCTTCCATTGAAATTTGTCATCATCCTCATTCTCCATGTGTACGTCATCTTTGATTTCACTTTGAATAATTTTCTCCTTGGATTATTGCTTATCCTATCTGTTTGTCAACCTCTTTCTTACATCAGTTTACAATCAATTCTCTGCCACTTCTCAAAGTTAGGAATTGTATCACTTAGATGAGCCCCTATTGGTCTTTCATTTGCTTGCCATGTTACTTGGCTCAATTGATTATCCAAGTTCCTATGAGTGGTTTCTTGATTCCTAACAAAAGCTTCTTGTTCCCTTCTCAAAGCATCATAATCTATCCTCAAGGCTTCAAGTTCTCTTCTCTTTTTCACTAGATGAGATAAGAGACAGGCCTCCTTTGAGCCTAACCCCAGAAAATCATACATTGGTTGGGGTTGGTTACGGTATGGCAAGGAGGAGTCTATTTGTTTGAGAGTTTGGATATGAAGAGTTAACTTGAGGTTGGTAGAAGCTTCTTTGACGTGGAGGTTGATAAGTTCGGGATGAGGAAGATAAAGCTTGGTTCTAAAAGTTTGATTGGTGAAAGTTTAATTGATGATGGGCATTTTGTGAGCTGTAACCACTCCATGAAAAATGTGAGGTAAAATTGCATCATTTTGATTTAAGTTTATCACTCTTCCTTGAACTTGAGATTCTTTTGCATTGTATAGGGCATTGGGTGGAGCTATGGGGCCATGTTGGTAATAGTTTGATGCCATCATGTTGAGAAGTCTTTGGGATTTCTCTTTCATTTTAAATGACACTGATCCCCCTGCCAAAGCATCTACAATGGCCTTTTTCTCTTGGTAAAGTCCATTGTTTCCAAAATTGTATTTTGATCCCAAAGGAATGGCATGGTGATGACATTTTCTAAGAAGTTCTTTGAAATGATCTCAAGCTACACTTAAACATGGAATCTTGCCCGTGTCTTGTTTAAAAGAAGTTATCTCATTGCTTAGTCTTGCGATCCTAGATGAAGGAAAATACTTTGCTAGAAATTCTTGTGCAAGCCCATTCCATGTTGTGAAAGCCCTTGGTTCATGTGATTGGAGCCACCATTTCACCCGATCCGACAACGAAAATGGAAATATCCTCATGCAAACGGAATTAGGGTGAACCCCATTGAACTTAAAATTATCCAAGAGCTCCTTAAAGTTCACTAAATAAGTGTAAGGGTCTATATGGGGACCATCCCTAAACATTGCGTGAGATTGTAACATTTGAATAAGTGCGGGCTTTATCTTGAAATTATTGGCTTGAACCAGTATTCTTGTTATACACAAATTTGCTCCTTTGAAATTTTGCATAGTATAATATCAGATTGGCCTCCCATTTGCATGAAATCCAATACCATTACCCACTTTATGTAGCTCTATATTCCATTACAAAGACCTCCCAATCCGTTGTTTCCTTCAACTTCTTAATTATCAGCCAAACTTAAATTTTCATTTAGACCCCTTGCATAGTTTTGTGGATTTGCCATTTTGATGTTCTCTAATTCTTATTGAACTCCTTTCTTCTTTCTAATCCTTCTTAATTCTTTTTCTCTTTCAGAATCAAGGCTAATGAGTTCTTCATCCTCAAGCACCATTCACTACGAAACAAATCAAACCAAGTCAATTTCAAGTGCCAATTTCACCAAAATTAAAGATTTATTCATAAACATGAAAAAAAGCAACTAATATAAACTAAGATTAACTAATAAACCAGAAAAGCGTCTAATCTGGCACAATTCATAAGGTTCTAATATTTCCATTACCTATACCAATCCTCGGCAATGGTGCCAAAAACATGTTGGGATGAGTGGTATGTGTGTGATTTGATTGAAAAGTGAAAACTCAAACTACAAGCAATAAATATAACTCAACTAAAACAGCGAACCTCACCAACACACTCGCAAGTGTACAAGGTAGGTTTGTAGGTAGTTGCATGTAAGCATCGTTCCCTCGAGGATTGAGGATAGAAACTACTAGGCTTATGAACCTTTGCACTAGTTAGGTAATCAATAAGTAGTTGTCACTAAACTACAAATTCATTCGTAAAGCAAGTAAACTAAACACTAATTCACTAGAAAGATAGTAAAGAGTTTAATCCAAGAAAGTAGGTAAGAAACTATCACTCAAGAATATACTTCAAAAACATAATTGAGCTCATAATGATAAAAACAATTTATTCTAACAAAGCATGTAAAGATTACTCTAGAAATGCAAGTAATTTACTCTAAGAAAACTTGTAAGACTAATTTAAGAAAGCAATTAATTTTACCTTAATAAAGCAAGTAAAATCTAATTTAAGAAAGAAAATTAAATTAATCTGGAAAAGATTGATTAAAACCATTAGATTAATTTTAATTATGAACAAATTAATTAAATCTTGAAAAGAATTTAGAAAGCTTCAATTTAAAAAAAAATAGGAAATTCTAGGAAAATGCTTGAAATCTAAAGTTAAAACTCTGAAATTTTTGGCTTTAAATAGATTTTTATATACTTTAAGATCAATTTATAATTTAAGATTACAATTATTGTTACGATACTTTCCCTTTTCTCCTAAACTTCACCTTCTTTGTTAAGTGAACATCTTCAAACTCTTAGAACCAAGGCTTCCCTTCAGTCATCGTTGAAGAGCAACCCATAGCTTCCCATATCAGATCCTTGGGTCAATTCTTCTTTCTTCAATGTTGACATTCCACTCTCTCCTCTCTCAACTTTTCGAGGAGAGCTGGCTATTTTTTCCTCTACTGAAGAAGTTCAGATCTTGTGTAGACTGTCGCATTTGCTCTGGTGGACAAGTTCTCCACTGGTAGGCCTTCAACAGAGGCTTTGAGAAAAGAGTTTCTAAAGATTGATTCTGTTGGATCTTTTACCCTAGGCCTGTAGGATAATCGCCATGCACTTCATCGAATTTGATCACGAAGAAGATTATCACCGATATTGGGGTCGAGGATTCTGGACCATACTTGGCTTTGGCATAAGAATTCAAAAATAGACTCCAGATTTCTCGACTCATAATGAATCCCATATTGTTCTAGTTTGGATAATTTTACAAGTGTTGTTGATTCATTTGTTTCAAAATGCCGTGTTGTTCTCTGTTGCACGAATCTTTGGAAACCTCACAAGTTTGATGACAGCTTCTGGATTGCGCCCGAGAAAGGCAAAAGTATGCATGGAACTCAACCTTACAAATCCTAGGCTTGCTCGAGTATACGTAGGTAATGGTGATAAAGGGGTAATGGCATGCCATTGATTATCAAGATGTACCAGAATTCTGTAGTCATTGTCAAAAGGTAGGTTACTTAGAAGATGTAAGTATGATCAAGCATCCACACTTGAAAGGCAGAAAAAACCCTTGCTCAACTAATAAGATTTCAACAAAGAACCCTAAATCTAAAATGGTTGAGATCGGGTCACTTGTGAGCAGTCGGCTCCAAAAGCAATATGTCATCCTAAAGCTTTGGAAGCTAAGGGTCCAGCAATGGCTACAATCCTACCCACATGCATACAAAACTCTATAGTTCTAAACTTGATTGAAACAAATCCTAGATATTCAAATCCCGGTTCATCATGTTTGAACTATATTAAAAAGACTATCATTCCTACGCATGATGACTCTATGATGGCTAATAATGTTACTTCTTCAAACCCTTATGTTGCCTCTCAAATAGAAGCTCCCTCAAACTTTAATGTTGATTCTCTGACTAAGGATCCCTTGACGCTTGTGAAAAAAATGGTGGAAATTGGCAATGGCCAAAGAATATCTTTCTCTCACATGGCCTCTCATGAGAAAGTAGATCGCATGTCCTTATCTGGTCTCAAGAAGCTTTCTAAGACTCTTCAAGCTGATTATCACTTCAGTTTCTGCATGCAAAAGCAAGTTACGCTGCCAATTAAAGAGCTGAATGTTATTGATGCAATTTTTTTGATTCAAAAGCAGTTGCTCGTCTAGCTCTTTCTGAATTCTACTTAGCTCTTCATGAATTTCTAACACGAATTAGGCGTAAGCTTCTGGACTCCACTACATAAGAACCTACTGAACAGGCGGTCCACCCGAGGGTTAGAAATAGAAATAGTTTGCTATTACTGAGAGTATATTAAAAACACAAGCTCTTTGGATCGCTAGCGCTTCCGATCAACTTGTTTCTAATGAATAATATCATTATTTGGAAAATTCGTGGTACTGGCAGGTTAAAGCAGCTAATCTACATGTACTTCATTGACTTGTAAATAATTATTGAACCCCTATTAGATGTTTCTAAATTGAATCATTTTTGTAATAAATTAGGGTATAATTTCTAATTTTGGAATCTTAATTCAAAGATTTAGCTTTTTTTGGAGAAGGAAATTTTATTTAAATATCTGTATGAATCATGAGAAGTTTATTCGCACGGATGTTATTCATGATGATTGGACACTTTGGTTGCTCAAGGCACTTTTGTCTATGCTAAATGCCTTAGGCAACAACGAGAGGATTTATGGCAGCACTTGATTGATTTTGCAATATCCCAACAAAAACCCTAGATTTGTGAAGGGGACTTTAATGTCATCTCGCCTTTGTGTGAGTAAATGGGTTTAACCAAAGAAGATATTCATAAAACTAAGGATTTAATTCTACCATTGACTCTATGGGGAGTAACATTACATGGAATGGTGTTATAACATTTTGCAGTGTTAACTCAAAAGAAAGATGATTTTGGCTAATCATAAATGGATGGAACTAGTGCCCCAATCTAATCCATCATCTTTACTCTGCCTCTTCTAATCATTCGCCTCTGCAATTTTGTTTTGATACGGTATTACATCAAGGTCCTCACTTATTTCAGTTCCAACAAATGTGGATCTGACATTCTAATCTCATTATACTGTCTGCATAAACTAGTCTTTGCCGAGTGCTCAACATGGGATCTGGGATTATGACATCTTTCAAATTGCAGCGGTTGAAGCAATGCCTTCGCCAACAAAATTGCAGTGTATTTGGTGATATCTTTAAGGTTATTAGGGCAGTAGAGAAGGAAGCAGAGTCCTGGGAGAATACTTTCAAATTGGTGCATAATAAGGAAAACTGAGAGGCTCTTCACTTGGCTTAGGCTTGGCTGTTTAAAAACTTGTCCAATGAAGAAGTTTTTTGCCGAAAAAAATTAAAGGCAAAATGGCAAGCTCAAGGGAATTGTAATACTAGGTATTTTCATGCCACGATTGCTATCCATAATGCAAATTTAGCATTAAAACAAATTAAGAGCACCTATGGGCTTGATTTTTTAGAGGAAATTAAATAGGAGGTAATCCGGTTCTATGAAGGTTTATTATCCGAGGAAGGAATTAACAACACGGCATTTGAGATTTTGCTACATTACTTCCCTGCATTAGTGACTGAGAAGCATAAGTAGGCCATCTGGGATGATTTAGATGGAGGAAGATTGAAGAAATGGTTTTTCAGCATGACAAGGATAGCTCGTTAGGTCCTGATGGCTTTATAGGGCATTTTCGACATCCTATTAAAAGATTATTGCTTCTGATGTTCACGAACTAGAGCAGGATTATTTTGCTGGGAATCCCTTGTTGAAGGTAGTGGGAAGTGCTTTTCTGGTACTTATTCCTAAACATAATCATCCCCAATCCTCTTTTGATTCTAGACCTATTTCATTGTGCACTTTTGTCAGTAAAGTCTTTTCAAAAATATTATCTTTTAGACTACTAGACTTGCTCCCCACCTTAATCTCTCTAGAACAATCTTGATATGTGCCAGGTCAGAATATCACAGATAATGTTTTATTAGTGCAGGAGCTGCTTGCGTCACTGGATAATAAAGCCTGGGAAACAATATTATTACCAAGCTTGATATGATGAAGGCATTCGATAAGGTATTATGAAATTTTTTACGAACAGTGTTCTCTTAGTTTGGTTTTCGTCACCATTTTGTTAATATGTATAATCTTAAACGTGTTAAGTCGCAGCTAGTTCTCTCTTTGAATAAACTGCAAAGTCACTGGCGTCTTCAAATCCTCGAGAAGAGTTATGCAGGGTGACCCACTATCCCTTTTCCTTTTCATCTTATATTTAGATGTTTTTTCTAGGTGATTGAAGATATTAGTATCTCAGGGAGCTATTTTAACCTACACATTGCCTTGTGGGTATCCCTCAATCGCCACCTTGCTTATCCGTATGGTACTATTCATTTTGCTCGGCAATCTAGAGATCAATCAGGAAATCTAGATCTTGGTTTCTTGGACACAATTAATGTGCCAGGACCGGGACAACACATCAATGCTTCTAAGAGTTTCATCATTCTTCCAAAACATTACCCTACCTCTGTAAGGGGGTATTTGGAACGTATAACTAGTTTTCGATACAAATCTTTTCTCAGTCCTTATCTTGGTTGTCAATTGTTTACAGAGAGATCCAAGGCACAATACTTTCATTATTTGGTAGAGAGACATGACCTTCTTGAAAAATTTGATGGTTGGAAAAATTAAATGCCTTCGCCTAGGCCATTATGAACCCTCCTAAGATTATACTTAACCAGTGTCAAATATGCTATGGGGGGAATCAGATCTAAGGTTAAAATTCCATTAGGCTAGGTGGAGTGATATTTGAAACCTAAGGAGAAGAGTGGCCAAGGAATTCAACGATTTGATGATATTTTAACAGCCTTTTCTTTAAAGTGATAGTGGAAGAATTACAATTCTGACTCTCTATTGTTGAATTTGATGCATGCCGATTCGAAGGGCGTCGTATTCTCAATCCTTCAACTGTATGGAGGTGTGTGATGACGGCTCAGGAGTTTGCAAATGATAGTTTTATCAAAATTATTTCAGATAAAAGCTTAAAATTCTAGACTGAAAATTGGCTCAGAGATAGACCTCTTGAGGATCAAATGGACGCCATTAGTCAACCAGAGGTTTTAATTAACAAGATTTTTTCTAACGATGATGGCTGGGATTCTTCATGCATTCACGGCCAGCCTTTTCTAGATGATTTGAAGCACAAAATTCTCTTCAAGGAGCTGATTTAGAATTAGGAACATGATCGAACTTGCTATAAAAATTGCTCACCTAGTTCTTTTTCATTGAACATGGCCATTTCTTTAATTCGCACCTACTCTTCTCTATTTTGCTGGAGGAGGTACATCTGGAGTTTGTGGATACCTTGGAAAATTTCCATGTTCATGTGGAGTCTCTTGAACGGTTATTTACCTTATGCAGATGTACTTATAGGCCTGGGTTTTGCCTTCCCTTCTAAATGTTTCTTTTGCAATGTTGTGTTAATTGCTCACTAGTTGGACATTTTTTGCAGCTCAGTTAGGAGTTTAAAATGTGAATGTCACAACAATACTACTTCAATTACGATCATGGTGGTTTTACTCATCAGATTCTCTACATGGTCAGCTCAGGGAAATAGTTCCTAGCTTCATCTATTGGTTCCTATGGCTGGCAAGAAATTCCAATTATTTTGAGGGAAAGATTACTTCAGGAAGAAGGATAATTTTCAAGTTGAATCTCTTGTATGGGCTTCACCTTTAGGATGATCTTTCTCATTCTCGACAAGTTGATTAATTCCTTCAATCTTGCTGCCAATAAGTACAGCTTCCACTTCAAGCTGGTGGCCAATAGCAGTAAGTTGGCACAAACCTCCAATTCATCATGCCTACAAGTTGAATGCAGATGGATCAACCTTGGGTAATCCTGAGCCTGCTGGAATAGATGGATTCATTCGAGACTCTTCAGGTGATGTACTATTTGGTTTGGCCACACATATCAAAACAGTTACACATCTGGATGCCGAATCGAAAGCTTTACTCACTGGAATTCAACTTTGTATTTATCATTATTTAGGTTTGGTACAAGTGGAATACACATCTTGCCTCTATAGCAAGATGTTACTTGGGCAATGCTTAATAGTTAGATAATATATATACAAAACTATGATGCATCGAGCCCTTTTACAACAAGGTTCGTTTTGAGATAGAACATATTTTCCAGGAGGAGAACTCAGTGGGTGACTCTTTCGCTAAACTAGAAAGTTCAAATCATGTATTGCAACTTCAATTTAATTTCTCAACACATATCAGGCTTGCTCCATTGTGATAAAATGGGAATAGCCTGGATAAGACTTTGTGAACCCTACTTTTGGGTCCTCATTCATGCAAGAAAATTTCCCTTTTCGAAAAGAATAGATTTTTATAAAAGACCATTAATTTCGAATAGAACTAAAGCAAGATTTAAAGATTAATCTAAGAAATCACTAAAAGTAGCAAGAACACATAGAAGTTTTTAGGAAAATCTAACTTTTTACCAAATTTGTATTGCAAAGAAATTTAAGTGGAAAGCAAGTAAAAATTATACTATCTACTTGTAGCTAAGAGACAATTCCACGAGAATTTTTCATATAAATTGATAATTGTTAAGAATTTGATCTACTTCAAAAATGAAATTCAAGAGAACTTTATAATTAAAAGAGAAAACTTTAGAGTTAAGCTATAAGAAACTAACTCTATCTGTATAAGATACCACCTACACAACACTATGTGTGTTTTGGTATAGTACAAATGTAAATTTATTAGGTTTCTTCAACCAAAAGATTACAAGCTACAAAATTTTAAACAGTTGTACGTGCTTCCATACCGGAGTATCGCTTTTAGTAATAAAGTTGATTCCATGGTATCGATCTCTAGAAATGCCTTGTAATTTCTTTGCGATACTGCAATATCATTTTTCAGTGGAAAATCGACACTGCGGTATGGAGTCCTCCCCAAAAGTTGTGAATTGTCTTTTTTTTTTTGTTTATCCACCTGAATCTTGTACTTTAAGCTCCATATCTTTTTAAATTTAAACCAGCAAAATACCATTAAACATATAAAGTAACAAATTATACTGTAACTATCACTAAAATCATGATATTTACACAAAATATAAATACCAATAGTAAATACAATGAAACCAAATAAAAAACACACAAATCCAAGGTCTATACCTAAAACTCGAAAAATACTAATACATTGCTAGGGTAATTAAGTAAAACAACTCTAGCTTCTAGAGTTACCACTACCACAAACAACAACAAAATATGAGTTCATTCAACCATAAAGGGCTACATCTCAAAACCCTAGGAAAGAGATCTAGAACATGGCAAATGATAAAAGAATAATAAAAATATAATTAAATATCATAAGAAAGGTCTATGAAGGTTTTAGAATGCAATCAAATGAAGAATTGAACATTCAAGGTCCAAGGTTATAAATCTTGCACCTCCTCTTCAATTCTTCATTAAAAATAAAGAAAATCCTAGTATAATCTTGAAACCACCAAGGGGAGACTGAATAAAAACATCTTATTTTGGTCCTAGAGACCCTTACTAATAGGTTTTAAGAGTTACAATATGCAAGGCACTCGAATAAGGTTTGAAAGGCACCAAAATGGGCCCAAACAAAAATCAAAACCCTAAAATGCTAAAATCACTAAGTTTCATGTTGCTAGAAAATCGGCCTATGCATCCAAGAACCTCCCGGTTGCTTCGCAAGAATGTGCTGTGGGCTAGTTGTTGTTGGCAGCACTTGTATAAGTGGTTTTGGTTCGTCTTTGATGTGTTCTTCCATTTCTCAACCCGGAGAAGTCCTTTACCACTTGAGACCTTCAAGACACATTAAAAAACACATTAAAACATATACTAAAACACATAATAGCACTTCTCATCAAAACTATAAAATGAACGAAAACCCTAAAATACACAAAAAAATCCTAGGATTAGCAACAAAACCTAATCATGTAAGAGAGTTATCACACCCGTCAACTTGCACTTTGGCTCATCTCGAGTAAAACAAAACAAACAATGACAAAAACAAAATTAACTTCATTCACTGAATCAACAACCGTAACAAGGACTAAATATGTTGGAGAAATAAAATAAACATCAATCAATTCCAAATGCTCATCTCTCCACTGACAAAAAATGAAGAAGAGCAGATATCACTCATCGAGCCAATTTATGAAATACTAATTTTGACCGAAAGCTTAAAAGGGACATCCAAGTTAGAAACAATTCTCACACACATAATGCTTACTAATACAAATTAACTCAACTAAGGATTAGGTAGGACTTTTTAACAAAAAAAAAAATACTATCAAGTAGCACTCTATAAGCTAGTAAGTTGGCTAAGAGACAAAGTAGGATAAATTAGGATGAAAATAGCTCATATCACCTTAGACACGTCAGTCAATAATCCGGACGACATTCCACTAGTACATTCCTAAAGCACCACAACATTTAACCAAACACAAAGGCTAAATTTTACCTTCTTTATTTCTATTCAAAGGAAATATCCCTTTTTTATTTAGAAAGCATCTAACAATTTTTCCTCTTTTTCAACATTATTCTTTTTGGAAAAAACTCATATGGCTCTCTTTTTATACAAAATCTAACATAAGGGATTAGTAATACAAAATAAAGTCATATATTAGACTTTTTCCAACAAATAATACTTCCTGCCCAACTATCAACTATAAACATCACAAGCATAGAATTGATACTTCAAGACCAATACTTACTAAGATAATGGGTAGAAAGAAAGGACAAACATCACAAAATTGTATTTGCTTAATAGCATGGCTTTCAAAGAAAAATAATCTAATATGTCTTAAAAAGGGTAACTAGGGACTCATTTCAAATAGGTGGCATCTTGTTTGGATCGATTAAAAAAAATGCCTAAATTACTTCCACGGTTCAAGATTCACTTGTATGTCGCAAGCATAAAACTCACACAATTCCAACATATTGTAGACACTAAATTTTGACGCATTTTTCCATTAAGTACAAAATTGGGATAAATTTTTAAAAATTTTGTGCTTGTTGAGATAAAATCCAAAACACATCTAAACATGCATTTTTCATGTAAAAACCTGTCTCTTAAATACATTTTAGATGGTAAGGGCAAAATAAAATTTTGTTCTTCAGTGCCATTTTCTAATTTTTATTAGTCTTAAATTAATAAGATACTGTCTATTTTGTAAATTCTGATAAATGTTTTGTCTTATTTCAAAGAATTTACAAATTTAAATATTTTTCAAGCACCAACGCGCATTTTTCAATGGTAACCTTTCAGGTGTTATTTTGAATAAAAAATTAAATTTTGTGACATTTACATGTTTTCAGTGGTTATTACAACTTTCCTACAAATTTAGATTTTTTACTGTTTTATGAAAAACCAGTACAAATTGCACTATTAAATATTGTTCAATATCCAAACCCAAAAATATCATTTCACCACTTTCAACCAATCACATCATGTTACCCCTTCTACCAAACCAACACTCAAAATCGTCTCATGGTCTACATATACCAGATACACCTAATCTAACCTTTTTCATTTCAATCCCGCTCAAACACTCATCCCCCATCCCCATACACTTCTCTCCCATCCCAATCACTCTACACAGCACCCCAAGACCGTAGGACTCCCCTTCTCAGTAAAATCGCTTTCCCCTTCCTTTGTCAAATCCCATTGCACAACTTCCCCTTTATATTTTACTTGCTACTACTGCAACTTCTTCATTCATCTTCACTATCTTTACACAGAACACACATACGTTCACACACTAAACACACTACATCATTCACTCTACCTTCCCTCCATTCTTTGTTCTCTATCTCGGCACACACAGGCACAAAATCATATCATTGGAAGAAGAAAACAAGTTTCATATTTTAAACTTTAGCCTTCCAAGTTTTCCACAATTTGCAATTAGACCCCAACAGTTTTTAAGGCGTCCAAATTAGCCCGAAAAAGTCTATTTTTTCATAATTTTCAATTAGGGCAATGGAATTAATTTTTCCTAGGATACAAAAATTTGTCTCTTATAGGACATGCAGATTTGATCCCTAGAATTTTTTTCAAAATTACAATTTTACCCCTAATAATTTTTCTAGTTTTTGCAATCAGATCCAAAAGTTTTCGAATAAGAAGTTCAGAGTCACTAGACTTTTTGGGATTATAATGTTGAGCTAGAACTTTGTTTTAAATTATAGCATTTTTCCCCTTAGAAGTTCCTATTTTGCCATTAAATCCTTATGTGATTAGAATGGTTCTAATTGATTTTCTTTTTCTTGTTAGTTGTTATTAGAACATTCTAATTTTATTGTTTGTTTAATATCTTGTAGTTTAGTCAATAAAGCCTTTTCCTTTCAATCATCATTATTTAGCTACTTTTTGATAAATTAGCATAATTTTAGTTTTCAAAATTTCTTTTGTTAGGTTATAATATCATTTGGTTTGTCTAACTGTTACTTGTCTTGTTCTTGTATTATTGGTACCTTGTCCCGTTTGTTCATATTTTGAGCTAATAGAATAGGATAATTTTGTACCTTTCGATATTTCAAGAGATATAATTTATTAAACTTTAACATGAAATACGTGATTTATGTGCTAATAGATAGGG
This sequence comes from Cinchona pubescens, assembly GCA_025175665.1. NCBI lineage: Eukaryota > Viridiplantae > Streptophyta > Magnoliopsida > Gentianales > Rubiaceae > Cinchona > Cinchona pubescens. The sequence continues at coordinate 257,717 of JANKKI010000471.1, forward strand.
TTATGTCCAATATATTTATTTCTTTTGTTAGGATTTGCATGTTAAAATATTATGTTTTATGTGTTTACGTGCTTTATGTGCTTATATGTGCGTTCTTATATGTTTATTATTTGTTATGTCAAGTATATTTATTTTTTTAAATACCTTTTGCTCGCATTCTACACTATTCCAGCACTAGTGTAGAAAATTTTTAAATGTAGTAGCACAACGGGTTCCTCATTTCTTGCAGGCTCTATGCATGTTTTTACAGTTTATTTACTTTCACGTTTTTTTATCCAAATTTAACATAAAATCAGGTTAATTTTTGAAAACATGAATTAAATCACGCAACTAGCTTACTAGGGATGAAAAGGTGCCTAGGTTATTCGTAGAGTAGTCTAGCTTTTCCTTTCCTCAATAGAAGTACCAAACCCATTTCCTTTGTTTCATAGACTAGGAGTCATCTTGTATAAAGTTTCTAATTTATTTATTTTACTAAATTATTTATTTATTATTATCATTTCCTTGTTTTAAATGCCTTAAACTTTTTACTTCTCCTCAACCATTAGGATTTTTTCCTTTTCCTTTAAGTTTAGGTTAGTATCTCGATGTACTTAGCCACATATCGGGTTGCGACTCCAATATTTATTTATATATGAAACCCTATTCTAGATCATTTTAGGGTCTTCAAAATATTTTATTTTAAAGTTCCATTTTAGACTCTATTTTGAACTACTATTATACTCATTTTTTTATTTCTCTTTATTTGTATTGTATTATTTTTCCTTGTCGAATAATGGGGAACGACAGCTTGGCGACTCCACTAGGGTAACTAGAGAGCCAGAGATCTCAATTTAATCATGTTTCCTAAATCTGGACCCTTTGTTATATTGAGCTGGTTCATAACTCTAGTAAACTAGAGTTATTTTCCTCTAAATTATAACATTTTGATAGTTTAAATTCCGAAGTTGGATAAGTAATTGAGGATTTTAGTTAATTATCTTTCATATGTATTTGTATTTTCGTTCTTGAATTAATTATGATAAGTTTTTGTTAAATTTTCAGTTTAATTAAGTGTTTAATGGTGTTAATATTATGTAAGTTATAAATTAAAGGGTGGAAGCTGCAAAGGAACAAAGCTCAAGGAACCTGATTTTAAAATGGATGAAATGAAGAATGTTGAGAGGAGTCTCTTATACGCATCTAGATGTGTATAATCTAGTTCCGGGAAAGTTTGGTCAAAATTCCGTGTTCTACAATCTTTGCCTGGACTCTTTTTGAGCTTCCAACAAAGAAGGGGCAAGCTGTAGATGACGAATTTTGATGACTTTTCACTGTTAAGTACCAAATTGGGGTAAATTTTTGAAAATTTTGTGTTTTTCAAGATAAAATATCAATTTCACAAAAACACACCTTTTCTGGATAAAATGACCATTTTAGATAATTTTTGTGAGGGCAAGCGCAAAATGGGCTTCCTGTATTTTAGTGCAGTTTTCTAAATTTTAATATTCTCAAGTTCGATTTCAAAATTTTGAAACACATCAGTGCCGAATGTTGAGCAAATTTGGAACCCAAAATTATCATTTCACCACTTTCAACCAATCACATCACATTACCCCTTTTACCAAACCAACACAACACTCAAAATCCTCCTATGGTCTGCATACACCAAATACACCCAATCCAACCTTTTTCATTTTAGTTCTTCTCAAATAGTAAACCTCCCATTCCCATACACCTGTATCCATCCCAGGTGCCTAGCTGACGTCAATTGTCATGCCACCACCACCATTTCCCACGTCTGGGTAACTTCATTATGGCCCTTTTATTTTCTCTATTTTGAATAATGAATAATGATGAATTTTTATGATTTGAAATTGTTATAAGGATGCTAGATTTGTTGGATAAAATATTTTGGGACTCAAATCTTAACTGGTTGGCGTGAAAATGAAGTTTTCAAACATTCATGTTATGTGTTTCTGAATTATTTTAAGTGAACTTGCTGACAATTTTGTTGAATTATGGAAGAGTAATCTGGTTAAATGTTACTTTAATTTCCTGTAATGATGTTGAGCCCTGAATTTGGAGTTCAAGAAAGAAAACAGCAAAGTAGGTCTTTTAAATGGTGAACGGAATTAAACCTTTAATTTCACCTTAATCATGCTGTTTCTGTTTTAGATTTGTTATATTCAAAATCTAATTGTCAAGATGATCAATTTGGTATATAGATTTGCTAGATTTTCTTGATTTTTTATGAGATTAGGCCTCAAAACCAAGAAAAAGAATAAAATAAAAAAAGCAAAAACAGACGTAGTAATTAGGCGTGTTGAAAAGTCAATCAAATCGAACTATCGAGTTGAGTTAAGTTGAAGAAAAAAATTTGACTTCGACTTGTTCGACTTTGACTCAAAATCAATTAACTAAGTGACTTCTTGACTCGAATTTAACTTTAACTTCCAAGTAAAATTACCATTCGATTATTGACATACACATCGACTGATTTGACTAGTTTACTAGTCGAATAAGTTGCTTGATTTTGGTAGTCAAATACTGGCCAAATAAGTTGAACAATTATAATTTTCATATTTTTGCATATATTGTAATAATATATTAATGCATTTGTGTGCACAATATTTTAGGCATAATATTCTTAATTCTTAATAATTAAATATGTTAATAACAGAAATATTCTTTTTTCTTAATACTTAAATATATTTTCTTTTTATAATTGTTGGAGTTAATAATATAATATTTCACATTACGAAAAAATTTATATGATTTATACATTAATGTAAATGTACAACTTGTTAATGTAACACTCTTGTTTGAATAATTAATTAATTAAATTTCTAATTTCCTTTAAATACATATAAATACTAAAGTTAATTATTATTTAACTTTAATTTTTTTGAAATAACTATATATATATATATATATATAGCCTATATATATACACATATATATGTTCTAATGTTCAGCATAATAAGATTCGTATAACTTATACATGTAATAAAATATGTTTTAGTTTACGTCTAATTTATATATTTATACTATATAACTGACTTATTACCAATAAGTATATTAAGTGTATTATTAACTTACATTTAGTACATATAGAGGTATGTAATCATATATGTATATATATATATATATATATATATATATACACACACACACACTTATAGGATATCACTTAATAGGGATTTGTGATTTAATGTAATTTTATTATGTAAATTGACTTTGGTAAGCGGGATTGAATTTGTGACTTTGAAAATTATAACACAAGATAAATATCTATACATGATATAGGACACTAAGAAATATTCATATACTACAGATTTATGAACATTTTACATCTTGTATATGAATACATATTAGTATATATATATATATATATATATATATATATTATAAATTATATTTTAGTACTCATATTATATAAAAATGATAATGTGGAAATTAAAATTAACAATCATTGATTATTAAAGAATTGACCACTCATCACAGTTGAAAGTTGCTTTTGTTTTTGAGAATGTTGTGATTATAATTTGATTACCATATACTTTTAATGAATATGTATTCTCTTTTATTTCTACTATGTCGAATTTTAAATTTGTGAAATGATATAGAATTTTTAGAATGATGTACTAAATTTGAAATCAGAATACGAAAGACGATTTATGTTCGGCTTATTGACTTGCCGGTTGAATAAGTGGAATTTATACGACTCGACTATAATTGATTTTGAATTTATACGACTTGATTTTGATTTTATAAATTTTTAAATCAAAAGTCAAACAAGTCAAAAATTCGAACACTAATTGAATGAACGAATCCTAACCCAACAGCCATGCTTGAATCATGGAAAAAGAAAACAAGTTCGGTATTTTGTACTCTAGCACCCCCAAGTTTCCCTCATTTGCAATTTGACATCAACAGTTTTTAAGGAATCCAAATTGACCTCTAAATGTCTATTTTTTTGATAATTTTCAATTAGGCCCTGTAATTAATTGTTCCTATGATGCAAAACTTTGTTGGACTTTCATTTTGACTCCTAAACTTTTTCAAAATTACAATTTTACCCTTAGCCGTTTTTTCTAGTCTCGCAATCAGGTTCAAAAGATTTCAAATAAGCAATACAGAATCATATCTAGCTTTTGGAAAAATTATAATGTTAAGCTCGATGTCGAATTTAAATTATAATTTTTCCCTTTAAAGTTCCTAAGTTTTGTAATTAAGTCCCTAGAAGTTTAGATTGGTTCCAATTGAGTTTATTTTTCTTATTCATTGTCATTAGATTTGCTTTATAATTTTATTGTTTATTGTGGTTTTGCCCTTTCAATTGTTTAGAAATCTTACAGTTTGGTATCTAAAGTCTATATTTTCTTTCAATGAAGCCCTTTCCTTTCAATCATCATTATTTAGCTAATTTTTTATAAATTAGCATAATTTCAGCTATCAAATTTTGTTTTGTTAGGGTATAATATCATTTAATTTGTTTAACTATTACTTGACTTGTTCTTGTTTTATTGGTATCTTGACGCATTTGTTCATATTTTGAACTAATAGAATAGGATAAATTTGTACCTTTGGACACTTCAAGAGGTATACTTCTTAATCTATTAGTGCAATACATAGTTTATGTGCTAATGGTTTAATCACATTATTTAGTTTTATTATTTATTATCGTTATTTAATGTAATTTATATCTTGTAAAAAGGCTTAGATCTAATGTAATAGATATGGTTATTGCCTATACGTTTATTGCTGTTGTTAGCATTTGCATGTTAGAATATTATGCATTTGTGTGCTTACGTGCTTCATGTGCGTATATTTTTATTATTTTATTCAGCCGAGTATATTTATTTTTGTAAATTCCCTTTGCTCGCATTCTACACTAGTCCAATTCTAGTGTAGAAAATATTTCCTCCTATGTAAGTCCAAGCTGGCACAACAAGTTTCCTATTCTTTGCACTTTCTGTGCACATTTTTATTGTTTATTGGCTTTCATGTTTATTTTATCCAAACTTAATATAAACTCAGGTTAATTTTTGAATTTATATGAATTAAATCACCTAATTGGTTTACCGAAAATGAAAGGTTGTCTAGGTTACTTGTAGAGTAGTTTAGCCTTCCATTTTCTCAATAGGACTCCCAAATCTATTTGTATTTTGTTTCGTAGACTAAGAGTCATCTAGTATAGGATTTTTAATTTATTTATTTAATTGAATTATTTATTTTTATTATTATTTTTTGTTTTAAATTCCTTAAACTTTTTACTTCCCTTCAATCTTTAGGATTTTTCTTTTTGCTTTTAGTTCAGGTTAGTGTCCTGATGCACTTCACACACCGGGTGGTGACTCTAGTATGAATACTAGAGCTAGATATTATAATTATATTCTAAATGTCATTTTAAGTCTTCAATCATCATATTGTAAAGATTCCATTTTAGATCTTAATTTTGTACTACTACTATACTTATTTTTTTATTTCTCTTTATTTGTATTATTTCATTTTCCTTGCACAAAAATGGGACACAACACAAATATCACAAGCCAAAATCTCAAGGAAAAGTCATGATTATCACGGATTGAATAATAACAATAGATCAATCCTTTATAATCATGTAATGATTATCTGTTTACCCAAATAAAACTTCTAGATTAAGACTTTGGTGGGGTTTGGCCTCTCCCCTGTGCTCTTCCTTCCATTGCTTCTTCTTCGATTACTGTTTCAATGGTTGCCCTTCAGTTTATAACTGAAGGTTCTTTCCTCCGGAACTTGTCCAAAAGCTTGCTAAACCATTCAGATTTGTGCTAGTCGATAAATTTTCAAGAGGAAGGCCTTCGATGGAATGTGTTGTCTTGAAAATTGGTTATGCTGGTTTTTTTTTTTACTTTGGGTTTGTTAGATAATCATTACATTCTTATAAAGTTTGATTTAGAGGAAGACTACGATCGGTGTTGGAGTAGAGGTTTCCTTACATTCCAAGTGTTTAAAAATGCGAATACTCAAATCGACACAAGATTTTTCCCTTGATGCAAAATCTTCGATTGCTCCGGTATAGATAACTTTTGATAGACTTCCAGCACATTTGTTTCACAAAGCATCTTCATTTTCAATTGCCCGTTTGGCTGGAAACTCTCTTAAGATGGATACAGATACTGTTACTAGTAATCGTAGGCAAGGCTATGTTTTGCATGGATTTGGATGTTACAAAGCCTCGCCTAAGTAGAGTTTTGGGTTTCTAATGGAGAAAAAGGTAGATAGAAGACAATCAATTATGAAGAAATCTTGGAAGACGATCAAAAAATGGGAACATTCTGATTTGAATTGTTTGGTTAAAAAAAAAAAAAACCCTAAAACAAACCCTAATATACAAGATCCTAAATCATCAATAATAACTCATTCATCGACCACGATAGCAAATGTGCAGTCCTAAATGCAACAATGGGTTCCCAAGCCAATGTCCACAGTTCAACCTTTGGATTTGGATAGTTCTGGCTCTTCAGGTTTGGTGAAACATCAAAAACAGGACATTTCTATTTATTCAGCCCCCTCATCCAAAAGTGAATCCCTCGGCAATGATGGTTTCGTTACCAGTCATGGTAGATCCTTATAAGAGACCTGTCTCTTATTGTGATCTTCAGATGTGTATAAGAGACATTATCACTGATCCACTTTCTTGGACAATTCTAAGGACCCCTCTTTGGAGTTCAATTCTGTGTATTAGGGACATCTAATCAGACGGAGGTTATTGCTCTCTTGACTCCTCCTACGTCTTCAGTTGTCATTAACGTGGACAAAGTGATGCCTGAATCTATCCCTTGTTTCAGAGTAACCGAGAAAAGCAATGCAGGTGCCATGCCACATACCCATGACGTTACTGCATGCATTCCTCTATCCTGAACGGTGAATGTTGTAGAGCAGGAGCAAATCATAGGGTGGTGGGGAGGGGCAAATTTTCAAAATTATGTTATTCTCCACTTAAAATATTTTAAATTATTAGTATACTATTATAAAAATTAAATTTTGCCCCCCAAAAATTTTAGACTATACATGTATTTATATAGTTTTATTTCCCAAGAGTTTCGATAATATATTATTTTTTTATATTTATTAAAATTTTCAGTAACTCCCTTAAAAAAATTTATACTTTACCCCATAAAATTTAAAAAAATTGTAGAACTGTCTCTTCAAATATAAGTATACATAGTTTTTGCACTCACAAAGTTCACCTTCTTGGTCTGCCCCTGTTGTAGAGGACTCGTGTTTAGCTATTGCTAGATCAAATAAAATTTTCCCTATTTGTTAGATGATTAACACACCAAATTTCGTTGCCCAAGAGGTAAAAAACCAATACATGAAGCAGACATTGTGGATTCCTTCTTCGATACAGGCACTATAGAACCTGCAGTTCCTCGTCGAGTTGAATTGAATAGTATTTTACATGCTTTTCTCTAGTGTTTGCCCCAAGGTAATGTCACTACTCAAGCAATACCTCTCTCATAGCCACCACGCAAATGCATTAGAAAGAGGAAGGTTTACAGTACAAATCAAACTATTTTAACTCATCAAGTTCTTCGAGCCCTCACTCAATCTCCTTTACCCAATTCCCAATGCATAAATCATTGCTTTGGAACATACATGGAATTGCTAGAAAATCTTCATTGAGGCATTTGAAAAAATTAATCCGATTGCACTCTCTATTCGTTCTTGGTTATTTTGGAACCATTATTTACTGTTTCAAGGCTAGAAGAGTTTCAGATTAGGCTTGGTTATGATTTCTACTTTATGAACAAAATAGGCAAAATATGGTTGTTTTGGTTAGCTGAATTTCATATGCCTTATCCATTGCTTCACACCGATAAGCTAATTCAGCTTAAGTTGACAAATGATGCGTGGATTAGATCAATTTTTTCTACATTTCTATATGCCAAATGTACTCAGATGCAGCGTAGGTTGTCGTGGGCCAATTTGACTTCATTGGGGGCTACTTGTGAGTCGGGACTCCGTGGGTTATTGGGGGTGATTTTAGTATCATCACTTCCACTTCGGAGTACATTGGTCGAGCATCACAAGATAGAGCTATTGATGAAATTAATTCAGCACTGGATACCTGTGGTTTTTTTCATTTGCTTGTTTCAAGGAGTAATTATACATGGTCAGGCATTCTGCTGGAATGTACAATTTGGAAACATTTGGACAAGGTTTTGGTTAACTCGCAGTGGTTAAATTGGTTTCCGGATTCTCATGTTCGGCATCATAACAGGGTGGGATTGGATCACTCCCTACTTCGGCTTGATTCTTAAATCCAGGAAGACTACGGTTCCTAGCCATTCCATTTTCAGATCCTGAAGTCTCTTGGATCATTCCACTGTTATGGAGGTGGTTTCGCATGACTTGAGCCTACCTGTGGATGGATGGTTTTGTCATGCATGCTTTTTCATGGAAGCTTAAGAGACTTCAGGATACGTTAAAAAATTGAAAACAGAGGTTTTTGTAATATTTTTTATGCAATTTAAGAGGCCCTTGTAAGTGCATTAGAGCAACAGTTTAAAGTTTCTTTATCTCTCTTTGATCGAGAAAACCTTCAAGTGGCTAAAGCTGACCTCTGTCAAAAATTCAAAGTGGAATAATTTTTTGGCCCCAGAAATCTCACTGTAAATGGTTATCGGAGGGTGTTCTTAACACCAAGTACTTTTATGCCTCCCTGATAAACAAACGTGCTTGACTGGCCATTCAAAGAATTAAATATAGCTCTGATCGAGGGTGGAGTCACCAGACAGTATTGCAGAGGTAGTGGAGGATTTTTATGGCTCACTTTTTTTCTGACGAGGGTATTGATGATGCATGCTATGAATGATCTGATTGATAACATCCCTAGCATTCTGCCGCCTGAACATCAAATAGACTTCGTTAGGCCGATCACAATACAGGAAGTCAAAGAAGTTGTCTTTCAAATAGATCATGATAATGCACCAAGTCCGGATGGATTTCCTGGATCCTTTTCTGTTCAGTGTTGGGACATTATAGTAGATGACTTTTTTGCAGCTATTCATGAATGTTTTGCAGCAGTCCCTCTTCCTCGAATCATGTCTAGTGCTCTACTTGTCTTAATTCCTTGGAAACATAACTCCTATCATTCATGGATTTTAGACTCATACCATTGCGTGATTTTATAAATAAAGTTTTCACAAAACTACCAACTAATCAACTTGTCAAAGTGTTGCCTTTCTTAATATATCAGGAGCAATTAGGGTTTGTAGCTGGAAAGACGGCAACTGATAGTATTCTTTTGGCTCAGGAGATGTTCACCTCTATTAACAAGAAAATTTGAGGGCATAATATGGCCATGAAGCTGGATATGATGAAAGCCTTTGACTAAGTCTCGTGGAAGGTCTTTGACTCGGTGTTACAAAAATTTGGTTTTCCTTCACTTTTTTATAACTTTGTTGTTCAATAACTTAAAAGCTAGTCGGTTTTCCATTTTGCTTAATAGGGAAGTCAAGGGTTTCTTCAAGTCTTCCTGTGGGGTAAAGCAAGGCAACCCATTGTCACGTTTGATATTTATTCTTGAGTCTTAAACTTTGTTGCAATGATTAACTAAACTTATGCAAAATTGAGATATCTTGCCTTTCTCGATCTCGTGCGGCTGCTCGTTGGTGTCTCATTTTACTTTTGCAGATGATTTGCTTATTTTTATGAGAGCTGAAAAGGATTTGATTCGAAAATTAATGGCTTTATAAGAGACAAGCATTAATATGGCTTTGGATAGAAAAATTAATCTTACCAAAAGCTATTTTCTTATTTCTAAACATTGTCTAAGGGTTACTGTATTGGCTTTACCTAATCTTATGGAATTTAATGAAAAGGCAATTTCCCATTCACTTAGCTGGGCTGCTAAATTTATGCTGGTTGGAAAATGAGTCAATTTTTTTCAGCTCGACAAAATCAAGAAGTGATTATTTGTGTCACGCCATTGACCCGCCATGCACGTGCTATTCGCCGTATCAGTGAAACTATACTCCCTCAAATACAATGTATCAATCATATATCAATAAATTTCAAATATTAATAATAAGAGCGGAAATGTCTATTTATAAATGATAACCAAAAGAGTGCGGCACTTATTTCATTTAATAAATTCTAAAGTACAAAACTAATAAATAATATCATGAGCACACAGGCTCAACTTATTTCAATATCCATTAACTATATTAAAACCCTACCACTAAACAATCTAATGGTCTTTCTTATTCGAGTGCACATAAGCTTCGTCCTCTAAAAAACATCCTCGTACTCGTCGTCTGTACAAAAACATAGGGAATGGGGTGAGCGACAAGTCGCCCAATAGATAGCATATACTCTCTGCTAGGATCATGCAGTTACATATACATATACTTTCACAAACTGTCACACAATCAAATACTCATGTTTTCAAGAAAATCATATTTTTAAAACCAAATACTTTATATTTATAAAATCATTATCTAATGCTTTTAAAATACTCAGAAATATATTAGAATCATAAGTCACTTTTATTTGACCAATTTCATAATCATACATGCATCAAGTATTCATTTTCATAATCATAAAATCATGTTCAATCATGCATTCACTTATTAGAAGAGGCTCAAAACTGACCATGCATTCATCGGCTACTGAGTACTCATTGTAGTGCTTGACCTCACTAGAAAAGGTTGTCAAGATGTTTCCATGGAACCACCTGATGGTTTCTCTAATCATTGTCGTTTGATATCATTATTATAATCATGATCACTTTCATAATCATAATTATAATTAATTGGAGAGTTCAAATTTATAATCTTTACCGACTATCTCATGTTCATTTAGAGCCCTTGTTCACTAATGTTTTACGACTATACATCACTCATAAATATTCAAAATCATGCATGTATCACATTTTTATATAACTTTAAAACCGAACAAGTCAAATAATCATATATGATCCAGATTTCATTGCAAAAATATTTCTTTCATAAAACACACTTTTCGTAAAATGATTTTGAAATTCATGTGAATTTATAAAGCAATTTCAATAAATATCAAAGTTTGTAAAACAATTTGGAAGTGCAATGAATGTAAGCACCATAGTTGTTAGAATCCCGATCCTACCCTTACGATCTTACGATTCTACGATCCAAATTTATAAAATCGATCCCAATCCTAGAGGTAGAATCGCTATTATACATAAATTCTAATTGGTGCCATTAGTCATGTAATTTATGTATATATTTACTGAAGTTAAGTCAGTATTTTGTTAATTTTTCATTCAAATATTATATTTTATGAGTTTATACTATTCATATTATTTTTTTAGTTTTTAATTAAAGAACAATATTAAATTTGCGATAACGCATAGACTTTTTACAATACGAGTATATAATGTCAAATATTATAAATTTTAGTTAAAGAAACTTATTTCATTATGAATATTAAAATTTTATATTTATTTGTATAAGTTTTTATTGAATTAGATGTGCTATAATTCATAAATAAAAGTTATACTTTTGTCCTTTTGATAGGATGACTTACGATCTTACGATCTTATTTACGATCCGATCTTGTAACCTTCAAAATGATAAGACGTAGGATCCCGATTCTACAAACCTTGGTAAGCACCACCTACCTCAAATGGGATGGAAAATCGTACTTAATGTTAATGTTGATATTTTCCTATAAGAAATCATGATATTCTATAATTAATGAGTACTTAATAAACTCTTAATCCAACTCACTATAACCCCATTGCAAATTCTTAGGACCATGACCGGATAAATATTTTAAATATTTTGAAATTCATTATTGAAGTAAAAAGTGTGAAAAGTACTTTTAGTTTGCTTAAATGTAATATTATAATCTCTTAAAGTTGCTAAAATAACTTAATTGAGTAGTCAATTTAATTTCCGTCACAAAATAACTTTTAGTTTACCATTACAAGTTTTTGGAAAATCTAGGGTAAATTTTGAAACTTTTAGGAAAAAATTGGGCATTCATATAACTATATAAAATAATAAATGGCTCTATACAACTTTAGAAAAACATTTGAGGCCTTTTTTATAATTTGTAAAATATTTTTTTAGGCTTTAGTTATAATTTCTTAAAACTTTCGGTCGAAGAATATAATTTGTTTGAAACTTCAGCTTGAAAAATGTAATTTCAGAGAGTTCTGGACTTTGTTTGGCTCATCAAAACCATTCTGGGTAAATTTCTATTTTCTATAAGTTCATAGGGATCTAATTTGTGCTCTCTCAAAATAAATGGGCCTTAATAAGATTCTATTAAACTTAGGGACTAACCTGAAATTATAACACAACAACATCATCTTCTTCGTTGTCCTTTTGCAGACGCAGCTTACTGCTGCTGCTACTTGTACTCTTTTTTTTTTTTTCATTATTTGTTTCTTTTTTTTTTTAAATACGAAACAATCTTCTCTTCTTGTTTCTTTGTAAAAAAATACATCCAAGATTCAAGATTAATTCCATATGAAAATAATTGTTATATATTTTTAAATTTCATATAATTTAATAACAAAAATACTCCAAAATAAATGGTAATTAAATTCGTGTATAGATATAAATTAGTTTATACATGATTTATAATAATCTACACAGTTAATGTATAAAAGATTTCTAATAAATCTATAATATTAAGTCTAAGGTAATATAAATAATTAATTTCAAAAAAGAAAGTTTGTTGGAAAAATTCTTCCTCCCTCCCGTACGAATTTTCTCAAAGATATGTGGTAATTTTTCAGCCATAAGAGCCAATATTTATAGGTTATTTATTCTTGAAATTTCTCCTATTTCCAAAATTCACAATGATAATTACTCTAGTATTATTTCCTTAGTAAAACTCTATTTTTTAATATATTTCATATAATTGCAAAATTCCCGTATTTATTTTTTTCCCTTATCACAATCTGGCTGGAAAAACTAGTCATTATCCTCTGGAGGCATTTAATTTTAATCAAGCTTGTCTTCTCTTCTCTCCCCACTCATATACTTGCAGTTCTTGATCCCCCTAAAGGTGTACTCAGTTAGATGGAAAAACTTCAGGCTAATTTATTTTGGGGGCAATCCAATATGCGTGTTTGTCGACATTGACGAAGGTGGAGAGAGCCTTGCTACTGTACACAAAAAAATGGTCCAGGGCTTCGGAGTATGGAGGAGATTGTGCAAGCCTTCCATGCAAACTTTAGTGGAATTTTACTCGTCCTCGTCACTTTGGGTAGTTTTCATGTGTTGCCGATATATAAACATCACACCGACTTATTCAGCACCCACATGGAGGCGCATGCTCAAGGTGAAAGATTTAGTAGCTCCTCATATTCAATTCTAGTTCACTCTGGAGAAACCTCTTTTTGGTTTGAAAATTTGATATGGGATGGTACACAGAATTGTCGATAAGGTGACTCATGTGGTCCACTCTATGCTGAAGATAAGGGACCTTTATACTAATGCTAATGGATGGTCACGGGATATGTTGGAAGACCAGTTGCTGTTAGAAGTAAAGACTGACATACTCAATTTTCCAATTCTACTATTGCAGGGAGAAGACAACCAATATGGAACATCATGACTTCAGATATTTTTAGCACTTTTATCAGCTTACCGACTCATTTGTGCTAAAAGAAATAATATGAAGTCTAGGTGTTATATCTGGAACTCCAGAATTCCTATCAAGCTCTCCATCTTTGTGTGGAAAGTTCTTAATGGTTCCTTACCCTTTGCCGATGTCCTTTTGGACTTGGGATTTTCTCTCGTGTCAAAGTGCTGTTATTGCAATTCCATTGATGCTATGGATCATTTTTTTTGTTGACTCTGTATTTTTCAATCGGTTTGGGAGAAAATGCTTTGGGTATACCTTGGGTCAAAATTGATACCATCCTTCATATCAACTCAGTATTGGGTAGCTTCATGGTTCTATATCACTTAATCGGCAGGTTATGGAGATTATTCCTATGTTTGTTATTTGGCAGCTATGGCTGTTTCAAAAGTCTTATATTTAAAAGGGGTATACAGCCTCACCTCACCAGATTATTTTTGACATCTGGAAAGATCTGAGGCTGCTCAGTTTGGCCCGACCTTTTGTTACCAAGCCTATTTTGGACAATTTTCTATCGCTGATCCCCAAAAATGAGCTTGCCTGTTTCAGTTTCTTGGATCCCTCCTATTCTATTAAGCTTAAGATGAACATGGATGGCTTGGCATTAGACAATCCTCATTTGTCGAGAGAGGTGGTGGGTTCGTTTGTAGATCAGAGGGTGGCTTGCTTGCTCGCTTTGCATATGCTTTTGGAATGAAGACCAATATGGGAACGGAGGAACTTGCCCTAATTGCTGGCTTGCAATTGTGCTTGGATTGAGGTTGGAGGGATGTTTTAGTGGAATTTGATTCTCCAACTTCTCTGTCGAATGCTGCCAGGATCCATTGCCATTCCATAGAGGCTTGATGCTTTAATTCATAAGGCAAAGGACCTGATTATTCATGGTAATTTTAATGTTGATCACATCTTTTGCGAAGCTAATTCCGCCGCAGATTTCCTCTCAAAAGTGGGCAGCAACATGTCTCACCTTCTGCTGGATAAGATATTGTTCTTCACCTCCTGAAGCTCTCATGGGTTTTGTTAGATTAGACTCTCTACTTACTCCTACCATTACATTAATGCATTCTTAGTTTTTTATTTCTCTACTTTTACATTTCTATAATGCATTTTTCGATCAATTTTCACAAAAGGTTTTTGTCTGGTCCCCTCTTTGTATCTTTAAATGTATTTTAATAAAATTCGGGAGTAGTGACCCTATCAAAGTTCTGGTGGTTAGCTAAATAAAAAAATGAAACTGCCATAAATCAATGGGTTCAAAAACTAAAGAAACTTATATACATTATCAATTCAAAAATTACATTTCAAATAAATAGTCCTCTTGAATCATTTTCAAAAAATTGATACATAATCACAAAAGTTAGTATATGAAAACACTACTAAATTTTTTAAAATTCACTAAATACTTTAGGCAAAGAAGGTATAGTAATTCAAAAGATTGCCATTTGATAGTTAAGAATTCCTTTAAACAGTCAGATTCTCAAAATTGAATTTGTGTACTACAAATACATACATAAAAAAATATTTTTTTCCAAAATTTTGTGATTTTTTTCCTTTTCTTTTTGTTTTCAAAAGCAAACCAAATCCTAAAACACAAAACACCACCACCAAAAACCCATAACATTATATAAACACTCTCCCAAAACATATATACAACATAACACCATCAAAACACAAAAAACTTCCAATTTAAATGGAACATCGTCCCTAATGTTTTTAAAAACCACAATAAAAAAAATTAAAAAAACCTAACTAATCACGAGGCTTAAAGCATTTATTAACCCACCAGGTTCTGTCCTTTTGGACTTGGGATTTTTCTCTCGTGTCAAAGTGCTGTTATTGCAATTCCATTGATGCTATGGATCATTTTTTTTGTTGACTCTGTATTTTTCAATCGGTTTGGGAGAAAATGCTTTGGGTATACCTTGGGTCAAAATTGATACCATCCTTCATAAACTCAGTATTGGGTAGCTTCATGGTTCTATATCACTTAATCGGCAGGTTATGGAGATTATTCCTATGTTTGTTATTTGGCAGCTATGGCTGTTTCAAAAGTCTTATATTTAAAAGGGGTATACAGCCTCACCTCACCAGATTATTTTTGACATCTAGAAAGATCTGAGGCTGCTCAGTTTGGCCCGACCTTTTGTTACCAAGTGTATTTTGGACAATTTTCTATCGCTGATCCCCAAAAATGAGCTTGCCTGTTTCAGTTTCTTGGATCCCTCCTATTCTATTAAGCTTAAGATGAACATGGATGGCTTGGCATTAGACAATCCTCATTTGTCGAGAGAGGTGGTGGGTTCGTTTGTAGATCGGAGAGGGTGGCTTGCTTGCTCGCTTTGCATATGCTTTTGGAATGAAGACCAATATGGGAACGGAGGAACTTGCCCTAATTGCTGGCTTGCAATTGTGCTTGGATTGAGGTTGGAGGGATGTTTTAGTGGAATTTGATTCCCAACTTCTCTGTCGAATGCTGCCAGGATCCATTGCCATTCCATAGAGGCTTGATGCTTTAATTCATAAGGCAAAGGACCTGATTATTCATGGTAATTTTAATGTTGATCACATCTTTTGCGAAGCTAATTCCGCCGCAGATTTCCTCTCAAAAGTGGGCAGCAACATGTCTCACCTTCTGCTGGACTTTATTGTTCTTCACCTCCTGAAGCTCTCATGGGTTTTGTTAGATTAGACTCTCTACTTACTCCTACCATTACATTAATGCATTCTTAGTTTTTTATTTCTCTACTTTTACATTTCTATAATGCTATTTTTCGGTGTAACCATCACAAAAGGTTATTGGAGTGTCTGGTCCCTCTTTGTATCTTTAAATGTATTTTAATAAAATTCGGGAGTAGTGACTTTGATAGGGTCCTGTCTCTTATACACATCTAGATGTGTATAAGAGATTGATTAAATCTTGACCATTGCGAGTGTAAAGAAACTTATAAGAATTTCAATTCAAAAATTAAAATAAATAGTCCTCTTGAATCATTTTCAAAAAATTGATACATAATCACAAAAGTTAGTATATGAAAACACTACTAAATTTTTTAAAATTCACTAAATACTTTAGGCAAAGAAGGTATAGTAATTCAAAAGATTGCCATTTGATAGTTAAGAATTCCTTTAAACAGTCAGATTCTCAAAATTGAATTTGTGTACTACAAATACATACATAAAAAAATATTTTTTTCCAAAATTTTGTGATTTTTTTCCTTTTCTTTTTGTTTTCAAAAGCAAACCAAATCCTAAAACACAAAACACCACCACCAAAAACCCATAACATTATTAAACACTCTCCCAAAACATATATACAACATAACACCATCAAAACACAAAAAACTTCCAATTTAAATGGAACATCGTCCCTAATGTTTTTAAAAACCACAATAAAAAAAATTAAAAAAACCTAACTAATCACGAGGCTTAAAGCATTAATTAACCCACCAGGTTCTTAAAGTAAAGCATAATAAGCATAGACAAATAAAGAGTAATAGAAAAAAAAAACATCCCCCTGTACAACCAAGGAAACTTAGCAAGTGTGTGGCAGATCTTTAGAAGCCCACGGTAATGCCTAACACATCCAAAGAAACCACAAAGGGTTAAGCTTGGGCAAATGGTGGAAACTTCTTAACCACCCCAATAGAAGCCCCATCCATCTTAACTATTCGCATCACGTCTTCTTCTTTAACAATCTTGTAGACCTCTTTAGTCAACATTAGGCTACATCTACACCACTCCTGAAGAAACAATATCTACTTGCATCCATGAAATAGGAATGTGATCACTATCAACATCATGTTGAGATCTTTCCGCCAATTGTTGTGAAATATGCTCAAGTTGAGCTTCACAACAATTGGCGGAAAGACCATCCATGATGTTCATAGTGATATGGGTCACAATTAGATGAATAATTCCAACCAGTAGCATATAGTTCTTCAGGATTGTCATCTGTCTCTTATACACATCTAGATATGTATAAGTAATATCTACAAAACAATTTAAAAAAGAAATAAATCCTCTTAATAGCAAAACTAGTTGGTATAAGAATGCTACCAGAATCTAATCAGTTTCCACCAATTAAGTTTTTTGTATAACAAGTGGATTTCCCTACACTCGCAAGTGCATGATGTGATGCCCCACATTATGGGTTGGAACTTGAGGAAAATTTTTATATCATATTTATAAATTTTGAACACAGAGTACTGTCAAAGTTCTTTAGTGAAAATATCAATTAAAGTAACTTAAAAATTAAATAGATATTCGTGATGAAAGTTTATTATAAAAAATACTATAAAAATAAAAGATAAGAAGGAATATGAATCACTACAAGAATTTATTAGCATGAAATAAATATTAAAAGGATAAGCCTTAATTAAGTACTAAATGTTGATTAGTAGAAAACGTATTTTGTTTCCATAACTAAAATAGAAATAACCAAGTTCTCATGCTCTCTCCCTTTCTCTGGTATCTACTTGGTTTGTTTGGGTTTCCATGCTTGCCTTTTAATCAATGATTGGGAGGCAACTGCTTCCTCATGCTCCATGTTTATTTGTTGATGTTTTTAGGGATGCCCCCATCTCAGTTCCTTACAAAAAACCACAACTTCATCGTGGAGAACCTACTCTAATCTTCTCCAAAACTGAAATTATTGCTCTTTTCGCACGATTTAAATATGCTCTTGTTGGAAAATTTGCACAAGGGAAACCTAGCCATGGCTGCGCTTCGCAAGTATTTCCTTTCGGTTTCTTTCAAGGGACCATTTACTCTACAGTTTATGAATTTTTGACATGTGCTCATTTGGTTTGATCTTGAAGAAGACTATCACCGCTATTGGCTTCATGGGTTTTGGTCCTTTCAGGGATTTGGAATGCGTGTATTTAAGTGGTCGCCGGATTTTCAGGTTGATCGGGAATCTCCAATTGTCCCTGTTTGGGTACACATCATTAGAATGACTGCCGCATCACCAAACTGATTAGTGAACCCTAAAATTAGATAATTCAACAGTTAATCAATCTCGGCCTAGTGTGGTGAGATTCTATGTCAAAATTGTTGTCTCCAAGCCCCTCCTCAATAGATTCTAGATTGGTGATGAAGATGGACAGGGCCAATGGCAAAACATTACGTACAAGGATCTTTGCAGTTACTATTCAGTATGTCACAAACTTGGCTATAATGCTCGTTCTCGTAGACTCAATCTTGATCGTATTGAAAAAGCTCCTGATACAGCACCTAGGCAATGTTGCAACAAAAGTTTGGTAACCAAAATCTAGAGCAGATATCATTACAAGAGCAGCCAGGATGAACTCTGAATTAGGCGTAAGTGACCATGTATCCATGCAGCCAAACCCTAATTCATTTACGACTTAGGAAACCTTGAAACCCTAGATTCTTTCTTCTTAATAAGAAGTCAGCACAAGAGGAGGGTTCTATCTCTGTTCTCAATCATGTGTACAATAACTGTTATAGATATTTATGAGCATCCTTGTGTCCCCACTAAACCTTCAGTTCACATCTCTTATGGACATCTAGATATCGAGGCAACAAATGTGTCAGCCTCCAATGCTATTGTGTGGCCGTGGCTGCCCCTTAAATATGGGAAAGCAACCAACATAAAGAAGAATAAATACCCATCCCTCCATCCAACAACATAAATATGGCAATTGTAGATGACCATGATATTAAGGTAAGGAACATGGCTAGTTCTAAAAAGTTATGGAACATGACTAGTTCTAAATTCCTAACTTATGCTTTCCTCTTTTGTCCCTAACAGATACAGATGCCAAAGAAGATAGCGTTGGGGACCGTGACATCCTTATAGCTAGGTTCTCATCCATTTCTTCAAGATCTCAACAAATGGATGAGAACAAAGCAGTAGAGGTTGCCCATGAAATCCCATCGTCCTCAACACAAGCTATGGTCAAGAAGAAGAAGAAGGAAACTGTGATTCTGTGCACGATACTCACACGGGCAATCGCTCACGATTCATCAACTCACCCTTTTGATAGTTACCAATGATGAACACAATGGCCTGGAATGTGCGAAGAATTATAGGGAAATCAACTGTTAGACATATTAAAAAACTTATTCGTATACATGATGTATCTTTTTTTTACTGCAATTGAACCATTGGTGGATCCGATTAGATTGGAAGAAGTTTTTGTTTCTCTTTTTTTTTTTCTGCATGTCATTTGAATATCACATTCAAATCCGGTTATTTTGGAAGAATAATGTTAATGTATTAGTAAACACTTACCACAATTTATGCATTTTATTGTGGCTCATGATGATTGGGGTAGTGACTGTGCAGTTATAGTTGTATACGCTAAAAGTGCATGTCAACAATTGTGGTTGGACCTGCAAGACTTGCCTACAACTATGAATAGGCCTTGATTCCTTGGAGATGATTTTAACATAGTTGCATCCACTTCTGATTATATAGGTCCATGTTGCCCAGATATTTACAGCATGGATGATTTCAATGCTACAATTAATGGCTAAGGTGTTAAAGAAATTCCTTTCTCGAGAGGCACCTACACTTGGATTAGGGCTAGAAATAGTCGACATACTTGTTGGTGGTTGGATCATTTACTGTATAATTAGGATTGCAAAAATCAGTTTCCCATGATGAAGGTGGAATGTCTTGATCGGGTGACTTCGGATTAGTTTAAAAACAACCCTGTTGGCAATTTTGGAGAAATAACTTGGGTACATTCCAGAATTGCGTATAAGCCTTATTACTATTCTAATGGCATATGATTTTCAGAGAAACAACATTATTAAACATCAGAATCCCGTACTCTCCTTATTCGTAAAAGAAAAATATTTTTGTATTTTCGTATTTTTTTAATATTTTCTTCTTTTTCATAGCCCAAAACCAAGGAAGAGGAGTAAAATGTACCCAAGATCATATCCAAACCAATCACTGACAAGGTAGAATAAAACTGCACATGTAAAAAACTCAAAATGGCCTAAATCACTTCTATTTCAATTAGACCAATTTTTACAAATTGATTTGATCAAAAACAATGTTTTGAATGAATCCATTCAAAAAAATATGAGTACCTCACCTTTGAAAATAGTAATAAATGGCTTTTGAAATTCTTTTTTCGCAAAAGAACTACTCAATGCACACCAAAATCCATGAAATGCCAAGTTTAAATAATTCACTCATATAATATTGCAAGTCATTTGTCATTATCGATTACCATAATCAATCAAATTTCTATCCAAATATCACCACACAAATATTTACAAAGAGAAAAAGTTAGTACCATTCCCAGAACAAGTAAATACACCCCCAAACTTGGTATATTTTATTCTAATGATGACTACTGCTCATCCATCCACTCACCCAAAATTGAACAAACACATACTAATATAAGTAAACTTAAAGCATAGATAACATAAACTAAAAGTAAAGTCCAGAAAAATGGTCCTAGGACTTAACCGAAACAAACCACTAAAAGCACAAAAAAGCTAACACCAAGTAATCATTAATGTAGCTTAAAAATAACCAATCCATCACATAAGCACAAATAATAAGTCTAATTGGTATCAGCTTAAGTGCCCTTAGCCAATCTATTATAACAAAAGTTAACCAAACCCTAATATCTCAAAAGTAATAAAAAAAAACCCATAAGAAAATAGTACTACAAATGCCAAGGAACTGCAATGTTCTTTCAAGCTTCTAAAAAAAATCATGAATTAAAGAAGTGTTGGAAGAAATAGGGATAGGATGGTTCTTCTCCATAAAAAGCAAGCCATCATTCTTCACACTTCATTAGCCTCATTGATGTCTCGATCAACTTCATCTTAACCATCTTCTGCACAGCTCTGTTGGCTTTCCTCAATGTCTTCATCTTGGGCTCCACCAACCCTACCAACTTGTTATTGATCTCCTTGTTATGTTGATCCCTTAGGTGGAGTATAAAATGAATGCCCGTGAGGCAGACAAAAATGCCAAGCTGGAGACAGTCTTGGATGAATCCATGTGTTGAGCGTTGTGGCCTTGAAAACTTTATCGACGAATGCCAAATTGTTGTGGAGGACTAATCGACTATAAGTTCAATATCCTTAAGCTCATTGTGCTCCTCGTCGGTTCTCGGTGCACTGTACACATAATCTGCCAGCATGGGGATGTAAGATGTTTGTGGAGGAGATGATGGAGGCATGGTTGTTTCCCCAAGCTGTTGGTGTCTCTCAAACTTTAGAAACATCTTGTGAACATATTCCTTCTTGATCCAGGATCTTTTATAGGTTTCAGACTTTCCAGGAGTGATAGGACATCCTGTATCAATACACAAATAAATCCCTAAGCTGGGTATAAAGAATATTAGCCTCCCAGAATTACTGCTATCCATGAATCCCTACTAGATTAACTTTCCCACATTGAGAGGAATGCCAACAAGGATAGCATAAATGCGACATGCTTTATCCTTTTGAACATAACTCACCGAATTAGGCCCTTAAATCTGATAGATTATGAAATAGAACAATAATTTGGCTAATAAACTAAGACCCCTATGAGAAAACTTCATAACTGAATCTTTAGTCACATTCATAATCCATTCCACATTGTTAGAATACAATGCATGTTTCATTTCCTCCATGTCTTTATTTTTATCTTTTATGAACTCCTTATATTCATAACAATTAATAGAAGGCACATAAAATAAGCATTGATCTTTTTTGAAAAAATCATCCAACACTCCCCTAACTCTCACCTTTCCTCCTCAAGCTAACACAAGTTATAATGAAATTATTTTACCAAGTTTGTGTAGCCCCGGCTTCAACTGCCTTGTCAGAACTCTCCCAATTTCTAGCTTTAAGTTGGGCTTCTATTTCCATCTTCACACCTTCATATGGTCACCAATTCGAAGATAAATCAAACCCTCTCTCCCTTATGACCTCGTACTTTACATTTGCATTAAATAAATCTAGAGCACGGTCATAAGAAAATATAGGTTCAACAACAAGTTCACTAGCTTCTCTATTAGTTCCCTCACCAGCTTTTCTTTTCTTAGTACCACCAAACATATCCTTGCCTCTTTATCTACCTCTAGGCATATTCGCAAATCAAGAATTTAACCAAATAGAATTACAGCAATTAAAATGCCTAAAAATTTCCACACAAGGTCACGATTAACCAAATATAGTGAAATAATCCACCAACAATATTAGAACCACAATCAATCTTGATAGAATTCAAACAAACTGGTCCAAATTTTTACAATTGTTCCAAATAAACCCAATAAGCAACCAAGAAGTAATCCATGAATTTCCAAGCAAAGGCTCTACCCAACACAAATGTTCAATAATATGCCAAGACCAACTTTAATTCCTCCAAAAAGCATTTCGAATCAAATTATTCATGGGCTTGAGGACAAAAATTGGTAGCTTTTACCTGGAAAATTTAAGTTTGAACACCCTTGATTTCTTGAAAAATCCCTCTTTCATGCTTTAAATTCTCCCTTGAATGCAAAATTCATGGATGAAATTGATGGAAGAAGGTTTGATAGGGTGGATTTATGGTGGAGTTTAGTTGCCTTTAGAATAGGAGAAGAAGATTTGGAGAGAAGGAAAAGGGTGGGATGACTAGGGCATTTAGCAAGAACAAAATTTGTTGCTTGAGTAAGGCTTGAAAAAGCCCTTTTAATATTCTGCCAGATTTTTGGTGTCATGAAATCAAAGTTTTGATGTGACGACATCAATAGTCATGTAATATTTAGGCGGGTTTCGATGACGCGACGTGGCTTATTTGATGTTGCGACATCAAAGTCAATGTGTGACCCTCACGATTGGTCGATATCACGACATCGAATTTGGCAGTCTAA
Organism: Cinchona pubescens; assembly: GCA_025175665.1. NCBI lineage: Eukaryota > Viridiplantae > Streptophyta > Magnoliopsida > Gentianales > Rubiaceae > Cinchona > Cinchona pubescens. The sequence goes on from JANKKI010000471.1 coordinate 281,164, forward strand.
AAATAACCTTGCAAAAGTTCACATTGTTTTTGCGACACCAAGATTCCATATCTCGACATCGAAGCAAAAACAAGATAATCCATCTTTCAAAACTTAGCCAAACTTTCTGCTTCCTTCCCACTTTAACCTAACCTCCTCATTACCTACAAACATGAACAGACAAGTAGTTTTTGAAATTTCTCTTATATAGCATCTAGATGTGTATAAGAGACAGTAAACATTGCCTAACCTAACTTATGTAATAAACCACATCTAGATGTGTATAAGTTTTGTTTTAAATTTAGCTAAAATTAAACAAATCTAGAAATGTATAAGATTTATTACATCATCTCTAAGGCATATGCCGATAGGCAAATGCTCCATATGGACAAGTACAAGTGGTCTTTTCTTGATCTCCGAGGCTTTGAAAATTTGAAAATAACCCGTATATCCAGCTAGAAAATAATGAAATATATGCACCTGTCTCGAAAGACGTTCAACATTTGTTCAATAAATAGGGTTGGAAAAATGATATTTTCTTGTGGCCTCATTCTATTTTTGAAAATCAATGGAAACCCGGCACCCAATTATACTCTAGAAGGTATCAATTCATTTCTTTTCGTACAAAATAACCATCATCCTCGCTTTTCAGAACCATCTTCATCAGACTAACCCAATCACTGTCACTTATAAGATAAATAATCCCATCAAGCAATTTCAAAACTTCTTTCAAAATAGGATTCAAATGCCTTTGAGGTTGACTACAAGTTTTGAAACCATCATTCAAAATAATTTTATGCATGGAAATTGCTGGGCTTAATCCCTTTATGTCATTAATGCCCAAAGCACGTACTGTACGATTTTTTTTAAATCGCAGGCAACTTACACAATATATCTTTAGAAAGAGAAGAACTCACAATAACCAGTTAAGTATTATTGTCACCCAGAAAAACTAAGCAAATGTTAGAGGGAAGAGGTTTCAACTCAACCTTGTGTAGGAGGTTCATTGATGGGAGACCCCCCATTACCTTGGCTTCCGTCCTCCATGATATTCTTCTTTTCAAAAGGTGAAACCTCTTCTCTAATCTCAATTGCAGGTTGGTCATCACCTTGCTTTCCACATTCTTCCTCTTCAATTTGCATTCCTTCTCCAAATTGGGTTCCATTAAATTGTCCCTACAAAAAATTTCAATAAGTTCATCAGTCACATCTATTCTTATCACGTCATCATACAAACAAGGAAATTTAAGTGAATTAAAAACATTAAAAGAAACAATCTCATCATTCACTCTCAATTGAAACTTCCCTTCTTGCCTCAATGCCTTTCTGGTAGCTAAAAATGGCCTTCCAAGAATGATTGGCACATTGGAATCTTCATTCATTTCAAGAATGATAAAATTTGCCGGTAAAATGACTTTCCCAACTTTAACTATCACATCTTCAACCATCCCAATAGGTTGCTTAATGCTCTAATCCGCTAGTTGAAGTGTCACATTGGTTAAGGTTTCAAGCAATCACCAATAAACTTTTTGAACAAAGACAATGGCACCAAATTTATCGAAGCTCTAAGATCACATAAGTTATTCTCCAAACCAATCCTTCAAATTTCAAAAGGAATCATAAATGATCCCGGATCTTCAACTTCGGTGGAAGCCTCTTTTGAATAATTGCACGACATTCTTCGGGAAAACCTAATATTTCATCCCCCATGAGTTTTCTTTTGCTAGTCAACAAGTACTTCTTGAATATAGCATAACTAGGCATATTTTCCAAAGTCTCAATAAAAGGGAATGTTGATTTCCACTATCTTGAGGATATCCAAAAACTTCTTAAAGTCCTTCACTTTCTCCTCATTTTTCAATATTTGGGAAAATCTCTTTTTAAAGTCTTGGTAAGCTCTAATGGATGTGTCTCTCACCACATCTTCTCTTTTGTTCTTCGGCTCATCAAGAACCTTTCCCTTTCCCTTTATAGATTCCAATTATTTTTTCTGGAAATTTTCTCACGAAAATCTTCCTTTGCCTTTTTGTCACCATTATCCTCCTTAAGGGCAATTGCTTGCACATGTTCCCTTCCATTATGATCTCTTGAATGTTGACCTTTGGTTTGGGAATTGTGTCACTATAGGAAGAGCTCTCATTGGCTTCTCATTTGTTTGTCGAGTTACTTTGCTAATTTGGATCTCCAAGTGCCTATTTGTAACTCTATGGTTCCTACTAATTGCTTCTTCATCCCTACTAAAATTCTGAAATTCCTCCTCCAATTCTCATTTTCCCTTCATAAGGCTTCCAATTCCCTCCTGAGACTATTATCTTGAGCATTATCCCTCTCCCTTTGAGCATGGTGGTCATTGTACATTCAAAAAGATTGGTTAGGATGTTGGTAGGACCTTGGTTGTCACTTTTGGTGTGAGGGATTTGGTTGAGGTTGGTAAGAATTAACTTGACAGTTCCTTTAATGGGGAGGTTGTTAAGGTCTTGAAGATGATGGTTGATTTTGAAAACTTGGTTGTTGGGAACAGAATTGGGTTGATAAGAGGCATTTTATTGGTGAGATTGGTTGCTCCAAGAAAAATAAGGGTGATTTCTCCAATGGGAGTTTTAGGGGACATCGCGCACATTAGGAGGATTTCTTAAATAAGAGGACTGGTTGGAGATGTAATTCATTTGCTCATTTTTTCCCATTGATACTTCACAATGACCATTCAAATGCTTTCCACCACCATAATCACATGTCAATGGTCCTTGGGGAACTGAATAGGCAACATTTGTTGTGTTCCTCTTACTAAGATTTTCAATTGCCCTTGTACTTGCTGTCATCTTATTCACATCAAGATGTTGTATAAGAATGTATCATTCTAATTCAAGTTCTAATAGACACACTTGTTGAGGTTGGCTTGGACACTTGTTGTTGAATATTGGATCTTGAATTATTGAACCATGACAATAATAATTAGAAGCCATCCCATCAAGAAGTCCTTGTGCTTCCTCTGGCATCTTGAAGGATAAAGAACCTCCATGTCTCGCACGCTGATGAGTCTACAATGGATTTAGTCTCTTTCCATTGTAGAACGTTTGAATTTGGAGCCATAGAAGAATATCATGGTGAGGACATCTTCTCAAAAGTTCTTTGTACATAACGTTCAAGCTTCTGGAAAGAGATTTTCTCCTGTGTATTTTTTTATCAAGATGTGATTTCATTTCTCAACTTGTCAGTTCTAGATGGAGGAAAGTACTTTTCCAAAAATTCTTCAGCGAGTAGGTTCCACGATAAGTTCATAATGGTGCTATATTTTATGTGTTAATTACCACATTTTTATGTGTTGTAAGAAAAAATTGAGTTATTATTGAGCTTGATTTGGTTATTCTTGGTTTTTATGGGGCTAAAGTGAAAAAGAACTGAAAAATCTGAAAGAAAATGATAAGGGCGGAACATGCATGAGTATGAAGCCATTTTGGATCCTGTTCCATATTTCAAGCATAAATTTTGAGTCTGAGTTCCAATTGATCTGATTTAAGTTGCATTTGAAAGCTAAGAAGCTTGTGATAGAGCTACAACTTTTGTGTTTACACTTTTTCCAATTCCAAAAGCATCAAGGTGAAAATCGAAGTGGAAGACGGAGCACATGAACAAAGCCAGCGTACATGCACTGGAGTTGTGCAGTGCAACTGCGCTGCGTCCAGAAGAAAAATTCCTAGATTATATTCGGGTGCACATGCACCCAAAATAGGCAGCGCATGTGCGCCCGAAACAGTAGTATTGCGTCTTTTTGAGTTTTTGGAAGATTTCTTTGCTCTGTTGGACTATTTTGCACCCGATTTCACGTTCTTATCCGTAGAGCTTAATTGTAACCCTAAGTACTCATTATAAATTCCCCATGTAGGGTGAGAGAAAAAGCATCGACACTATATTTTCTAGTTTTATATGGGGTTTTCAGCAATAGAAAATTATTGTTCATTCTTCTATGGCACTTAGTGCCTAAACCCTTTGCTTGGTCGAGGGATTTTGAAGCCATGGTCAATTCTATTATGTTGTGAGACTGTTTGTTCTTGAATTTACATTCAATTATATGTCAAGTATTGATTATTTTTCTACGATTAATTTTAAGATTGTTCTTTTTAACTTGTTATTGCTGCAGAATAATTAAGTTATTAGAATTAATCTATTGCTAGATTGTTTTAACCGTGTGTGCTTCATTCAATCTGTGAAGCAACTAAGTTTGATAATTACTCGATTAGTGTTATTAAATTTAGGGAAATTAATCAACTAATTGGCATAACTGCGTTTGTTTATGTTTAATTAGCCTAATTGTTCTTGTTGATTTTAATGCTTCTATTAATTAATATTTGGCGCGTGTCTGGTTAAATTAATAGTTACAGTTAATTTCATCGCGTGTTGAAAATTAACCAACTCATTAATTCAACACCAATCGACTTTGAATTGGAATTCGGGTTAATTCTTCAATTAGTGCTTGATATAGAATTGAATTATCTTGTGTGTCAAGGATCGACTAGTGAAATTGCCATGGTGGATATGACCGAAACTAAGAATTTCCTTACAACTGTCTCTTATAACATCGAATTCTCTTTAGTTATTTTACTGTTTTTCTTTTTAGTTCAAAAGAATTAAAAAACGCCCATTTCTTTTGAGTTTAGGAATAAACTCCGTTCTCTGTGGAATGAACTTGACTCACCACTACTACATTATATTTTGAGCATAAGGGTCTTTGTTGGGGCAACCTGCAAACAATAGATAAGTTTGTAACATTTGAATGAGAGTTGATTTAATTTCAAAATTATTGGCTTGAATCAGCATTCGTGGAATGCTTGAATTTGTACCATCAAATTTTGGCATAACATAATCTCTCTAGGATATTGCATTTACATTCATTCCATTCCACCGTTTCTCACATCGTCACTGAAATTCCCATTGCCGTTAGCCCTATTTGAAATACCAAAACCACCTAGATATTACTTCCTATTCCTTACTTTGTTCATTACCATCATTCAAGATCCCCAGATTTTGTTAGAGATTTGCCATGTTAATTCTTTCAGATTCTTGTTTTACCCTCTTTCCTTTTCTATTAATTCTTCTAAATTATCTTTCTCTTTTGTCATTAAGGCTAATGAACTCTTCTTTATCTTCAAGCACCATACATCTCACAACAAACATAGATATTACCGTTTGTTCCAAACTTGATGTCTCTCAACAACAAAATCAAACATAAATGAGAAAAACAATAAAAGAAGACTTGAAATAAAAAGCAACTACTAAACAAGAAAGAAAAATGTCTAATCTACATGACCCTCAAAGTACATAATATTTTCATTACTTAAGAACAATCCTGAGCAACAATGTCGTAAACTTGTTAAGCTCATTTGGGTAAGGTTAAAAATTCAAATCAACAACAAACTAAACAAGTGATAAAACCACACAAACACTTAATCTTTACCCTCATGCCCGCAAGTATATGGTATAGGTAGATGGGAAGTGGTAAGTAGGTAACGTTCCTGCGAAGATTATTAAGGGAAATAAGTACTAGACTATCTTTGTGTAGTTAAACGACATCAAAAGGAAGATGGATAGCCCTAAATTTAAAGAAAGCCATTGAAATCTTATAATTGAATTACTTAAACTAATGAAAGCAAGTAACAATTCCCAATTAGGATTTAATTACTCTAAAGCAAGCAAAAACCCTTAAATTAAAGCAAATAACAGCTACACTAAAAAAAAAGCAATTAAGACTACTTCAATAAACCCTAAGAAAAGCAAGTACAATTATCACTAAGTTATCTAAATTAAGAAAGCATGATTGAATTTGGAAAGCAATTAAACCTAGTTTGATGAGAGAATGCATTAGGAAAACTTGAAACTATTTTTTTTTCTAAAACTAGGAAATGAGAAATTGAAAAGGAAATTCACAAAAACTAAAAATTTTAGATTTTTTATGGATTTAAAAGTAAGCCCACTAAATATTACTAAATTCTAATACAAGGAAGTGGAAATTTTAAACTAAGAAACCACTAAATTAACAAGAACATAAAGACCTTCAAAGGAAACTTGAACTTTAAGATACTTAGATTGCAAGAAATTTTCTACAAGTATGATATTTAAAGGGAAAGAATTTAAAAATTATATCTACTTGTAAGAGAACTTTTATTTAAAAAGGAAAGGGTCAAGGTTAAATTACACTACAACTATTCAAATTCGCTAAAATACCACGTAAACGTACTCTATGTATCCTTGACTGCATTACAAGGTAGGATTTAAATAAATTGTAGCCAAAGATTACAAAATGCCCCAATCAATTAAGCTGAACGCGCCTCGATGCCGTGATCGGAACATCTGCTATCATGACATCAAGCTTAAAAATTGCCTTGTGAAAACTACTTCAAGGTCGTGACTTGGTGAATTTGGTGTCGCGACATCAAGCTTCTTCCATCTCATGTCTTCATCTTCTCTCTTTTGGCATTTTGCTCCTTTCAACTTCTATACTCTTTTGACTTTGTCTCCTTCCTAACCTGCAAAACACACAACTTAATAAGTAGTAAATTTTACTAAAATTATCATAAAACACATACTAATATCTTAATATTTTCAAAGATACAAATGAATGGCAATTACCTAATGTAAGTAATTAAACGAAAAAACTTAATTAAACGCCAAAATAGGGATATAACTATCAAAAAGCCATAGTTTAACAACTAAAATATCGCTAGTTTACTAGAGTTAGTAGAAAATGATATTGGAAATTTTTATTTAAGTGTCATTTGCACACACAATGAGTCTCACTGGGCTTTTGCTCATCATAGTTTAAAAATTATTTACGCAATGAGAGACTTTACTTAAAGAGTTCTGGATGATACCCCAATGAAAATGGCATCAGAAAGTTTAGGACTTCATTCAAGATAAATTGATTGATTGAAGAGGAACTAAAATAACATACATGCAGCTTATGAGTATTTTATATTAAAGTTTCTTTTATTTAAGTCATGGGATTGGAGTTTCATTATAATCATTGTGATTGGATTATTTTGGATAAATTTATTTTTATTTGTTGAAAGTTTTGAACTAAGAAAGAAATTTATGATTTTTATCATGTAAAAATTTTAGGTTTACTATAAGGTTTCAAAGCACTTGTGAGAACTAGGCAAGAGATTTATTTGGCCCTTTTAGAAAGGTTAGGTTAGGTCGTTACACATAAAATTGTATCAAATAATATAAAAGTAAGTGAGCAAGCTTCCCATGAGAACTAATGAATAAACATTGAAATAAATAGTTTCACTTGTATTTAGAAAAATTGACTTTAAAGAGAAGAGAATTAATTAATTGACTAAAAAGTAAACTAGGGAAAAATATAAACTACACTAAATTCAAGATTAGACAAGTGTTAGGAATTCTCAAATTCACCAATTGCTAGACATAAATTTTCTACTAGTTATTCATGTTGGATTTCGAAAATATTTGTCAAATTCCCCTATTCAAGTTATTACACAATGGTCATACAATAACTCTATTTTTACTAATTTATGAGACTTTGTCTAGTGCAAACAATTAGAGGTAAAAGAAATTGACTTAGATGAAGGAATTCTTGTGGTGACCACAAAAATTGCATTATTCCTGAGAGAGTCTAGTAGTCGCTCAATTCAAGGTTGTTGCTAGTTTATCTTTAATACATGAATTACTTGGTCCATTTCATCACATATTTATATGACCATTCAGAATTTTCCAAAGACTGGAAAGCATTAAGAACATAATAAAAATATCAATCTTTAACGAAAATCTACCACAAAAATTCTTGAATGTTCATAGATATAAGAATAAAACAGGAGTTCAGCAACTACAAAGGGCTACATTTCAAGACCTAACAAAGAGGTCTAGAACATGAAAAACTATAATAAGGATAATTAAATAATATGACAATGGTCTATGAAAGTTTAAGGATGCTTCCTAGTGAAGAATTGTAAGTTCTAGGTCCAAGGTTGTAAATACTGCACCTTCTCTTAATTTATTCTTGAAAATGAAAGAAAAAGTCTACTCTTGCAGCCCCTAAGGGGAGACTAAAGAAAAATGCCTCATTTCTAGCCTAGAGACCCTTACTGATAGGTTTTACGAGCTACAAAGTATAGGAGAGACCTGAATAAGCTTCAAAACATAACAAACTGGGCTCAAAATAGGCACCCGGAACTGTAAAAAAACACTAACAATTGTTAAGTTATGTGTTGCTGGAAAATTGGCTTGTGCAGTCGGCAACCTCGTGGTGCCTACTTCACCAGTGCTAAATGTGCTAGGGATGGCCAGTTTCTATTGGTAAGTTTGGTAATTTTACTCTATTTATTTCATTTCTCAAACCAGGCAGGCCCTGAACCTCTAGAAACCTCCAAAAGATATTAAAACACATTTTAACATGTACTAAAAAAATATAAAATCACATGTTCACATAAAAACCATAAATGCACAAAAGCCCTAAAATAACTCAAAAACACTTTAGATTACCAACAAAACCTAATCAGACATCCATGCAAATAACTCTTATTTGATCTGTTTGTAATCAACAACACCTCTAATGACGAGAAAAATGAATAATCTTGAACATCATGCATCATAGGTGTTCACAGGGAATGTTTTTTATGAGATAAGGAAGAACCTCAAATGACAAGGTCTTTTGATCACAGATAATGTCCCAGAAACTGGATGATATGCACCTACGTGTTTTCCAAGTACAAGCAACTAGATGAAATCAATAGGTATGATTAAGTAATGACATATTCATACTTGAAATTTGAGTCAAAGGGCTTTCCTTGAACGCACATGTTTATAACATGCTACATGAACACACAAAGAGAATTATATTATTCTCTCTATTAAAAAGGTAGACAAGAAATGTTTGACAGCATACTGAGACAAATAGTACATCATTCTTTGCATCTGGAGCAAAGAAGTTTGAGTAAATGGTAGGATATAGGACCACATAGGAAGTTGCAAGTCGATGTGCTTCTATGCTTCGCACATGGAGGATGAATTCAAGCGTATTAATCGATTGGTTGATAAGCAAACATGTTTGCTAAATGAAAAGTGGAGTTTTTGATCAACGCGTAGAAGATTTCCATAGGCAACATAAAATCAAAAGAGGAGAAAGGACTTGTTCTTATTGGATCCTCTGTACACAAAAGCAAAGGGGATCACAATGTTCCATAGAAGGAAAAACATAATAAATGTAGAATTTGTGACATGCATGCATTCAATTAGGCACAATTTATTTGTTAAGGTTGGTTATGGTATTGAGAGAATTTGACGAACTAATTTAGTTATTATTTGTGCTTTCATATAGATGACTTAATTTGTTGTTTTGGTTCTTATAGTATCTAAATGGTAGGTTGCATTCCAGGCACAACAGTAAAACGTGTGAGAAAGGAAAATAAAAGAAATAGAAAGTAAAACCAAAGGATGATAGTAATATTGACAGTATTCCAAAGAAGAAGTCATCTTATGAAGGACATGACTATGTTGAAGGCAGTAGTAACACCAATTGGATAAGAAGTATAGATCATTTGAGCAGTTCAATGCAATGGTATCCAGTACATTGGAATGCAAACAAGTAGTTTAAAAATGCCCCACTAACTAGTGCCCAATTAATCTGGAGAACATCAATTACAGTGGGCAATTTCAACTGATCGTAGAATAATCCACACTCCAACACGTGCAACCCTGGTTGGAAAAATGACCCCAACTTCTCTTAGAACAACAACAAATGACCTAGTAACATCAGCTTACCAAGATGTTTTGCCGACTGGATTCCAATGGCAACATAGGCAAACCCAACTAACCTCAAAAAAATGAGTTAGCATGAAAGACCTTTTGTGGCAGTTCACCAAAAATGATGTAACGCTTCAAAATTTGAATGCGATTCTCTAAAGCTATAGTGCATCGATAAAAAACTTGGAAACCCAAATATGCAACTCACTAGTGGCACAAATAATAGGCCCCTGGTTTCTATTCCACGTGACATGGAAATTAACACGAAGATTGGTGCTAGGAAGCATTGGGAAGCGGTTACTCCCCATAGTGCCAATCATTTGTGGTTGAGAAAAAACCAGAGAAAGCTAAAGGAGTATGATAGATAGGTAACAGTAGAACAAGAAAAATGGGGGGAGAAATTTTAGAATAATTGCATATTAACATTATATGTAGCAGCTCAAACAATTAGTTTCATAATTTTTTAGAAATTTTTAAAAAATTACATATTAACTTTTCTTTTGTAGAGACATTAGATCGAATGCCTAGTTATGTCAAGTATATAAACGAATTATTATCCAGAAAAAGGAGGATCCGAGACTTCCAAAACTATAGCTTTGATGGAGGAGTGCAATGCAGTTCTCCAACAAAAGTTTCCACGAAAGCTTAAGGATACTGGGAGCTTCACCACCCCATGCACGATTAGCACACAGTTCATAGGTTTGGTTTGTGTAATTTAGGAGCTAGTATTAGTTTAATGCCATTAACTATTTTTAGGAAACTTGGGATAGGAGAAGTAAAGTCCACAAATATGACCCTACAGCTGGCCAACACAGGACTCTAGCTCATCCACAAGGCATTATTGAAGATGTCCAAGTAAAGGTAGATAAGTTTATTTTTCTAGCTGACTTTATAGTACTTGATTATGATTAAGAATACAGGTATGCCAATCATTCTAGGAAGGCCAAGTTTAGCAACTGGAAGGACTCTAGTACAAAATGGCTCACCGTCAGAGTCTAATATGAAACGTTAACATTTAAGGTTTTTAAAGCTATCAATGTCCCTAACTTAGTCGAGGAATGTTGTGTTTTAAACACAGTCACAGGGACAATGAAGATGTAGGATGATAAGCCGGAAGTATACGTAAACCCTACAAAACCCAAGGAAGCAGTTGAGCCAAGTGTAGAGAGTAGTGAAGAGGAGGACAAATTATCAAGTACATCATTTGAGGAAAGTTCGTATTCAGAGGACCAACAAGAGAATATAGAGCTCATGAAGCTCATTGGGGATTTTAAAGAGCAAAGTCTAAAGCAATTACAATGAAAAACGGAATATCCGTGTTGGTTTACAATCACGTGCTTAATTGGCACAATGGTATTTGAACGGGCATTGTGTGACAAAGGGGCCAACATAAATCCAATGCCTTTGCCATTTTGCAGAGTGAAATAGGGCTAACAATATCACATAAAAGCAATAGACTTATTCAACTCGAACATAGGAATATAATGGAAACCCTAGGTGTCATAAACTACGTTTTGGCAAGTATGAAGCAATTCACTTATCTGTGGATTTTGTGGTTCCCAACATGGGAGAAAAAGAAGATTTTGATGAAGTCACACAGATATTTGGACAACCATTCCTTGCCACTGTAAGGACCCTCATGGATGTGGAATTAGGAAGAACAACGATTGGTGCAGCAATGAGTCAATCTCATTCTTAATCATCCAACCCAAGAAGTAACCTCACGAGCATGTTAAGTACATAAATGTGTTAGAAATGGGTGAAACAAGTGGCGTATACATTGATTTTTCAATCACTTGAAATCATGAAAAGAAGGGTAATGTCTAGCTAAAGACGTTATCCAAGCACTTAGTAGAAGGATCCCACATTTCTAATTTTAAGTTTTAATTCTTGTACTTAACTTCCTATTTTTTAACACTGAATTTTGTTTTAGACTAACTTAAGTTAATTTGTTGTTTTAGGTCTAAAATGTTGCTTGGAGGGAGTTTCTCGAAGAAAAATTTTAGATGTGTACAAAAAAGGTATAAAAATTGACCGAAAAGGCGAAATGCCTTGCAGCCGAGCACTACTCACACCCAAACATTGTAAATTGTGCCTAGCCACTGTGCATTGAATGCTGGATGTGCCCACAGGCCTAGGAGGTGCACCCGGCCTATAACATGATGAGATAAGAAGGGCTGCAAATTGTAGCCCATTCTTTCTCTACTCCAAAAACCATCGAAACATCCCTAAACACCTCTAAATCCTTCTCCATCCTTCTCACACAAAACCCACTACAATTATAGCATAATTCTTGATCTCAACATTAGAAAGTGACTTAATTGCAGGAATTTTCAGATCTAAGAAAGAGGGCAAAAAGGTGGAAAGCAAGAACTCCAACAAGAGGATCTTCTTGGGGAAGTTGCTAGGAGCCAACAGTCAAGCAAAAAGTCTTTCAGAAGATATAAATTTGTGAAATCCTTCTAATTTAATGTTTATTAACTAAGTTTATTCCATGTCTGTGAGATTAAATTGGTGGGTTCATGTACTCTTAGTGGTTGATGAACTTGAATCTTTTTGGTTGAAAATGTTTTTTTTTTTTTTTGGCATATTAAGAAGAATTTCTGGTGCAATTTTTGCTACTTTTCATGTGAGCACTTCAATTTGATTCAAGTCGAGTTCAATTTTTTGTCTATATTGAAAATTTTACTATGCCTCCTGAGGATAAAAATTTGGCTAAAGGGTCTAGCGCCAAGAGAAATTACTTAAGAAAAATTTCACCACTCAAAAATGTTTCTAGCAATACAAAGAGGTGAAAAAAATAAAAGGGTAATATGTGAAATGGGGGTTAAATTTGACTTAATTTGGGCACGTAAGACCTTAGGGCCGAGGTAGTGGAAAACATTCATAAGCGGCATTGCGATAGGTCCTGCACACACCCAAAATTTTCTATAGAGATATCAAATTGTTAGAGATTTCTATGCTAATTTGTTAGAACATGATACTGAAAGTATTTTTGTGTGAGGATTCAAAGTTCTACACACACGTGACTCTTTAAACTATTTTTTTCGCTTAGAAGAAATAGATAATTATGGTTTATTTTGTTATCAAAATCAATTTGAACTGGCTTTAAATTTCATAGTTTAAACTATACGTAATGGTGTAGAAGTGACTTGGAAGAGAGCACAAAATGTTTTAAGAACAAAAATTTTGTTTCCAAGTTGTTATTTGAGTCCTATTACAAAAAATTGATGCAATTTCATAAACACCAACTTAATTCCAACTGGTCATACCTAACACATAACTACTGATAGAGTTCCTTTCTATTTTGTCTTCAAAGAAGGGTATTTAATTGATGTTTCCTATGTAATTCATTCTCAAATTTTGTGTATGGCCAAAACCAGAAGTATGGGATTATTGTTCCATTGTTTAATCACTCAAGTATGTCTCCATGTAGGTATAAAAGTCGGAATGAAGTCGTGGACAAGAAAGTCTTAACGATAAAACCTATTGATGGATGAGCTATAACGAGAATTCTTCCAAAGGAAAAGCAGTGGTGCAATCTCTAGTTACTCCACAGGTTTGATTCATATCATGTGTGATAAGTTGTCAAGGTTAGAGACACAATTGGAGCATCAACAACAATACATAAAGGCCATGGGCAGGTTGGTTGCCAACATTGGCAAGGCCTTCAGGATTGAAATGAATAAGATCTAGCTCTACCTGGGACATCTATATTTGATGAGGGTAATGAACAAGACGACTATAATGACAGTGATAAAGATGAAGAGGAAGAGAATGATTCTAAGAGTGGTGCTAATGATGAGGATAAGTAGTAAATGCCATATCATATACAAGGGAAGTGTTTATTTCTTATTGTATTTTTGTCTCCTTATTAATTTTCTCTGTGTGTGAAACATAGGGAACAATATTTCATTTTATGTGGGGGGTGGTGCCTATAATTAGTGGTGATCTTTGATTTTTGTCGATTTTTGTTATTTATGGTATATATGCATTAAGTGCTTGGTTCTAGTTTGTAATAAGAGGTTGTTTTCATGTTTTGCATAATTTGGTGTGGTTTGTAAGTAATGAATTTAGTTCTGCTTAATTTATGTTTGGTTAAAAAATTTTGATTTTTTTTTTTGAAATAACCTAAAAGGATTTTCTATTTTTTGGAATTTTTTATTAGTCTTGAATATATAACTGTATAAAAAACTTCTTAGCTACCAGATGTCGGCCTATAGGATTTCTATGCACTCTTTACCTCAAGTATTGTGAGGGCTAAATCGAAAAGATTTTCCTTTTAGTGTCCTGTTTGAGTTTATTAAATTTTGTGGTGCATGTCGTGGGTTTAGAAATATGTCACAGCGGAACTAATCTTGTAAGACTTTATGCATTCAAAATGAATACAAGTTTTCTATTGTTCTTTTAACCCTTTGAGTTTTGAAGTGTTATCACTATACACTTGAATATATTCCCTTGAGGAACAGGGCGTGAAAGTGAGGTGATTTTTAATGAATATTAATCATGATTGCCATGCGATATTTGTTTTTCTTGTGATTTCGTTGAAATTGTTTGTGATTTATATGCTAGCGAATTATATGTGGATTTGGAGAAAGGAAATGATTTAATCAAGTTCTTTGGACTGTTTGAGCAAAAAAACCTACCTAAACGTTATTTTATCCTTAGTGTCACCTTTTGAGCCATATAAGTCTTAATTCTTTGTTTGACCATATTATTTTGGCTAATTTGCTTCTTTTATTTTATCATTCTTTCTGCCATCACCTTAGTAGTAGTGTTGGTGGTATGCAACATTAATACTATACACACATTGTTAAGGGCAGTTGGGAACAATACATCTTTGTTTGTTGGGAGAAAAGTTGAAGTTGTACATCTTGTGCCCTTGAACACACTTGTGATGTGTATAAGTTAACAAATACCAACACTGTGACAAAAAGAAAATAGCAAAAAAAAAGGAAGAAAAAGAAAAAGAAATAAACAAAAAAATAATTCCTTATGAGTTTTTTTCTAAGTTTTATGAATAAAGAAAGGACAATTTCATCATAGTTGTAATAAAGAAGGTTCATCTTTGCCTTCAAAAGTGTAGTTGGATAAATTCTATAGTTTGTGGGGGGATGTTCTAGAAGGTTATGGATCAAAGTGATTTACTAATGTGTCTAAGGTGACTTAAGCTACTTTTATCTAAATATATTCTACCTTAATCCCTTAGCTGACGTGACAAGCTTTAATGACCTATTTGATCCTAGATTTGAGTTCATTGATTAGTAAGTGAGTGATATCTGCTTTCATGTATGGAGAGTTAACACTTTCATGATGCTAATTTGGGGTTGATTATCAATGTTTTATTATATCCATGTTGAATCCAGATCTCTTCTCGTTTAGTTTTATCTTTGTGATGAAAGTTTACAACTTGAAGAAATTGAATTTGTGTTAACTTTCTAAAAGAGTATATTTTCATGTACTTTTCTTGGCTTTTGCTCATAATTTGAAGGTTTTAGTTTATAAATTAGGGATAATTTTATAATTTTACATCTGAGTTCGTAAATTAGGCTTTTAGTATTTATATGTCAAAAGTATATATTTAAGACCCTGAAATTTGTTGTCATAGGTTTTATTTGCAATGGAAGCCAAACGAGGCAAAAAAAAGCATGAAATACAAAAACGTAGCAAGACCGGGCACCCCTAGTGAAAGCTGAGTGCTGGATGCGCCCAAGAGGTTGGCACCAGCGCCCAGCCCCTAATAATAGTGTTTTGACGGGTTTTAATGATTTTGACCTAGGTTTTGTATATTTTTTTTCCAATTTTCTTGTAAAGCCTAATTGGCACTATATAACAGTTGTGTTACCTCATTAATTAAGCATAGAGAGTGTGATCTAGTTGACAGAAAGCATTAGACTACTGCAACAAGAGAATCAACACAAGTAACGATTATTTGTGAAGAGATAAAGGGAGAAGAAGAGAAGACTTAGCTTGAGCACCCCTTTTTCCTTCTCTTTCCCTATTTCATGTATTCAATATGCTATTCACGACTGTAATTGAATCTTGTATTGTATGAATTGGTCAAGATGATGCACTAAACCCTAACTCTTGGGTTTCATTCATAACTTGCCATGAACCTCAAATGATTTGATTTATTTCGTTCATGATTATGATCTTATACTTGATTTGCTTAATTAGATGGTATTAAATGCATTTACAATCCTGATCAAGTTATCAATTAATTTGTATCCCTAATTTAGAAATCGAAAAAGGAGCTTTAGGTTAGGAATGGGTTTGATTAGCATTTCTTGAGAAGTTCTACATGGAAAGGATGGACATTTCGTGAATATGGATCGAAAGATACCTATTCATCTTAGTTAGTCCTATAGTGTGGTCATCTATGCATTAAGCATCGCTCGAATTCAAATAGAAATATAGTGAATCAGGTAGATTTACGAGAGTAGTCGGAAGATAACTCACAATTGCATAAGATCCTGTACTAGTAGAACGCCATAAGTAAATCAAGAAATGATTGAATGAATAATGGATCAATTGA
The DNA here is from genome assembly GCA_025175665.1 of Cinchona pubescens. Lineage (NCBI taxonomy): Eukaryota > Viridiplantae > Streptophyta > Magnoliopsida > Gentianales > Rubiaceae > Cinchona > Cinchona pubescens. The sequence continues at coordinate 297,434 of JANKKI010000471.1, forward strand.
GGGGATTGGTAAGGGATGATTGAACCCTAGATAACTTAATTATCAACTTTTTCCACTCTTTACTTGAACTATTGCATTATTTTTAATGTGTTACTATTATTTTCTTCTTTATTGTTTCTTACTTTAGATTGGATCAAAAGTGTGATATTTTGGTGTTGAGTAGAGGCTAGCCTAGTCCTTGTGGGAAAAATACTTTTCTCATCATTATATTACTTGTTCAGTATTTATAATTGCGTAATTTGTGAGTCGTGTCTCGTAACAATCTCTGCAAGAACAAAAATATCTGCTGGTAATCTTTGAATGACACGTTTCCCAATCTTAGGGACCAATATCCGAGAAAGCGACATCTATTCAAACATTGTAATTCAATCAATTTAAGAAGTGGATAGGAACTAATGGTTGTGGATGTAAATCACAAGATTGAAGAACAAGTGGGGAAAGTGACAAGATGGGGACATGAAGGTGGAAACTACAAATGATGAAAAGGTGGAACATGAATACAGGAAGGCCAAGAGTCCTAGAAAAAAAGGAATAAATGTGAAAAATTTGAAGAACCCGTGGAGCCAAATCCATTGGTAAAAATTCCTTTCCCACAAAGTGTGATTGACAAAATGTTATAGGCAAAGGATGAACAATTTGCCAAATTTCTTGGGATATTCAAAAATTTTCAAGTCAACATCACTGTGGCTGATGCACTCATTAAAATGCCTCATTAAGCCCACTTCAGAGAATTTTTAGCAAAAAAGAGAAAACAGAATGGTAAAGAAACATTGTGCTAAAGTGGGAATTGTAGTGTTGTCATGCAACATAACTTGCTGTCTATGCTCAAAGACTCTAGTGGCTTCTCAATTTTGGTAACTATTGGGGATCATACTCTAAGTCGTTCATTATGTGATGGGAGCAAACATCAATGTGTTGCCTAAGGCAATATTTGATAAGCTGGGAATCACAAGCACAGCCAAACCCATAGATGTCATTTTTCAATTGGCTGAAGATCGAGAGAAAACCATATGGCATAGTGGAGGATGTGCTAGTATAAGTGGACAAGTTGATTTTCTCAGTAGATTATAGTTCTTGACGGGGCAGAAGACATTGAAATTCCATTGATCTTGGGAAGACCTTTGTTCTATACATCTAATTCCATTATTGATCTTAATAAAGGGAAGCTAAAACAATAAATTGCAAATGAAATTGTTGAATTCAATCTATTTGAATGATATGATGATGTTTCAAATTTGAATGAATGCTATGTTATTGACTCCCTTGATCCTCTTGTTGACAGGTTAAATGAAAATGCATGGAAAGTTGACGAATGCAAATGTCTAAAGGTTGATCATAATCTAGAGGATTTGTCAAACAAAAAGTCAACCCATATCAACATTAAAATAAAGAGAACCCACATAAATCACACCGAATGCTTGAATTTCAAGTTGGTGATAAAGTCAATGAATTACAAGAACTCCAAAGGCCTTGGTACTAATCATCAAGAAAGTTGTACACCTGGTCCATTGACACATGTGGATATTTTACTGAGGAGGCACATTGACTTAAAGCATGGTAAAAAAGAGTTCAAAGTTTATAAGAAAAGAGTGAAGTGTTATTGTGAAACCCAGTATTTTAATAGCCTTGTTCTTTGATTTTTACTGGTTTAAAATGTTTTTCATATTATTTTTAGTCATAAAGTACTTCAACTTATTCGTTTTTCAATTCGGCAAATTTTTCGGTTTACGCGATTTCGGTTCCGGCGGGTAAATGGGTCAAAACTGGGACTAAGTGTAATTAGTGCATTGTGGTGTGTGAGTTTTGTATGATGGCTGATTTATAATGTTAATTTAGTAGCAAAAATTAGTTTTTGGGTTAAATAGTCAACTTGGAGACTATTTGGTCAAATGGGTACTATTTGGGTCAACTTTGGAATTCTTTTTAAGTCTTCTTCTTGTTGTTTTTCTTCCTCATTTTCTCCAGCAGCTGGCCGAACTCCTCTTCTCTTTTTTCCCCAAAAATTGTCTTGGATTTCAAGTAGAAATCACTTGGAAGGTAAGATTTTATGTATTTTAGCATTTATGGCTTATGGGCTTTATGATCCAAGCTTTAATTTCAAGTTTTGTAGGATTTTTTATTGTTGAAGAAAACCCTCTTTGCAGCCTTATATGTTATGATTTATGTATGTTATGGGTTGTTTTTAGTGTTTTGGAGGTTCTTATACACATTGGGGTTGATTTTTAACAACTTTCCATGGTTAGATTACAAATTTTAAGATTATGAGTTAGGGTTTTGTCTTCCATATGTGACCTAGAGTGTTATGCTATGAATGCTTATGTCTATGCACATAATGATGTTTTAAGAGTGTTTTAAGGTTAGTTTGGATAGGAATTGAGACTTGAAACCAAGTGGAATTGATTTCCCTTCATTTTGTAAGTAAGCGGAAGTTTGGCGCAACTAAGATAATTTGGATAATTGGTTATGTTTGAAGGATATTTAATGATCTTTTGATGGTTTTAAGTGTTTCCTTGGTAGTGGGATGGTTAGGAAGCATGTTTGAATCATGCGTGTGGTTAATCGGTAAAAATTTCAGTTTGGTAGTAAAGAGGAATTCCAACCATAGGTTGTTGCTCTAATGTTGTAATAGAGTTAATTGTAGTGGTTATGGAGTATGGATTGTTGTGGAATGCTATTGATATAGTCCCGGCTATTGCTCCGGTGAAACTTTTCGTTATGGATTTTGTTGGTTGGTTGAATATGTTGTTTTGAGTTGGGTTGTAACCAAGGTCCCTTGAACACCTTGGAACAAACTTAACCGCAATGTAATAGCCTAAGAGAATTTATGTTACGGTTTTCTAGAAAACGAGCTTATTATCTCCTAATCTAGCTGTACTACGAATTTGAGGGGTTAACTAAGTGTTTTGACTGGGGTTTTAGCTTGTCGAAGTTGGTCGGAATTTGTGAAAAGATCATTTTTACAGACCAAAGAGTTGTTGGTGTCGTTTCTATCGTTTCGCGTCGTTTTCGCTTTCCTAGTCATTCTTTAACTTCTACATCTTTTCTAAGAGTCCTCTTATACCTGTTTTAGGTACCACGCCACCTACCGCCGGCGATCGCGTTCAGTGATCATTGGTGCAGTTTTTGCTTTGATAGGTGGGTAACATAAATTCTCTTCCACTTGTATTTTGTTTAACGATTTTCAAAATATGTTTGAATGGATTTTGTGGGTAACATAGACCCTCTTCCACTTGTATTTTGTTTAACGACTTTCGAAATATGTTTGAATGGATTTTGTCTTAACATAAATTCTCTTCCACTTGTATTTTGTTTAACGATTTTCAAAATATGTTTGAATGGATTTTGTGGGTAACATAGACCCTCTTCCACTTGTATTTTGTTTAACGACTTTCGAAATATGTTTGAATGGATTTTGTGGGTAACATAAATCCTCTTCCACTTGTATTTTGTTTAATGACTTTCGACACAATATGTTTGGATGGATTTTAAAATGTGTATGATGTTTGGAATTGCACTTTTACCAAGTTTTGGAATTATTATATATGAAATCGGGACCAAGCTATTTTATGTTAATCAATTAATATGTTTGTAAACTCAATTGAAATGAAAGCATTTTATGACTGTTTTGGCTCATAGGTGACCGAGGTATATAATTCTGAAGCAAACAAAGCAGGATACTTCGATCTCATGACCGGCTCTATAGCTCCCTAACCACTAGGACTGTCTCTTATACACATCTAGATGTGTATAAGAGACAGCTGCTAACGCGGTGGAGTGATGGGATAACTTGATCTCCCGGTCAGACTAGTAGGTGTAGTAGATTACTAGATCTGACTAGTACTGTAGGTCATACTTTTGAGCCTAAAGATACTCATGCTATTTTATTATATTCTGGATTGAAACTGTACTTGGATTTGTTCGCTATGCTTTAGCATATTATGTTTTGAAATGATTGGATCTTTTTGGCTATGTTTTGGACATACCTTTGATCAAAACCTAAAAGATACTCATGCTATCTTATTATTTTTATTATATTCCGGATTGAAACTGTACTTGAATTTGTTAGCTATGCTGTAGCATACTATGTTTTGGATATGCTTTAGCATACTATGTTTTGAAATGATTGGATCTGTTTGGCTATGTTTTGGACATGCCTGACGTTTATATGGCATGAGACATTTTAGAAACTACTTATGATTATGGTTTATTGACGTTTAAACGGCATGAGACATTTTAGAAACTGCTTTATGACTATGGTTTTCATAAATGTTATTATCTTTATGTTTTCTTTTATCGAAATGCTTGGCCCCATTTGAAGAGCTTTTATGATATCCACTGAGCTAGTTATGCTCACCCCACGTGACTTATAATTTTTCGATTAAGTGCTCGTTTTGGACTCTCCATCGCGTTAGCGGCTTTTAGATTCAGCCATCATACAAAACTCACACACCACAATGCACTAATTACACTTAGTCCCAGTTTTGACCCATTTACCCAGACTCATCGAATACCTATTACTCGGGCTTAGAATTATATACAGATTCTGCTTTGCTCGCGACATTACAGAATCAGTTCAAATTCTTTGACCTGGTCTCTTATACACATCTGATGTGTATTTGGGAGGTTTTGAGAGGTCCTTGATTATGAGATCTTTGTTGTACCTCTTTTTTTAACTCTATTCTTTGCTCATGATTCAGTCTTTGAATAGCGAAACACTAATAAACGACAGCCTCAACTCTTATTCAAAGAGGTCGCGGTAGAGGCTCGGCACAACAGGACCCTCAGTCTGGGGAGCGTCCGGCTGGTGGGAATCCGCTGCAGGAGATCCCTGTAGTCGAGTCAGCTTCAGAGAATGTTACTAGGCCTGCGGTCCACCCTAGGAACGAGGCAGGGCCGTCAGCACCTTCTCCTCCGACTGGACAGCCAGTGGTTGATTATGGCGCCATTGCGGCGGTTGTGGTACAGGTTATTCGGCAGTTGGATTCGGAGCGAGGCGTCGGACAGCCAGTGGTTGATTATGGCGCCATTGCGACGGTTGTGGTACAGGTTATTCGACAGTTGGATTCGGAGCGAGGCGTGAGTAGAGATCGGGATACCTTTCAGAGGGGTCAGAGCTTTGCGCTAGCACAGACAGGCCAGACTTGCCGGCCATTTCAGTCTCAGTCTCAGTCGCGTAGACAGTCGGCCCGGACGGTGACTTTAGCACCTCCAGCTGGGAATAGGAGGTCGTGGTCGACAGGGTGGTTTCTCTAGGAGGGGTCCGTCGACAGGTTCTTCTGTTTCTTCGTCAGTTTGGAGCCAGCCTCAGAGATCTCAGTCGGTGACAGTTCAGCAACCGGTTCGCCGCCATAAACGGTATTGTGGTCGACTACACTTTGGGGAGTGTTATTGGAGGACTGGAGCTTGCTTTAATTGTGGCGAGCGCGACCATTTGATCAGAGATTGTCCTAAGGTCGCACCAAATCGAGGGCAGATTAGTGGAGTGCAGGGTGGTCCGCCTGAGGACAAGAGGCAGAGGACTCAGGCGGGGGTGCATGCGTTGAGTCGGCGAGGCCGATCAGACCGATCCAGTAGTTGCAGGCACTATTTTAGTGAATTCCATACCTGCTTATGCTTTATTTGATTGTGGGGCATCACATTCATTTGTAACTAGATGTTTTTTCTTAGATGTCTGTCCGATAAACCTAGATGGTTAGAGGATCCTTATAGAGTGGGGACCCCGGACGGGAATGTTATGAGAGTGCAATATGGCCGGTTTTGGAAGGTTGTCGGTTCCAGTTTTTGTGATAGGACATCTCATTGACCTTATTGATTCTACCGATAACCTACAGTACTAGTCAGATTTGGGTATGGATTGGTTGGCGGCTCACATACGACATCTAGATTGTAAAGAGAGTTGTGTGATGTTTCAGATGCCTGGTTTAGATATGGTGACCCCAATCTAATACAAATGAAAAGAAGCCCAAGAGTATATTCCGAAAATATCAGCAGTGAAGGCGTTTAAGGCCTTAGATAGGGGTTGTGAGAGCTATTTGGCTTATGTGATAGACTCTGATAAAGTAGAGCCAGGCATTGAGGATCTTGGATCGACAAGATAAGACATTGAGGAATAAAGTTATCCCCTACGTGAAGGTTTTATGGTCTAATCATTCTGAGCGAGAAGCTACCTGGGAGCTTGAGAGCCTCATGAGATCGAAGTATCCAGCTCATTTGCATCGTGATTTCGTAAGTCTTAGGACGAAACTTGTTTAAGGGGGGCTAGAATGTGAAACCCAGTATTTTAATAGCCTTGTTCTTTGATTTTAACCTGTTTAAAATGTTTTTCATATTATTTTTAGTCATAAAGTACTTCAACTTATTCGTTTTTCAATTCGGCAAATTTTGTAGCTTACTCGCTTTCAGGGATTATTCAACGCCTAAACCTGTCTCTTATACACATCTAGATGTGTATAAGTGACATTGTGGTGTGTGAGTTTTGTATGATGGCTGATTTATAATGTTAATTTAGTAGCAAAAATTAGTTTTTGGGTTAAATAGTCAACTTGGAGACTATTTGGTCAAATGGGTACTATTTGGGTCAACTTTGGAATTCTTTTTAAGTCTTCTTCTTGTTGTTTTTCTTCCTCATTTTCTCCAGCAGCTGGCCGAACTCCTCTTCTCTTTTTTCCCCAAAAATTGTCTTGGATTTCAAGTAGAAATCACTTGGAAGGTAAGATTTTATGTATTTTAGCATTTATGGATGTGAAATATGAGACAATTTTTAATAAACTTAAGAACCTTGTAATAAGACCATCTAACCCTGTCCCCATGCAGCCTTATATGTTATGATTTATGTATGTTATGGGTTGTTTTTAGTGTTTTGGAGGTTGGGAAGTGATTGGGGTTGATTTTTAACAACTTTCCATGGTTAGATTACAAATTTTAAGATTATGAGTTAGGGTTTTGTCTTCCATATGTGACCTAGAGTGTTATGCTATGAATGCTTATGTCTATGCACATAATGATGTTTTAAGAGTGTTTTAAGGTTAGTTTGGATAGGAATTGAGACTTGAAACCAAGTGGAATTGATTTCCCTTCATTTTGTAAGTAAGCGGAAGTTTGGCGCAACTAGGATAATTTGGATAATTGGTTATGTTTGAAGGATATTTAATGATCTTTTGATGGTTTTAAGTGTTTCCTTGGTAGTGGGATGGTTAGGAAGCATGTTTGAATCATGCGTGTGTCTCTTAGTGGATGCTCTAATGTTGTAATACTCAATTGCCAAATTATCTGAGTATGGATTGTTGTGGAATGCTATTGATATAGTCCCGGCTATTGCTCCGGTGAAACTTTTCGTTATGGATTTTGTTGGTTGGTTGAATATGTTGTTTTGAGTTGGGTTGTAACCAAGGTCCCTTGAATACCTTGGAATTGGATTTTTATTGGCAGGGAGGATAGCTACACTTATAGCCTAGGGAGAGGCGAAGTTTTTCGGTTTTTCTGGAAAACTGAGCTTATTATCTCCTAATCTAGCTGTACTACGAATTTGAGGGGTTAACTAAGTGTTTTGACTGGGGTTTTAGCTTGTCGAAGTTGGTCGGAATTTGTGAAAAGATCATTTTTGACCAAAGAGTTGTTGGTGTCGTTTCTATCGTTTCGCGTCGTTTTCGCTTTCCTAGTCATTCTTTAACTTCTACATCTTTTCTAAGAGTCCTCTTATACCTGTTTTAGGTACCACGCACCTACCGCCGGCGGATCGCGTTCAGTGATCATTGGTGCAGTTTTTGCTTTGATAGGTGGGTAACATAAATTCTCTTCCACTTGTATTTTGTTTAACGATTTTCAAAATATGTTTGAATGGATTTTGTGGGTAACATAGACCCTCTTCCACTTGTATTTTGTTTAACGACTTTCGAAATATGTTTGAATGGATTTTGTGGGTAACATAAATTCTCTTCCACTTGTATTTTGTTTAACGATTTTCGAAATATGTTTGAATGGATTTTGTGGGTAACATAGACCCTCTTCCACTTGTATTTTGTTTAACAACTTTCGAAATATGTTTGAATGGATTTTGTGGGTAACATAAATTCTCTTCCACTTGTATTTTGTTTAATGACTTTCGAAATATGTTCTTATGGATTTTAAAATGTGTATGATGTTTGGAATTGCACTTTTACCAAGTTTTGGAATTATTACATATGAAAACGGGACCAAGCTATTTTATGTTAATCAATTAATATGTTTGTAAACTCTTTTGAAATGAAAGCATTTTATGACATCTTTGGTCATAGGTGACCGAGGTATATAATTCTGGATGTGTTAATGTTTGATGTGTCTTATACGGTTCTATAGTCATCCATGGGACGCCATGGTGACTTCTGTGAATGTTTTGAACTAATTGACTGCGGGGTCTTGTGATGGGATAACTTGACCTCCCGGTCAGACTAGTAGGTGTAGTAGATTACTAGATCTGACTAGTACTGTAGGTCATACTTTTGAGCCTAAAAGATACTCATGCTATTTTATTATATTCTGGATTGAAACTGTACTTGGATTTGTTCGCTATGCTTTAGCATATTATGTTTTGAAATGATTGGATCTTTTTGGCTATGTTTTGGACATACCTTTGAACCTAAAAGATACTCATGCTATCTTATTATTTTTATTATATTCGGATTGAAAACATACTTGAATTTGTTAGCTATGCTGTAGCATACTATGTTTTGGATATGCTTTAGCATACTATGTTTTGAAATGACAAAATAATATTGGATCTGTTTGGCTATGTTTTGGACATGCCTGACGTTTATATGGCATGAGACATTTTAGAAACTACTTATGATTATGGTTTATTGACGTTTAAACGGCATGAGACATTTTAGAAACTGCTTTATGACTATGGTTTTCATAAATGTTATTATCTTTATGTTTTCTTTTTATCGAAATGCTTGGCCCCATTTGAAGAGCTTTTATGATATCCACTGAGCTAGTTATGCTCACCCCACGTGACTTATAATTTTTCAGATTAAGTGCTCGTTTTTGGACTCTCCATCGCGTTAGCTTTTAGATTTTCTCCAGACTCCACATTACTGGTAGGACTCTGCGCATAATCTTCCAAGCTTCTCTTTTGTTTGGAGAGGGGTACAATATTAGATAGGTTTTGTATTGATGAACTTTATTTTTGTTGTAGCATCTTTTGTACTAAGAAGGAATTTTGTAATTCGTATTTTTGTGTAAAATGAAATATTCGGTTTTATAGTTAAGAAAGCTGGTTTGATGGTTCTATTACATTGCGGTTAAGTTTGTTGCTCTGTTCGTTTGTGCCTTGCACTTTGGTCCGGTGTACCATTAGCGCGGCGTGTTACGGTCCCGTTTTTGGGGCGTGACAGTTATCCTTGGGAGCCAAAAAAAAAAGGACATCTATCCATTCTTTATTATGCCAATTAAAACTCACATTACTATAGTCAAGCTAATGACTATAAACAAGAGCTCTGTTTTAATTTATTTTTTAGGTTTTATTTCAAGTTAATTTTTATTTTATTCATTGTTAAAGTCTGAGTAGGTTAAACTAGGTACAATTAGGTTTAATTTGATTTGTATGTTTACTTATTTGTTTTGAAGAGAAAATGCGAAGAGTTCTACACTAATTTTGCAATTTTAATATTTGTAGTTGATTGACCAAGTGTTGGAATCAAAGAGAGTTCAAGCTGAAAAACAAGGCAAGAATTTTTGTAAGTGTGAAAAAAATTTGTATTCACTCAAATTCAGTTGATAGGAATTCTACAGTATCAAAATTTGATACCATAGAATCAATGGCAAGCCTATTTTTGTGAAATTTAGACTATACCATTGCATGAAAAGTGAGTACCACGGTATCAAAGTATACTTTTGGGAGCTTGATTTTCTGATCTTAGTCGATACCAGAGTACCAATTTCATTAATAGAAACTCAACACCGCGGTCCAAATATAAAATTTCTTCAGGCTTTTTTATTTTTATACAATTGTATCAATACTTATGATTGAAATTGATAACGTGGTATTGAAAGATCCTAGGGTTTATAAAATAGAATTACAATAGATTTTCAGCAAATTCAAACACTCTAAAACCCTATACGCCTTCTTCTTTTCTTCCACTCTTCACAATTTCTTCTCATCTACTCTCTCCCATCCCCTGCCACAACAAAAAAGATCATCAAACTCCACAAAAATCTACAAATTTCAACTTCCCCACAACAAGTGAACCTTCAAGGCTTACAAGAAGATTCTTCAAGAGCATCAAGAAGATGTTCATTCAAGGATTCAAGGGTAGGTTCAAAATCCCATTCCTCTTGTAAAAAAATATTCGCTCAAGATCGTAAGTTTTTTGTGGTTAAATTATATTTTGGACATTTTCTATGGTTATTTTGGCCAAGAATTGAGAATGTTACTTGGGTTCTATTTGATTGAGGATTGTTCATTGTTGGAATTTAATGGGTTATTTTAATTGAATTGTGGATCATTCAATATTTAGATTACTTTGTCAGTTACAAATTGTTGCAGACGTAAATATGTCTGAAGAAAAGGGCTAAGGTAAATGTAGCTTTAACATCTGATTCCAAGAAAAGAAAAGTGGATGAAGGGACTAATAGGTCTAATTTTGTTCGAATTTTTACTAGTGACATGACTAAAGCTTTATTTAAGAGTAATAAAAAATGTGAGGTCATTAAGGAAAGAATTTTGAGTTCTCAATGAATTAGGGACAATATAAAGGGCAGAGAGTGGAAATTGATGTTCAATTAAAGCTCAGAATTCAGGGAATGTTTCGCCAAGGCAATTGATCAGTGGTACACTAATTCAAAAAATGTTTCATTGTAACTAATGTGACCTTATGGTTGGAAAGTTTCAAGTCCAACGGCAATTGGTTGATTTTAGTTTAGAAAAGATAAATGCTTTTCACAATTTAGATTATATTTCCAATGCAGAGTATAAAATTATGTGGCTGAAGAAAAAGACATGATTGTGATTGAAAACCATTTGTGCTTTAATTATATCGATTGGACCATGAATGCTACAAGGAATAAGTATTTGAGGTTATCTCAAAAGGGGTTTTCAATTATAGCCAAAGATTTGTTTTTACTTTGTTAGTTGCAGGATTTGGGAGTCAAGTATTGTGCACCATGTTGAAAGAGATAAAGCTTGCATGTTTATGCTATTCTTGAGGGAAAGACCATGAATAGCTGGATCATTCAACATGGCTTCTTACAATAAACTAATATTTTATTTACCCAGGCCAGTTTCCTTTTCTTTTTTGTTGATGTAAGATAAGGTCGTCCAATCATCCCTGAGAAGCCCAAACTTTTGAAAGGGGTCAGATTGACAAAGATTATATGCATAATAAGGTGTCAGAGTTTGATACGCATTACCAAGCCGTTGACCCAATTCAATTCAACCACCTCTCCTACCTCATGTCCATTATATAATTATACTAGTATAGAACGTCTTCAATTCGCCATTAGCAGATGACGAAAGGAATGAGCTTCAAGGCTATTAGACCTATAGTCACGTTGTTTTCCACCCACAACATAGCCCTCATTGGTCAAGATCTCTAGACCACCATACTCAACATCGATTCAAACTATGTCACGTCCAACTTAGCATTATGGCCACTTCCCGGCCAACCACTCTATTAACCATTTGAGGAACCCACATCAGAATCTAGTTGGTAGATCCAGATTAGAGCAGAGTCTAGGCAAAAGAGAAGAACCACACGATAGTACAGTTGTTGGGGCAAAAGAAGCTTACGAGAAAAATTTTGAAAGATGTCAATATTGGTGCTGAAGAGGGTAATGATGGAACCGATGAGGATTTCAATAGAGATGACGAGGAGGCATGAGGGATTGCTATACTTGGACAAGACTTCCATATCTCTACTTTTACCCCAGTTCTCCATTTGAGATTGATATTGCTTTTCCAGTTGGCACATTTTCATTCGCATTTTCCTTTATATTTTTGAAGTATTTTTGTGATTCTATTTTTTATGCCTTTAATTTAGTTCGATGGACTAATGATTTCTAATTTTATTTTGTTTGAATAATTTTAATTAATGAATTGTAGGTCTTGACTTTTATTGGGTTTGTTGAGATGGCTACTTGACTTTGATTGTTTATGCCTTGGTTATTTGGACGATTATATTTGTTTGCTTTTGTTTTGAGTAAGTCCTTGGGCTAGTTTGGATGGCTTTGGCACATAAAATATTTGGTTACAAAATTTATAAACACATAATACTACTATTATCTAGATAACGTATCCCAAATGCACGAGGCCGAATAGTACTTCGGTATACCGGAAGTAGAGATCGAATCCAAAAGGATTGGTTTAAGAAGTACCAGTTATTTGGTTAGAACACATTTTGAAGAATAGACAATGCAGAAGATTAAACTAAACAAGAACTAAAGACTTAACTAATGAAAACAATGGATTAACGTTATACTAGCCAATTCTCGACATTGATTAATTCTTTACATTAATTGGTTCAATTAAACACATTAGAAGTCAATTGCTATTTTTCACATACTCCTAATTCCTTGTGCCATTAGATCGTTCAATTCAATTAGTATACATGGGGATTCCTCATACCACCTAGAACTAAGCAAATTGACCTTTTACTATATGGAATTCTTAGTGACTAACTTGGTAAGTTAGTTCGTCAAGATCATAAATTTAAACGGGTCCAATTAAAAATTAGGTCTAAAATAGAGATTCAACTTCCATTCTCCCCTTGATTTACCAATCAATTAATTAAGAGAGTGATCAATTTCCCTAATTATCATTCTAGTCCATTGGGAATTGTCTAATTATCAAATTACCATTTAATTTTCAAAATTATTTAATCAACTACATATGTATAAGGCATCATCCAGCATTGTCTCATGAAAAATTAGGCATAGGTGAAAGAAATAACACATGAGAAATTAATGAAAGCTAATAAATTTCTATGAGCATTAATCTAAGAAAGCAAATAAAGAAAGCAATGATTGAAAGCAAAGATAAAGAGCAATGAAACTGGAAATAAATATCATAACAAGGATCTAAAAAGATTTAAGAAAACTTCTCTAATGAACAATTGAAAGTACTTGATCCAAGGTTGTCAATCTTTAACATCTTTTCAATTCTTCTTGAAAAAGAAAGAAAACCCAAGTCTAATCTTTCAGTCCCTGAAAGGAAGCTTAAAGGTAACTTGTTTTTGAGGTCCTAAAGAACTTTATTTATAGTTTTTATGGGTTAAAAAGTGTAGGGATCTGAATAAACTTTGAAATGCTCCAAAATACACAAAATTAGCCTAAAAAATCTAAAAATCATAAACATTGCATAAAAGCTCACAGTCGAACTGACATAATTGCCGAGGGCAATTGATTTCCATTTTTCCAAGTGCTAAGTGCACTTGTACTTGTGACATGATCCTTGACAGAGGTTGAATTGTCTTGTCCAATCACTGAGGGTGATTGTCCTTCTGATAGTGTTGCGTGGTTCCACCTTTTGCCTCTAAAATCTTTGTCTGACGTCGGGTTGTTGCAATTTTTGTTCCTACACAACCCTAGAAAAGTAACACACATTAATATCTATAATATAACTCTTTAATAACACTTAAACACTTAGTAAAACTATAAACAAAAGACAAACGAGAACACACAAAAAAAAATCTAATTTCGAGAAGAATTAGGAAAACAACCTAAACACAACCCTAAATACATATGCACATATATATAAGTTAAATAATATTGAATAAACATTAAAACTTTACACCAAACTTATATTTATACATAGAAACAAAAATCCACCGAAACTAGTTTAATTAAATCATACAAAAAATAATAGGAATAAGCCTAATTTATTTTGTTTATCAGCCTATTACTCTTAATTTATTCTTTTATAGTTTTAATTTGATAGTAATATTTTGTGCTTTATTATATTTGGGAGAGAGGAAGGATGAGTTTTACTCATCATTTAAATAAATTAACATGTTTGTTGGAGTTCTTTTTGTCTTTTTAGTGTTTGAAAAGGTATTTGGGTCGTACATATTCTTCGGTGATTGTTGGATGGTAAAAGAATTGAGAGAGTACTCGATGATGATATTCAACTTATATTAACATATGGTTATTGTATTCGAGTCAGGAATTTTAAATTATTGGTTCGAGTTTCGTCAGTTCTTTTGTTAATAAAAATTTCAAATACCGTTTATTTGCAATTTCAAAAAGAATTAGCATTATGGATCATAAAGGATTTATTTGAAACATCTTTTGTTCGTTCTCAAATGTGCTCTATGGTGCCGAGTTTATCTTTTGGTAAAATATTAAGTGGTTGGACATAATGAGTTAGGCCATTTGTGTAATTACATCATGGAGTGTTATTTTATTTTGTGGGTATGTATTTCTTGATATAATTTTGGGTGCGGTTTATCCCCTTCCTTGGTTTTGGTCGAGTTAAAAAAAATTCTTTTAAGAATTAGGCGACAAGAGGAATTACCATCACAAATATCGTGCCTTTGAAAAATGCCCTTAGAGTAGACAACAAGACTACTAAGGGATTTGATAACTCTAAGAAATTAGGGTAATCCTATTCTTTCTTATACATTTTTTGCACTAGTTTCGGTGTTTTTTGACTTTATGTGTTCGTTTTCATGTTATGTTTCTTTATGTTATTATATGTTTAGTGTATTATTTTATTGTTTACTTCATGTTATTTAACTTATATTTATGTGTTCAAGTGTTTCGAGTTGTGTTTAGCTTGTTGTCGTAATTCCTCCCAGAATTAATGTTGTAAGTGCTTTCTTGTGTGCCTCTTGATTATAGTTTTAGTCAATTTTAAAGTGTTAAATTTTTTTAGTTAAATTATAGGTATTAATGTGTGTTATTTTTCTAAGGTCATATACGAACAAATAGTGCGTCAATCGAACGTCAAACATGGATTTTAGAGGCAAAATGGCAAAATCGCACGACTTCTGTAAAGGTTCGCTCGAAGTTAGCAAGTTAAAAAGAATGCTACTCACAGTTTGCCAATAATTCAAGGCAAATCAATGATAGACTGTGGTTGGGATGTCTAGAGTGACCTGTTATACGATTTTGACAATTTTTAGAGTTCTGGGTGTCCATTTTGGGCCCGTAAGGGGGCATTTCAAAGTTTATTTAGAGCCCTACACTTTGAAATACTTAGATACTACAAATAAGGGTCCTTAGGACCTCAAAATCATGTTCTAATTCAGTGTCGCAGCAAATTAGATTAGGGTTTTATTACTTTTCTAAGAAGGGTTGAAGAAAAGGTTAAAGCTTGACAACCATAGACCAAAAACTTGTGATTCTTCAATAGAAAAGCTTTCATCATGCTTAGTAACCTTCTTACATATTCATTATGTTATTTAATTCGAAGTTTTGTTTTGTATTTATGCTTTCATTGATATTCTATTTTGTCATGGATTAACGTTGGATGATGTCGATTCCATTAGGTTATCATTAATTTGATCATCATATGAAATAATCAATACTACATATAAAGGGAGACAGTTCTTTTGGGTATCCATCACAAAATAAAGTTCCAATTTTACCCTTTAATTGTTATCCTATACAACTTCTCCTTCTTTTTATTTTACTCAGTTTTAAATCTCACACACACATAGTGTGTGCCCAACATACTAGTCATAATAATAGGGTGATAATTAACACAAAGAGACAAATCTAAAGAGTAGCAAACTTAAGTTTGGTTAGGTTGGCTAACGGGATAAAGTTTTTTGAACCTCCATTATAGGCTAGTGTTAAATTATTAGGCTAATTATTCAAGACCAAAGTGGCAGAACAAATTATTTGATTTGCCAAGTATCCCTAGAAGTAAGCTCGAGTTACCATAAAGATAATGACTGAAATTGGTCAGGTAGCCAAGAGAAGGTTTCTAGAACTCTAGTTAATTAATTTTATAGAATTCAATTAACAATGGATTCGAGGTTGGGTTGAAACATGGGAATAGAATCTCCATTAATTTTAGTTAGACCAATTAATTATAATTAATTAATCAAAATCCATTATTGTCTCTAGTGTTAATCCTAATCCATTGTTTACATTATTTAAAGTTTTTAATTCTATTTTATTCATCTCTTTTTCCTATTATTGATTTTTCAAATAGCGTTTTAACCAAATAGCAGGTACTTGGTAAACCAATCTTTGTGGATTCAACCCATACTTCTGCTATATACTTTTTGACCCTGTACCCTTGTAGTGCATTATCTAGTTAATAGTAGAGTTATGTGAAAATAAATTTTATAATAGACATTTCTTGTATTAGGATCTGACATCACAAATAATGTGTCTCAAAAACGGTCATTGGGATTGTTTTTTAAAATGAGTCAAGTAGATGAAGTTAGTCTTCAAAACGAGCTTTCCCACTTTAGTATACCAACAAGATGAGGATGAGATGTTTTGTACAACCCATCATTTATATTGATCTAAACACCCCTTTATAGATTTATAATCTCAATTATGTAACATGCGCATTATAAGTAGAATCTTAATGATCCTTCCACTTCCATGTGGTTTGTCGAGATGTCTTGATTGACTTGAACTTCCTTTGAGTTGAATAAAACATATTTTGCATGAATCAGAAGGTTTTGAAAATCTTTTTGATTGGAGACAGTGATTAGAACTTTGAATGCTTTGCTGATGATTGAAACTTTCTTTGTTAAAAACTTCAAATGTAGGAATGACTACTTTGAATGTGTAGACACCAAATTATTGCCTTTTTCGTTTGTTAGGTGCCAAATTAGGACAAAATTTTCAAAATTTTTTGTTTCTTGTGAGAAATTCCCAATTTCACAAGAAAATTGCTTTTTTTGGGTAGAATAATCTTTTTAATCCCTTTTTGAAAAGCTTAAGGGCAAAATGGTCTTTTTACACTTTAGTGTCATTTTCCACCTTTTAAAATTTTTAAACTCAATTTCATATAACACCTTGTTGAATTTGGATAATTTTTAGAATCCATTTTAGGGAAGTTTTAAAAATTAAAATTTTTTGGTCCCTATATGAGCTTTTCAACCCTAGTTTTTAGGGTGTCATTTTGAACAAAAATGATGTTTTTGAGATATTTATGTTTTTTCTGATGATTAGTAGACCACTTTCCTGAACTTATATTTTTGTCATTTTGTTAAAAATCAGTACAAATTGCACCTTTTAGTAAAAATTTTGTGTCATGTTTTCTCGTAGAATGAATCCTCGAAGTACGTAATGTGTCTTTCTCGATTTTCGAAGAGCCACAATTTCTTGCAATTTATAAAAAATAAAATCTCTGAATTGATAACTATAGTAAACTAGATTTATTTTACTCTAAATCATGACATTTTGTTAGTCTAAATTCTGATTTTGGTTGTTAATTGAGGTGTTTTAGTTAATTTCATATTATGTGTATACATTTTAATTATTAGTAAATATGATGAGTTTTTATTAGAATTTTAGTCAAATTAGTTACTTAATTAGTATAATATTATACAGGTTATAAATTGGAGGTTAGAAGCAAGAATGAACAAAATACGAGGCCAAAGTGCAAATTAAGAAGAATTGAAGACTTGCTGGAAACAAGGTCCATGTTGCGACATGGATTTTTCCATGTCCCGACATGGATGCAGAAAATGGTTAATGTATTGTAATTCCTCAAATTTTCCATGTCGCGACATAGAAGCACGTTTCAACAATATTGTAATGGCATTTTTATAATATTTTATCAACCTGCTCCTATTTTGGTTGTGTAATACTCTAACTATATAGTAAGCATTAGTGTGAGTTAGTAAACACAATAGGCAGTGTAGCTAATAAAATTGACACATATTAGATAGTGTAGTGAATTAGATTAGCTTGACTCTCAAGTTTTAGTTTAATGCAACTTCATTCTTTTAATTTTTTGTAGATCTTGTTTCCAATTTCTTGCAAGTTTTAATTTTGATTAGATAATTATAGTGGATTAATCGTTAGGTGTAAGTAGATATAATTTTTACTTACTTTTTAGTTTAAATTCTTAAAAATTTCTTTACCTCTCTTTCAAGTTTTCTTAGAGTAATTAGGGTCCTTGTTAGTTTAGTGCTTTTTAGTTAAAAATATTCAAATCCTTGCTTGAATTTCTATCTAATTTTTAGTGGGCTTTCTTTATTATTATAAAAAATCCAAAAATATTTAGATTTCACGTACATCTCTATACAAATTGTAGATTAGAAATGGCATTTTTACTTTACATGCTTTCTTATTGTTCTCAATTGTTAGGTTTGTTACTTGCTCTTTAATTCTAATTGTTCTTTCATCAAATTAGAGTAGAATGACATGCTTTTATTTATTTGCTTTCATTAGAATGGGTTAATTAGTTTCTTAATTTTATAGTTTCTTAGTTCCATTCAATAGCTTTAGTAGATAATTTAGTATTAATTTATATTTCTATTGCTTAATATGAATTATGGTTTTAATTATTGTAGTTTCATCTCCCATTATTTGATTTGCCTAACTATACTAAGATTCAGAAATCTCAGTACTTGCTTGCCAAACAATCATCGTGGCAACGATACTACTCATCCTATACTACAACCAATTCCGTATACTTGTGGAAGTGAGGTAGAGTGTAGTGATTTTGAGTGGTAATTTATTACTTGTTTGTTTTAATTGACCATTACCTAAAGGCTTGACAAGTTTTTCAAGCTATTGTCGGAGATTGTCCTAGGTATTTGGCATATGGAGCGCTTTACGAGTCATGCAAATTTGGCATTTTTAATTATTTTAGTGTTAATTTTAATATTTCTTTATTGAGTTTAATTGTTTATGTTGGTGATCCTTCTTGTTGAATTGTCTTGGCACTTGAACTAATTTGCTTGGATAATGAAAAGGAAAAAACAATTAAGAGAAATCCAGAAGGTTTCAAAGAAGAGTTTAGCAATAGTTGAAAAGAGTTAAAATGGCAAACAACAATCAAAATCAAAGGAATTTGAACAATGAGAATGATGAACAAGAAGAAGTTGCTAGAAATCATAGAATTGGTGACTTTGGAAATGGGACTGGTATGAACAAGAATGGCCGGTCTTTGAGAAGTATGCTATGCCTAATTTTGATGGATCCAGTTCAAGTATTGCAAGGATGCCCGTGCAAGCAAATAATTTCAAGATTAAGCCCGTATTGATTGAAATGTTGCAATCATATGCTATGTTTGGAAGAGGTCTTCATGATGACTTGATGAACTTTGAAGAGGTATTTGAGACATTCAAATTCAATGTTGTACATCTGAATTGCTTGAGGATGCGAGTTTTTTACCTTCTCATTAAGGGATAGAGCAAAGGCATGGCTTCAATCTCATACTCAAGGTACTTTCAGTATTTGGAATCAACTAGCACAAGAGTTCTTAGCAAAACATTTCCCACCATCAGCTCATACAGGATTGCCAATTGCATAATCGGATCACTTCTTCCAAACAAGATGTTGGTGAAAGACTAAGTGAAGCTTGGGAAAATTTCAACGAGTTCTTGAGAAAATTTCCCCACCATGCCATTCTATTATGGTTACATATTCAAATTTAACAACGGGTTAGCACAAGAAACAAAATCTGTAGTTGATGCATTATCTAACGGCTCTATTTCATTCAAAACTCCAGAAGAAGCCCCAGAGTTACTTAACTGAATGGCATGAAACTATTATTATCATGGGCCCATGAGTCATTCATTTGTTCAATATCAAGTCTACCAAACCAATGCTCAACAAGGTAGAGTGATGAATTATAAAACCAATGATGCTTTCTTTACCCAACAAAGCATGCTAATGAATGTTTTGTACAATTTTACAAGGATTTTGGAGATTTTTGGGAAATCAAACTCTGTGAATGCCATTGGATCTTCTTTTCAATCAAACTTGGTTTGGTGGACACTCCAATTGACAATGTGAGTTCAGTTCCTATGGATAGAAATGAACAAGTCCAATATGTATGAACTTACAATCCTTCATGGAGGAACCAGCCCAACTTCTCTTGGAGCAACCCAAACAACCAACAACATCCTCCATACCAACACAACCCTCTACTGCAAAATTTTAAAAATCAAGCCCCAAGTTTTTCTTCTAGACCTTATCAATCCCCATGCCAAAGAAACTTTCAAGCCAACTCTTATCAAACTTCATCTAACCCTCCATTTCAACAACAATCAAGGCCTCTATTCCAACCTTCAAATTTTTCCCAACCTATGTATAATGACCAAGTTGCTCCAAGAGATAATACATGTGAAGATGTGTATAAAAGAGAAGTAAAATTACTTGAAAGATAATTGATCTCTTATAAAGGAGCGATAATGAAGAACAAAGAAACATCGTGAAAATTTGAGAGCATCAACAAGGAATTTGGAGATACAAATATGTCAATTAGCAAGACTGAACAATGAAGGACCTATAAGGGAACTTCACAAGTGACACTATTGCAAATCCAAAGGAGCGATGCAAAACTATCACTCTTAGAAGTGGTAAGGAAGTGGAAGAAGGGGTTGGAAGACATTCATTGAAAATTAAAGAAAAGGATAAGGTTGAAGATGAAGATGAAGATGAAGTTAAAAGGGAAGTCTTCAATGGGTCAAGGAAAAAAGAAAAATGAGCCTATCATGCCTACTATGCAAAGTGATGAAGGCAAAGATCCTACATGTCAAGGGTCTAAGCAATTGAAAATACCATTCCCTCAAGGGTTGAAGGAAAAGGAAAAGGCAGAGAAATTCAAAAATTTTCTTGAAATATTCAAGAAACCTGAAATTAACTTTTACTTCATGGAGGAACTTGCGAACATGCTAGCTTATGCTAAATTCATGAAACAAGTCCTCACATCAAAAAGAAAATTGCATGGGGATAAAATTTTAAATTTAATAGAAAATTATAGTGCACTTCTCACAAAAGGTGCCTAAGCTTAAGAACCCTGGAGGACTTTCACTATATTTTGTGAGATTCAAAGTTTACCAATTGGGAAGGCTTTGTGTGATTTTGGGGGATTCGAGATATCTCATGCCTTATACGGTGTTCAAGAAATTAAATGGAGCAAATTTGAAGCCAACAAGTGTCTCTTATAACTAGATGTGAATCTGGTAGAAAGTTTCCAAAAGGAGTGATTGAGGATGTGGTCATTAAAATCGACAAGCTCTACTTTTTGGCCAATTTTATTGTTCTAAACATGGAAAAGGATGAAGAGATGCCGATTATCCTTAGGAGACCTTTCTTCACAACCCCACGGGCACTAATTGATGTCCAAGAAGGGAAGTTGGAATTTCGAATAAATGATAAAGTTGTCACATTGAATTTTTTTAATTCATTAAAGATTCCTTCAATTTTTGGTGATGTTATGAGTATAAATCTAGAGGATAATATAATTGATGATCTTCATAGGTATTGAGTTGGAGAACTCTCCCTTAGAAAAGATTTCATTGACTTCTGACAAATGGGCCAATACAAACTGAAAAAGAATGAGTAGAGAATTTGAATCAGTTGGAGAATAATGCTTTATTCATGAAGAAGATGAAGACACTGAAATTATAAAGGGTGGTCTCCAACCAACTAATCACCCAAGGAAGAACTTAAACCTCTTCATACTCATTTAATGTACGTATATCTTGGTGAAAATGAGACATACCGGTGATTGTGAACGCATCTTTAATGGGTAAGCAACTTGAAAGATTTATTGCGGTACTTAGAAAGCATAAAGATGCCATTGCTTGGTCCATTGATGATATTAAAGGGATTAGCCCTTCTATTTGTATGCATAAAATTTTGTTGAATGAAGGCAACAAGAAGGCAACTTCAAAGGAGATTGAACCCCATCTTTTGACAAAGTTAACCTCCTAGGAATCTTCAAGCAATTAAAGGATGGTCTTATACCCATTACCAATAGCGAGTGGGTTAGTCCAACTAAAGTCATCCGAAAAAGGATGGATTACCGTGATAATAACTAAAACAAATGAACTCCTCCCCTCTAGATTGGCCACGAATTGGCGTATGTGCATTGATTTTCATAAAGTGAATGAGGCCACCCACAAGGATCATTTTCTTTTACCTTTATCCACCAAATGCTTGTGATATTGGCTAGTTTTGCATACTATTGCATTCTTGATGGATATTCCGGTTATTTTCAAATTGTGATTTGGCCAGAAGATCAAGATAAGAACAACATTTGGAACTTTTGCATATAGGAGAATTCCTTTTGGGGTTTGCAATGCTCCTAGCACATTTCAATGTTGCATGTTTGCTATTTTTCATGATATGGTTGAAAAGTGTATAGACATCTTTATGGATGATTTAGTGTATTTGGTACATCATTTGATGATTGTCTTGCAAAATTGACTAATGTATAGAAAAGATGTATGGAGACTAATTTGGTGCTTAATTGAGAAAAATGTCATTTTATGGTGGAAGAAGGAATTGTTTTGAGACATTAAGTTTCATCAAGAGGCAAAAAGGTTGATAGGGCAAAAGTTGAGCTAATTGAAAGGTTGCCCCCACCCATTAATGTTAAAGGTGTGAGAAGTTTTCTTGGACATGCGGGTTTCTATAGGAGATTCATTAGAAATTGTTCACAAATAGCTAGACATCTATGCTTTTTACTTCAGAAAGATTGTATTTTTTATTTTCATGATTCTAGTTTGAAAGAATTTAATGAGTTGAAACATCCTCTTGTAATTGCACCTATCATTGTGGCTCCGAATTGGTCTCTTCCATTTGATCTTATGTGCGATGCTAGTGACTATGCAATAGGTGTCATTTTGTGTCAAAAGGTGGATAAAATGTTGCATGTCATTTATTGGGCAAGTAGGATCTTCAATGAAGCACAACTTAATTACTCTACTACAGAAAAGAAACTACTTGCTATAGCTTTTGCATTTGACATATATAGATCATATTTAATTTGGTATGAAGTAATTGTGCACACCGATCACACTACATCTTTAAAGTACTTGTTTTGTAAACAAAATGCCAAACCACATTTATTGAAATGGATACTTCTTTTGCAGGACTTTGATTGGGAAGTTGTGGAAAAAAAGGGTGTCAAAAATATGGCGGCGGACCATTTATCAAGGATTGAAGTATCTGGACTTATCAAGCTAGAAGAAAGAGCCATCAATTAGGAATCATCCATTGTAGAAATTCCTTGAAGTGAAGGAGGCAAGCCCATGGTACACGAACATTGTGAAATAACTTGTTGCAAGAGTAGTGCCAAACATGATAAATATTAATGAGAAAAGGAAGTTCTTTGCAAAAATCAAGTTTTACTTCTGGGAAGAACCTTATCTATTCTGAAAATGCAAATATCAAGTTTTAATGAGCTGTGTACTAGAAAGTGAAGTT
This sequence comes from Cinchona pubescens, assembly GCA_025175665.1. Taxonomy (NCBI): domain Eukaryota; kingdom Viridiplantae; phylum Streptophyta; class Magnoliopsida; order Gentianales; family Rubiaceae; genus Cinchona; species Cinchona pubescens. Next base: position 320,765 of record JANKKI010000471.1, read on the forward strand.
AATGACATTTTGAAATATTATCATTCATCTCCCATATGTGCTCATCAAAAGGACTCAATAAACGGCTTTTAAAAGACCTTCAGAATGGCTTCTATTGTGCTTAAATGTACAAGATGAATGCCAAAGGATAGGTAATATCTCAAGGAGACACGAGATGCCCCTTCATGGCATTGTGGAATTGGAAGTATTTGATGCTTGGGGCATTGATTTTATGCGACAATTTGGAACATCATATTCTAACAAATTAATTTTGGTTGTAGTGGATTATGAGTCAAAATCGGTCGAAGAAATAGCCACCTCAACCAATGATTCTAGAGTGGTACAAAATTTCTTCAAATCGTTGATGGAAATGTATCGGGTGAAGTACAAAATTGCCTTAACCTATCATCCTCAAACTTTGGGTCAAGTTGAGGTTTTAAATTGGGAATTGAAGAGAATTTTGGAAAAAAACAGTGAATTGGGCAAGGAAGGATTGGGCAATCAAGTTGGATGATGCATTATGGGCATTCGGCATTCAAAACTCCAATAGGCATGTCTCTATGGCAATCCGTGTTATTTACCAGTTGAACTTGATCATCGAGCATATTAGGAAATCAAGAGCTTAAATTTACATGCATAAGGAGGGCATGCAAAAAGAGACTTCTTGATTTGAATTAATAAGATGAATTTCGAGGAGATGCATATGAAAATTCCTTGAAATATTGATAACTCTAGTAAACTAGAGCTATTGTACTCTAAATTATGTCATTTTGACAGTTTAATTTCCGAACTTTGGTCACATTAATTGATGGTTTTAGGTCGCGATGATTTCTTTCATCTGTGTCTTATATTTTTGTTCTTCTTGTTAAATAGAGATAAGAGGAATTAAAGCGCTTGCTAAATTAATTGCTATCAAGGGTGTATATTATGTAGGTCTAAATTAGAGTTTGGAAGCTGGAATAAACAAAGCTCAATGACCAAAATGCAATGAAAGAAGAAATGAAGGCTTGCTGGGAGGAAAGTCCAGATCGCGACCTGGATTCCTCCATATCGCAATATGGACTCACTGTTAGCTTAAGTTGTAAGAGCAATTTTGTAATATTCTAGAAACCAATTTATTATTTTTCCTTGTGTAATCACCACTATTTACAGATACTTTAAAGATGTAATAGAGAAGTACGTAGGAATAGAATAAATAGGTAGTTAGTAATTTTTAGGGTAGATTATAATAGCTTAAATTTCAGATTCCTTTCAATGAAAAGTTCTCTTTAATCATCTTTTAGATCTAGTTTTAATTTCTTTGCAAGTTTAAATTTTGATTAGATAATTGTAGTGGGTTAATCATTAGCTTCAAGTAGATATAATTTTTACTTGCTTTCTAGTTTAAATTAGTGAGAATCTCTTTGCTTTCATTCCAGGGTTTCATTGAGAAATTAGGGCTCTTGTTGATCTATTGGCTTTTAGCTAAGAATTTTCAATTCCTTGCATTAATTTCCAGTTAATTTTTTGGGGGATTTTTTATTATTGTCAAAAATCCAAACAAAAATTCGATTTTAAGTTTAACTCTTCCAAAATTCTAGTTTAGAAATGGTTGCTTCTAAACTTCAAACTTATTTTATGCAGTCTTTTGAATTTGGTTAATTACTTGATTTTGTAATTTTAGTTCTAGTTTAGTTAGTTTAGAGTAGAATTAAGTGCATTTCCTTACGTTCTTTACTAGAATAGATTAACTAGTTTCTCAATTTTATAGTTGCTTAGTTTCATTTAATTGCTTTAGAAGATAATTTAGCTTCAATTAGGTTTTAATTGCTTGAGTTTAATTATGGCTTTGAGTAGTGTAGTTTCATCTCCTATTATTTGAATTTGCTTAACTATAATCTTGGTAATTGCTTGCCAAACAATCTTCATGGGAATGATACCCACTCGTCCTATACTATTATCTACTCCGTATACTTGCGGAAGTGACGTAGAGTATAGTCATTTTGAGAGCTTAATTATTGCTTTTTTTTTTTTTAAAGTTGAACTCGACCTGGATCAAGCAATCAAGTTTTTGGCACCGTAACAAATTGTCCTTGGTATTCGGCAATATCAAGCACTTTACAGGTCGTCTAGATTAAGAACTTTAGTTTAATTTAGTTGTTAATTCTGTTTATTCAGTTTATGTTGGTTGTTTGTCTTGTGGAATTGACCTAGCGCTTAAATTGACTATTTTGCTTTGGTTTTGTTGTAGTGCTTGATAAGAGGAGATAAAGGGCCGTTTATTTACATGGACAAGGAAAGCAAAAAAGAGTTAAGGGAAATCCGGAAGTTTAGAAGAGTACAACAAGAAACTTTAATTGATATGGCAAATGCTAATCTTAAATAAAAGGAATTTGAACATGGAGAACGATAAAGAAGAGGTTGTTGGAAATAATGGAATAGGTGGTTACGGAAATGGGAATGACATGAATAGGAATGGAAGGCCATTGATGGAATATGCCTTGCCAAAATTTGATGGGGCAAATTCTAGCGTTGCACGGATACCCGTGCAAGCTAACAATTTTGAAATTATGCCCACCTTGATACAAATGCTACAAGCTCATGCAATGTTCGGGGATGGTCCTAATAAAGATCTCTATACACATCTCATAAACTTTGAGGAAATTTTGGACATGTTACACAAATTCAATGGTGTGTACCCGGATTGTGTACGAATAAGGGTGTTTCCTTTCTCTTTAAGGGATAGGGCAAAATCATGTCTTCAATCTCACGCCCAAAGAATGTTTACCACTTGGAATCAACTTGCTCAAGAATTCTTGGCAAAGCATTTTCCATCCGCAAGAATCGCCAAATTGAGAAATGAAATTACCTCCTTTAAGCAAGATGTAGGTGAAAGCTTAGGAGAAGCTTGGGAGCGGTTCAAGGAGTTTCTAAGCAAATGTCCTCACCATGTGATTCTTTTGTAGCTTCAAATTCTAACTTTGTATAATGGTTTGACTTAAGAGAAAAAATCCATAGTGAATGCTTCCGTCGGTGGTTCCATCTCTTAGAAAGCACCAGAGGAAGCTTAAGAGTTTCTCAATAGGATGGCAAACAAACATTATTATCATGGACCAATGACTCCACCGATGGTTCAACACCAAGCCAAACAAGTTAATGCACATAGTGAAGTGTTGAATTTCGAACATGCAAGATGCTCTTTTGGCCCAACAAAGTATGTTCATGAATGTGATGAACAACGTTGCAAAGGAATTGGAGAACTTACGGAAACCAAGTAGTGTGAATGAAATGTCTTCTTCTCCAACCCAAGCTTGCATGGTATGTGATTTTTGTGGAGGCGGTCATGCAAATGGACAATGTGAAATGCCTTATGGGTCCAATGAGCAACTCAATTATGTGTCTAATCAATCATCATTTCCAAGGAACCCATCCGAAGATTATGGGAATACACATAATCTCTCTTGGAGGAATCATCCTAAGTTTTCGTGGAGCAACGCCAACAATCAATCCAACCCTGCTTATCAACCAATTCCCCCACATCAAAATGTCCAACACAATCAAGCTCCAAGTACCTGTGTATAAGACCTTATCCACTGCAACATCAAAGAAATTTCCAAACCCACTCATATCAATCTTTCAATTTAACCCTTCATTTCAAACCAACAACCAAGGCCTCCTTTCCAACATCTGCAAATTCTTCCCAACCTATGTATCATGACTAATATGTTCTCAGAGAGAATGTGTTGGAAAAGAGAAGACGAGTATTTGAGAAGAGAGATGGAAAGGAAAAAGGAAGAACATAAGAGAGATTATGAGAATTTGAAGGCTTTGATGAGAAATTTGGATATTGAATTGGGGCAATTGGCAAGGTTGAATAATGAAAGGACTCTAGGGAAAATTCCTATTGATACCATTCCAAACACCAAGGAGCAACGCAATGCCATAACCCTAAGGTGTGGAAAAGAATTAGTGGAATCTAAGGAGAAGAAAAATGTGGAGGAAAGAAATAAGGAACAAAAGTTGAAGGCAATTCAGAATGAAAGGGAAGTTGTGGACGAGGACAAGAAGGAACAAAAGAATGAGAACAAGGTATCCAAGAAGAAGCATGTGGAGGAGTCTTAGAAGATGGACTCATCACTAAAAGTGCCATTCCCTCAAAGGCTCATTGATCCAAGAAAGGAGGAAAAAGAGAAGGAATTCACCCACTTCTTGGATATGTTGAAAAGGATTAATGTCAACATTCCTTTGATTGATGTCCTCACACCAAGATGCCTAACTATGCTCGTTTCATGAAAGATCTTCTGGCAAGAAAGCTAAAGTGAGATGATGATGAGAAGGTATGCCTTCATGCCTAATGTAGTGCCATTGTTCAAAGGAGGCTACCCCCTAAACTCAAAGGTCCCGGTAGTTTCATGATACCGGTCAATATTGGAGGAAAAACGTGGAGTCGATCTCTTTGTGATTTGGGGGCAAGCATAAATATCATGCCAAAGGATATCCATGACAAATTAGTGGATCAACAATGTCAAACCAACTAATATCACACTCCAATTGGCAGATTTATCAGACAGAAAACCATATGCATTGTTGGATGATGTGCTTGTACAAGTTAAAAAGTTGGTATTTCTTGTTGATTTCGTTGTGCTAGATACGGGTGAACAAAGTGAGATTCCATTCATTCTAGGGAGGGCTTTCTTGTCTAACCGCTCATGCATTAATAGATGTGAACAAAGGAAAGTTGGTTTTATGAGTTGAAAATGAATCAATTGAATTTAATGTGTTTGAATTTAATGATAATATTCCCATTGTTGAAGAAAAATATGCTAGCCAATCTCTTAATTCTTTCCTTTCTAGTCAAATGAAGAGCAAAATGAAGTTAACCAAGGCAATTCGCTCAAGCAAGTTTTGGAAAGAAAAGAAGATCCAAGAAATGAATAGAAGGAAAAACCACCCGATAAGAAATGTGATTTGATGAAGGATCAAGAGATTTTTGCTACGGATCGACAAAATGGTGATGTCATTTTGTTGAAGTCGTAAAAAGAAAAGAAAATGGTTTGAGATACAATTAGAGATGTTAATTGGTGCACTTGCGATGGCTAAGACTTGGAAGAAAGTACTTGTGCATGGAAGAACCGAGAATAAAGCTTTAATCATTAAGAAAAAAGGGATTAAGCTTTTTTCGTGGAAACCAAATGGAAAAGAGTATTGGCCAACCATCCTCAAGTACTTGGAATACATGCCATGCCATAGTCAAGCTAGTGACTATAAAAGAGCAATTATTAGGAGGCAACTCAAGTCTTTAATTTAGTCGTTATTGTTTTCTTTTGGTGTTACTTTTGATTAGTTTAATTTTGAGTAATTTGGTTGAATTAGGTTAGAATTTTAGTTTAGAAATGGAAGTTTTTGAATTAAATAAATGGTGCTAAAAATATGAGGGAAATTATCATCTTAACTTGTTAATTTTGTGTTTGTAGGTTGTGCATGGAATTGGAGAAAAGTGATGAAAATGTCGAGAAATTTGGCTAAGTTTGAAAAGATGTTTGCAGAAGTTCATTTCCAGATCACGATCTCAAATTCGAGATCTCGATCTTGAAATTCAAACTTTGCAAAATCTATTTTTCATTCGAGTCTGGATCGCGATCTCAACTCCATCTAGATCACGATCTTGATATATGTCCAGATCGCAATCTGGAATACCCAAATCGTGATCACTACAAGCAAAAATGTTTTCTTATTCAACCCTTCTTCTTTTCTCACAATCTTCTCACATTTTTCTCTCTAAACTGAAGAACACCCTTTCCCAACCCCGCAAATTCTTCTATTTTCTTCTCTTCAAAATCAGTCCAATCTTCATAACCACCACTAACACGAATTTTACTTCATTCAAGGATCTTCAAAGCAAGCATATTTTGGAGATTCTTTGCAGAAAATTTGAACATCAAGGAGGATTTACACACAAGATTTTTTGGAAACTTTTCAGTCCGTAATCGGGTTATATCCTTCTTTAAATTTTGTGGTTCCAATTGTTCAAATTGTTGAAGATAATTCTTGGATATTTTTGATGAATTTGTAGTGGAATTATGGGTAACTAATTGTTGATTTTTGGTTAATAAATTGGTGAAAATTTTTGAGAAAAATTGTGACATTAAATTGCTCAATTGTTTGAATTATTGAACTGTGGTTTGGATTGGTTTGAGTGTTTGTTGACAAATTGTGAAATTGTGTTTAAAATTTGGTGAACTAATTTTATTGGCTATGTTTTTGGAACTGTTGGTGCTTGCCTAAATATTTGGTTGAATTTTGTTGTGAAAAATGACGAGAGGAGTGTATGGAAGTGCTAAGAGAAGTTCTACAATGAGGGAAAGAGGAGAGGGATAGAGGAAAATAAAGGCCGGAGAGGGAACGAATAGAGAAGGGGGCATAGATCAGCCTATTGATGGTGGTGGGCATATAGAACCTCAATTCCCGAGTGATAGAGCCCAACAGTTGTACAAAAACAATAAGAAGCATGAGGTTAGTTCAAGAATAAGTTGACTTATCTATGCATTGGGGTGCACAATGAAGAAACTAGAAAAGCAATTGAAGAGCAAATTAGGTCAAGACATTGGGAAGGTTTAATACTACAATTGACTCCGGGGCTTCCCAGTTAGTGAAGGAATTTCACTGTAATTTGTGTGAATTGGAGGATGGAAAAGTAAGAATACGGGGGTTATTGGTGGATTTTAGTTCAAAATTGATTAATTACTATTTTAACATAACCCTTATATCTTCCAGTCAATATTTGGCATTGCTGAATGATAAGGAGAAAGATATGAATGTAATTAAAATGCCATTTGTGATGTTTAAGTTGATTAGATTAGGAGTGCTTCCTCAAATACTGAATTGAGATTCCCACGTCAGGGACTCTCATTGGTGGCCAAGTTATGATTTTATTTTATTAGCCGCCGAATTTGGGGGTCCAATACTTTGAGTTATATTCGAGGGACAAAATACTCTTGGTGTATGCTATTGTGACAGGGGTGCTAGTAAAATTGGTAACCTTGTTAGACAGGGGTTTCTTGGATAAAGGAAAGTCCGGGCGACCTATCTTTTTTGCCCCTAGTTTGATTCACCATTTGTGCAGTTTAACAGGTTGCCCTAGTGATCCTGCGGAGCCAATGACAAATCCAAGAGGCAGCATTAATCAGTTGTATGTTTACAGAATGGTGAGAGAATATGCAAAGGATCGTTTCAAGAAGAACACCCTACCCAGCCACCGCCACCACTGCCTCAAAGTACCTCCTATATTCCGATGCCCCCTGCTTTAGTGTTGAATGCTCCGGTCAGTGAAGAGGAAAGAAATGAATTGCAAGGGTATTGGACGTATAGTCGGTTGGTGATGCATAACAATTTTACATTAATAGGATAAGCCCTCAAGACTACCTCATTGGGTACATGGGTTCGGCCAACACCACCTCTTCTTGGCATTTTTGTCCACCTCCTAGACAACATTACATACAACCCGCAGCTTCAGTACATCAGGAGGGATCCAACCAAGCAGGTACAATCAAAGGGGATCAAGATGACTATCATGAAAAAGCACAACCCAGTGATGCCAAGTGTTGGTCCCAAAGGGAAACCTAAGAGGGCGGGTGAATTAGGATGTATCTAAAATAAACCTTTTTATGTGCTTAATAAAAATGCAAACTTTATGCACCAAATAAAAACTTAAGCACAAATGAATACAATAGATATTCAACAGTTTCATTTAAGCTTAAAGAACAAATAAGAATATTGAGATTAAGAGAATCAAACCAAACTCCCAAGCTTCTCAAACTTGGAGCTTACAACTACAAAGAGCTTCTTACAAGGCAACTACCAAGTTCACAACTTGAAGTTTAGCCACTAAACGTCTCTTCAAAGTAGGAGAGACAGTAACCTCTTGTACACAAATGAGGATCACTCTTGCTCACACTAATTTCCTTTAGTTGAGCCAAGAGTTTTACACTCACAACCTCCCTTTGTTACAATTGTTATCTCTCCACTCTTACACTTGAAGAACTCTTACCCTTCTAAGCTCTTTTCACAAAACTCCCTACACTATTACAACACTTGTACCCACTATTTCTCCCAAATAGCTCAAGTATTACTTGCAATCAATGTTGAAGTCTCTTTTGTTTAATTCAGGCTAAGGGATATTTATAGTTGTCCAAAATCTGCTTCTAACAACTTTCCAACGGCTATTTCTGCTTACTCGAAAACTAGCCGTTGGACCTTTCGGACGGCCGATGCAGCAAGTATGCATCCGAACGAACTAGCCGTTGGACCTTTCGGAGGGTCGATGCAATGTCTTCTAGAAATATGGTCGGACGCTATTTTTTGTTCGAGACTGCTTCAATATTCTTTGTGTCGGACGATTACCATCCTCGGAAGCTGTCTTTCGGATAGTCATTTACGTCCGTGGAGTCTTCTGGTTGTTTTGTTCGAACGATCATTTGCATCCGAACCTACCTATTTTTCTGCACACTTATTTTCAAACCATTAGTGCGATTTGGTCATCACCAAAACATGATTATCATAACTGGGGTTGAACACCAAGGAGGATCAAGAAGAGATGGAACAAGAAGAGTGATGCAACCAGCTGCATTGAACTTTGATCTACAGCCTGAGAAATTGAAACACTTTGTTGAAGATGAACATTTTCTCTGTTTTACATGATTTAGCTCCTTGACTTTTAATTACTTTTATTTTATTTTCAGTCTTTTGATTTGGGGCTAAGAAAATTTAAAATTTGAATTTTTCTTTCGAGTGGATTGGCTAATGGCCTTATCTGACGCCGGTAGATATCATTGTGATGCTTCATGGATTAAATCTATTTAAGAATTGCTTTTGGATACTTGGTGTAGTTTTTGGTCATGTTTATTGATAATTAGAGTAGAATGGCTACGGGCCTAAAGCTGATGCCATTTTAGCAATTATTGATGATTTGAATTGGATGTTGATTTTTATAGAGCTTAATTGATGGGATGGATGGCATCGTTAAATACTCTTAGCACTTTTACTCAGTTTTAATTGTTAGCTTAAAATTGTGTTGTAGTTTGAGTAGTTCTTGTTATTGATGGACATGTCTTTATGTTGTATTTTGGGTGACTGGAAGGATGATTTATTCATCAACTTGAATAAAAGAGACAAGTTTGGGGGTACTTATTTTTCGTGTTGGGAATGGTTCTTTTGTGCATATTGATGTCACTTGATGAATAATGGATGGAAAAGTGATCAATGGAGTACTCACTCATGATGATGAATTTTGACGTAGAATACTATATGATTAAATTATTTGATTGGGTCATTTCATGGATTTAAGTGTGAGTGAGTAGTTCTTTTACAACATAAAGATTTCAAAACCTTGGCATTACCATTTTTCAAAAAAAAGTACAGAAAATTTAGGAAAAATTATTTGAAATATTTTTTATGATCAAATCACTTATATTATTTTGTTAGACGATTTATCTTTTGGAAAAAATGAGTTAAATGAAACAGAAGGAATTTTGGGACATTTTGTGTGTTTGCATAGAGAATGTTCTTCTAATTTGTGAATAATTGGTATTTGAGATTAATTTTAAGTACATTTCACTCATTTTCTTTGGTTTAGGGTCGTCTTTAATCAAAAAAAAAAAATATTGTGCTCTTAAGAATATACAAGTACGGGATTCCAACATATACCATGTTGTTTCATCCGAAGTAAGCCATTGACAGTAATTAGGCGAGTACGGGATTCCGACATGGGCCTATGTTGTTTCTCCGAGATAAATTAAGCCATTAGCAATTGCATTTTATTAGACCAATATGTTAAGGAGTAAATATTTGTAATACTTATCATTGATCTCAAATTACTTATTCCTTCTTAGAAGTCTATTCCCAAAAATGTGCAACATTTGCATTTAAGTAGAATCCTAAATGAACTTCTATTTGCATGAGGCCTGATGATCTACAAATCTTATTTTGATGATGACAAAATGAGTTAACCACTTAACCTGAGCTAGCAGGACTGCTAGGATATTTGTCAAAAGTAGGGCTTCCGGATGAAGTACACCATTAGAACAACACTATATTTCTCGGACGCACAAGATCGTCCGAACAAAATTATCACGGACGCATTCACTATCCGAACGATCAGACAGAGAGCAAGAGTTTTTGGAGAATCTACAACGGATGCACAAGCCCGTCTGAAGGAATTTTCCTCGAACGTATATTTCTGTCCGAAAGATCAAGGCAGAATCATGAGTTTTAAAGCACTTGCAACGGACGCATCTAATCGGTCCCAAAGAAACTTACACCGGACGAAGCTAACTGTCCGAAGGAAAAACATTCCCAGCTTGGCATTAAATCTTTCGACACATTATTCCATTCGACGTAGGAGTTTTTCAAGCATACCTGGTTCGGACGATGGAACGGACGCAGGATCAACCGTCCGAACGATGTCCTCTACTTTCTGATATTTGAACGGATGATGGTTCGAACGCATAACAATTATATCGGACGTCCGAAGCTTATAACGGCTAGTTTTTGAGCATTTATTATTGACCCGTTAGGAAGTGGTTATAACTCAATTTATTGCACCTATAAATACCAACCCCTGTGTATAATGTAAAAACAACTTACACATTGAATACAAGCAAGTAGAAAAGCAATTTGACTGCAAATTAGCTATTGAGTAATATTGTATTAGTGTGTACTTTAAAGTGCTATTCAAAATTATTTAGTGGAGTGATAATCTTGTACAAAAGTGAGGTTGAGAGTAAAATCCTTGACTCAAGTTAAGAGAATTAATGTGAGCAAGGATTGTCCTACTTTGTGTACATTTGAGATTATTGGCTCACCAAATTTGAAGGAGCATTTTAGTACATTAACACTTCAAGCTTGGTAGCTTGGAAGTGTTGTTTGTTTAATCTCTCTCTTTACCTTTTTCTATACTTCTTAAGCTCAATTGATTTTATCTCTTCTTGTTAGTACAAAATATTTTATAAGAGCATATTTTGCAAAGTAATTTTCATGAAACCTAATTCAGATCCGCTCCTCTTAGGTTGTTTTGGAGCCAACAATTAGTATCAGAAGCATTGGTCTCTTTATTTTCTGTAAATTACATTTGAGTAAAGATCCCTTATGACAACCAATAATGCTTTATTTTTTGAGATCAATCTACACATCTAGAACCCCCCAATGTTTAATGGGATAAACTTTTTTAGTTGGAAAGATAGAATGAAAATATTTTTACAATCCATTGATATTGACTTGTGATATGTCGTAAATGAAGGTCCTTTTGAAGCTACTAGCTTCATCATTGATCACAAGACAAGTCAAATTTGACCTTAAATGCCAAGGCTATGAACGTGTTATACAATGCCTCGGATGCATTTTCGCTAAAGGATGCGTTTCTGCTAAAGAAATTTGGGACAAATAGAAGGAAATTCATGAAGGAAGCGATGATGTTTGAGAACAAAAGAAATCCTTACTTGTTGTCATACGAGCCCTTCAAGATGGAGCCACAAGAAAACATTGGTAAAATGTATTGTAGATTCAATTATATCTTCAAGGATCTTGAAGCCTTGGGAAAAGAATACTCTTTTGGTGAGAAAAATACAAAAATCTTGAATGCTCTCTCCAAAGAATGGACAGCAAAGTCTATTGCTATAGAGGAAGCAAAGAACTTGAATTCCATATCCATTGAATCACTAATAAATTCCCTCACTTCATATGAATTGAAACTTGGAACCAAAGTTGTGGATGATGAAGAAGCAAGGCCAAAAAGAAGCATAGCCTTGATGACCTCTCAAGAAGTTATAAGATGAACATTGCTCCATCAGTCTTGAACATGAAGATCTTGATGAAGGGGATCTTGCACTCATCAACAAAGGATTTCTGACACACTACATCAATAAACAGAGAATGAGAAGAGGTGGAGCTATCAACTCAAATAATTTCAAAGGAAAGACCAAGCTAGAAATGAAAAGGCAAAATAAAAAGTGCTTTGAATGTGGTCAACCTGGACATTTTGCAAATGAATGTCCTTCCAAGAAGAAAAATGAAGGAAGAAAGCCACACTTCAACAACTTTCAAATCACTTGGGATGATTGCAACTCTGAAGGAGAAGTTGAGAAAGAAGTGGAATCGGCACAAATGGCCTTTATGGCCATTGGTGATGATGAGGTAACCTCTACTTATGATTCGAATGAAGAAAACGATGACAATGATCTTGAAGCTTTCATTTTAAAATTGCAGATAGCTTAAAGGAATCATATGTTAGAAATAAGGAGTTAGTTAAGAAATCAAATGCTTTATTGAATGCTAACTTTAAACTTGCGAATAAAAATAATAGGTTATCACAAGAAAATGGTGATTTGAAGAAAAGAATGCATGTGAAAACAAGGATCAAGAAAGAACAAGCCTCTTTGAAGAAAAGATTGGATGACTTGAATATTCTCTTGCATAGAGAAAAGGAAAATATTGTTGATTTGAAAAAAAATAGAAATATATTGATCAACAAGAACTTTGTCACTTTTAGAAGTATTGATTTATGCTTTGTAAAATCAAAATCTTCTTTATATGGAAATAAAAGAGGTTATTTGCAATTATTTCCAACAACATGGACATGTGAAAAATAATTGCTATGTCAAGAGAAATGAAAACCTTGGTATGAATACAGTGTGGATTTGTAGTCACTTTACTAACTCCTATGGACCCAAGAAAATGTGGGTACCAGAAATTATCACTTTATTTCTTGTGTAGGTAATGAACAACACCAAGAATGCCAAATGGTTCATAGATACTAGGTGCTCAAGACATATCCGATGGGTGATGCATCTCTCTTCACCAAACTCATATCCAAAAGTAGTGGAAAGGTGACTTTTCGGGATAACATGAAAGCAAAATCAATTGGTCTTGGTGATGTAGGTAAAAATGGTGAGACTTTGATTAAAAATGTGCTTCTTGTTGATAATTTGAATTACAATCTATTAAGTGTGAGTCAACTATGTGATAAAAATCTATCTGTGTTATTTACCAAACATGAATGTCTAATTCTTGATAAAAATTGTGTTGTTTTATTTAAAGGTACTAGGCACAATGATGTTTATGTGATTTATCTTGACAATAATGGTAGTAGCAATGTAAAATATCTAACTGCTTCTATAGATGATCCCTGGCTTTGGCATACAAGGTTTTGTCACTTCAACATGGATTTAATTGAAAACCTTGGCAAGAAAGAATTAGTGAGAGGCTTGCCAAAATTGAAGTTTTTGAAAAACAAAATTTGTGATACATGACAATTTAGTAAACAAGTTAAAGTGTACCTTTTAAACCAAAGAATTGTGTGTCTACTTCCATTGTTTAGAATTATTACACACACTTGTTTGGTCCCACTCAACATGCTAGACTCGGTGGTAGTAAATATGCTTTTGTGATTGTTGATGACTACTCTAGGTATACTTGGGTACTATTTCTTGTTCACAGAAACGAAACTTTAGAAAATTTTTTAAAATTGTTTTACAAAATACAAAATTTGTTGAATTTGAAAATCATCCGTTTGAAAAGTGATAATGGAGCCGAATTTAAATTTGGAGATTTTCCCAAAATTTGTGATCACAATGGTATTTTGCATGAATTCTCGGTGGTTAGAGCGCCTCAACAAAATGGTGTGGTTAAAAGAAAAAATTGAACACTTCAAGAGATAGCTAGAACCACGATTAGTGAATGTGATTTACCAAAATATTTTTGGGTCGAAGCCGTTAACACTGCTTGCTATGTTATGAATCGAGTTCTTTTGAGGCCCATTTTAAATAAAACTCCTTATTGAGAACTCTTGTTTTGCAAAAAACCCGCTGTGAGCTATTTAAAAGTTTTTGGTTGCAAATGTTTTATTTTAAAAATCAAAGAAAATCTTGGGAAATTTGACAAAAAATCGGATGAAGGAATTTTCTTGGGTTATTCTAGTGACAAGAAAGCATACCGAGTATACAATTGAAGAACTCTTTTAATTGAAGAAATTGTGCATGTTATGTTTGATGAGGTTAATGATATTATTTCAAAGAATGTGTGTGAAGATGAAGATGAAGATATAGGTATTCAAAAGGAACTTAAGAAGCTCACTATACATGAGGAACGTCAAGAGATCGTGACAAGCAATAAGGAGAACACTCATCACTTGGATGACGAAGAAGAAAAGAACGAAGATACTCGAAAAGATCTCCCAAGAGCATAGATATTTGTCTCTGGTCACCCTCAAGATTTGATCATAGGTGATCCATGGGGTAAAAATTTGATCTCATAAACCTTTGAATAGTAATTGTGCATTACTTCTGTCTCATATTGAACCTAAACGTGTGGATGATGCATTGAATGACGAATCTTGGGTCTTTGCTATGAAAGATGAACTTAGTCAATTTGAGAAAAATAATGTATGGACCTTAGTTGAAAGACCATCATTCATCCCGTGATAGAAACAAAAAGGGTTTTTAGAAACAAATTAAACGATAAAGGTGAAATTATTAGGAACAAAGCTAGACTTGTCGCAGAGGGTTATGCTCAAGAAGAAGGTATTGATTTTGATGAAATCTTTGCACCCGTTGCTCGTTTAGAATCTATTTGCATGTTTCTTGCATATGCATGCTTTAACAATTTCAAATTATTCCAAATGGACACATCAAAAGTGCATTTTTAAATGGCTTTATCCTTCAAGAAGTTTTCGTTGAACAACCCCCCGATTTTGAAATTAAAAATTTTCCAAATCATGTTTTCAAATTTTCTAAATCTTTATATGATTTGAAACAAGCTCCCAGAGTTTGGTATGAAAGGCTAAGTGGATTAAGAGAAATTTGATTGAAAATGGTTTTAAAAGAGATATTTTTTACATCATTCTCTTCACCAAAACTAATTCTAATGGTTTGTTAATTGTTCAAATTTATGTTGATGATATTATTTTTGGAGCAACTAATGAGAGCTTGTGCAAGGAATTCTCGTGCTTAATGCAAAAAGAATTTGAAATGAGTATGAGGGGAGAATTACAATTCTTCCTTGGACTCCAAGTTCACTAAACAAAGGATGGAACATTCATTACCCAAATCAAGTATACAAAGAGCTACTCAAGCGATTTGAAATGGAAGATTGCAAACAAGTGGGAACACCTATGTATACTTCAACCAAACTTGACAAAAATGAAGAAGGTAATAGTGTTGATGAAAAACACTATAGAGGTATGATCAGAAGCCTACTTTACCTAACAGCTAGTAGACCAGATATTATGTTTGCTATTTGTCTGTGTGCTAGATTTCAATCTTGTCCTAAAGAATCACATTTGATTGCAGTAAAAAGAATTTTTGCCTAGATACTTAAAAGGTACAATGTATTTTGGTCTTCGGTATTCAAAATCCTCTACTTTTGATTTAATTAGTTATTCTGATGGTGACTTTGCTGGTTGTAAAATTGATAGAAAAAGTACTAGTGGTATGTGTCACTTCTTGGGTAATTGTCTGGTGTCCTGGTTCAGTAAGAAGCAAAATTCTATTTAACTTTCTATGGCAGAAGCTGAATATATTGTTGCTGGAAACTGTTGTGCTCAACTTCTATTGATGAAACATACATTAAAAGACTTTGGTGTTTTCTTTGATTGTGTGCCTATAAGATGTGATAACACTAGTGCAATTAACCTCACAAAAAATCCTGTCATACATTCTAGAACCAAACACATTGATGTCGAGCAACACTTTATTAGAGATCTTGTGTGCAAAAAGAAAATTTGTGTTGAATTTGTGTGTACAAAAGATCAACTTGTTGATATTTTTACTTAAAGAGACTTTAGATCGCTTTGAATCTCTCAGAACTCGTTCTTTGATCTGAGCATCATTTATTTCAAATCCGTAAGAACTCTGCGTTCAGACGCACATGAACGTCCTAACTATCTGCTTTATCGGACGACCACAAACTTCCGAACTCCTCTTTTCTATCTCGGACGCTTATAATCATCCGAACTCTCCTACTCATTCCTCAAACTGTCTGGAATTTCTAACAAATGAGTTTCACCGTCTGAGGCTGTCCTCGGACGCAAAGCATAGACCTTCAGTCGTCTGTTCATCTGCGTTGAGACGGTGATCGGATGCATACGAATCATTTGGACGTCCGAACGATTGTTCAACTCATTTAAATCCCTTCATTTTCTTCCCTGGTAGACACTTACAATCCCTCGAACCCTAGCTCTGGCAACTCAAGTACCCTCTCAAAATTCTCTAGATCTATCCCTTCACCTCTAAAATTGGTTAAGGAATTTCTATTCCAAAACCCTCACCTATCTCAATTGATCCTCATTTCACCTTTCTACCATCTCATTTCTTGTAACTTCTCGAACAAACAAATTTCCTCAAACTCACTTTTCCCTCTTTTTTCTTCTTTTTCAAATTCACAATTGTACGATCACGTGGAGGATCCTCAACCGCTTCCAAAGGCAGAAAATTGAAGGGTAAGGCTCCGGTGCAAGGACAAACATTCACAAATCCTCAATCCAACCCCAATCCCTCTCTACCTACATTTATTGATGCCAAGGCATCCGAGAGGTATACCTCTAGATTTCTTAGCAAATCAGTCATTGTTCAACGACCCATTTCTAACAGTCTTTTTGATTAATTGAATTTGCCTCTTGTTAAAACAAATTTGAAAAACAATCTCTTATCACATGTAGACTTGGACTTGCCCGTTTATCATGATATGGTATTACAGTTTACTGCCAACCTTAGAAAGGGCTCAACTGTTCGTACATCTAGATCTGTGTAAAGACATGTGAATATTGAGATATTTTCAAATGTTATCAATTCTATTTTTGAATGTGAAATTGCCTCTCCTAATGACATTTCCTATTGCATTTTCTGTCTTTGGATAAATGGCCTGCCTTATATACTCATTTCGATATTGACGAGGTTCGATAGATTTTTAACATCAATTTTAAATAGGTTTCGGAAGCCAAAACCACACTACTTACACCTGAACTCAACATCTTATATACTTTAGACACTAATTTAATGCTTCCGACTAATGGGCATCGCACTGAGCCCGGCAAAATGCATTTTAATTTGTTTTATTGTGTTTTCAAAGGTATCCTACTTAACTTTGGCTCTCTCTTTTGTTCTCTATGGAAGCTATTTTTAACTGATAAACGCAGAAACATTGTATCCCACTTAACTTTGGCTATCTCTTTTGCAACTTTGGCTATCTCTTTTGCTCTCTATGGGAGCTATTTTTAATTGATAAACGCAGAAACATTCCTTTTGGCAAATTTCTCACTAAAATTTTTGATCACCTTGATGTCCCCTTCACTGGCAAAAAGCAATTTCCTCATTTTAATAAATCATACATTGAACGCAAAGGTTTAAGGATTTTTTAATGATCAATGGTTTACCAAGGTTTTTTAATGATCAATAGTTTACCAAGGCTGCCTATGAACTTGAAAAGTCCAAATCTAAGGCTTCTACCTCCGGCCTTGCACATCTGTATTCCCCTTCTCCTCAACCATCATCTTCCACACTTCTTCTATTATCTGACCTGTACTCTTCATCTTCTGGACCCTCCTTATCTCATCTATGTACCCTTGTTACATCCTTGAGTAATCAAATAAGCACCTTCCAAAACTGCACCACTTGGAAGCTAAGAGGCTGGTGATCAGACAAACCATTCTTCAAGAAGCACTCAATTTAGGAATGTCTACCTCAACTCAGGTTCAGTTTTCTAATATCCAGTCCCAATATGTTCTTGAGTCTTCCTCTGACAGCGATGACAGTACCAATAACGAAGGTGATCATTCTGAGCCTAAAGACCGTGAGGATCCAGTTGGTACAGCCAATCCTACCAAATCTACTGCTACTGGTGCTGATGAATACGATGATGAAGACGTAGTTGACGACACTTTCAACTACATCATGCAACACCGAGATCCTGATGATCACGACAGTGAGGCTACCGATGATGATGTAGCCACCAAGAAGAGCAAACTTGAAGAACGCTCCAAGAAGAAAAATTGCTCCACTTAGATTGATCAATTGATTGTTTCTTTTTCACTTTTAAGCTTCTCTTATAATTGATTGACTTCTCTAAGTTGTAATTATTAACTTTTCTATGAAGTCTTGGTTTTGCCTTTTCTGGATTGATTTTTTATTTCCTGCTTAAGGGGGAGCACACTCCTAGCGGGGAGCTTTTTTCTTTACATGATGCCAAAAGGGGGAGTAAGGGTGCTATTTGCATTGATTATGCCTGTTTGAACTAATTATATTGTGTAAACTTGGTTGTTGCAAGTTATTTTCTCTCATGATTTGTTATCATCAAAAAGAGGGAGATATATGATCTACAAATCTTATTTTGATGATGACAAAATGACTTAACCTCTTAACATGAGCTGTGCAGGACTGCTAGGATATTTGCCTGAAGCAGGGCTTTCAGAAAAAGTACACCGTCCGAACAACATTATATTTCTCGGATGCACATGCTTGTCCAAACAAGATTATCACGGACGCAATTCACTGTCCGAACGATCAGACAGAGAGCAAGATTTTTTGGAGCATCTACAACGGACGCACAAGCCCATTCGAAGGAATTTTCCTCGAACGTATTTTTTCGTCCAAAAGAACAAGGCAGAATCAAGAGTTTTAAAGCACTTGCAATAAACGCATCTAACCATCCGAAAGAAACTTACACCGAACGAAGCTAACTGTCCGAAGGAAAAATATTCCCAGCTTGGCATTAAATCTTTCGGACACATTTTCCATCCGACGTGTGAGCTTTTCAAGCATACCTGGTTCGGACAATGGAACAGACTAAGGATCGGCCGCTCGAACAATGTCCTCTACTTTCTGATATTTGAACGGACGATGGTTCGAACGCATAATAATTATATTGGACGTCCGAAACTTATAACGGCTAGTTTTTGAGTGCATTTATTATTGAGCCTTTAGGAATTTGTTATAACTCAATTTATTGCACCTATAAATACCAACTCCTATGTATAATGTTAAAACAACTTACACATTGAATACAAGCAAGTAGAAAAGCAATTTGAGTGCAAATTGGCTATTGAGTAATATTGTATTAGTGTGTACTTTAAAGTGCTATTCAAAAATATTTAGTGGAGTGATAATCTTGTAAAAAAGTGAGGTTGAGAGTAAAATCCTTGGCTCAAGTAAAGAGAATTAGTGTAAGCAAGGATTGTCCTACTTTGTGTACATTTGAGATTATTGGCTCACCAAATTTGAAGGAGCATTTAGTACATTAACACTTCAAGCTTGGTAGCTTGGAAGTATTGTTTAATCTCTCTCTTTACCTTTTTCTATACTTCTTAACCTTAATTGATTTTATCTCTTTTGGTTAGTACAAAATATTTTATAAGAGCATATTTTGCAAAGTAATTTTTAATAAACCTAATTCATCCCCCCTCTCTAAGTTGCTTTGGGGCCAACAAGACCTAGTCGGGATAATTGACTAACTCCATAGTATTTGTGATTTGAGAAGCAATGATGCTTTAAATGGATAGAACTAAAATGTTTGGTAATTCTTTTTTAGAATAGTAATTCGTGGTGACTTGAAATCTTGTGTAGTAAATGAACGTGTGCTTCTTTGTAGAAAAATTACAAATTTGGATTGACTCATTTAAACACTTCATTTATCATATAGAATTGAATCTTTCTCAAGATTTTTCTTCATTGTTCTAAGTACATTCACAATTCATCAAGTGTTTTGTCAATTTTGGTGGGGTTTATGTGTTTAAGTGTTAGTAGGCATCTTATAATTTTGTTTTGCTCGGGACTAGCAAAATACTAATTTTGGGGGTGTGATAACTCTAGTAAACTAGAGTTATTTTACTCTAAATTATGGCATTTTGATAGTTTAAATTTTGTTCTTTGGTTAATTAATTGAAAGTTTTAGTTAATTTCTTTCATTTTTGTGTTTATATTTTTGTTCTTGTTAAATAGGATAAGTTTTTATTAAAGTTTTAGCTAAATTAATTGCTTAGTTGGGTTAATATTATGCAGGTCAAAATTAGAGTTTGGAAGCTAGAATGAACAAAGCTCAATGACCAAAATGCAATGAAAGAAGAAATGAAGGCTTGCTGGGTGGAGAGTCTAGATCGCGACCTAGATTCCTCCATATCGCGATATGGACTCACTATTAGCTTAAGTTGTAAGGGCAATTTTGTAATATTCTAGAAACCAATTTATGATTTTTCCTTGTGTAATACACCACTATTTAAGATACTTTAAAGATGTAATAGAGAAGTATGTAGGAATATCATAAATAGGTAGTTAGTAATTTTTAGGGTAGATTAGAATAGCTTAAATTTCAAGATTCCTTTCAATGAAAAGTTCTCTTTAATCATCTTTTAGATCTAGTTTTAATTTCTTTGCAAGTTTAAATTTTGATTAGATAATTGTGGTGGGTTAATCACAGCATTTGCTTCAAGTAGATATAATATTTTTTTACTTGCTTTCTAGTTAAAATTAGTGAGAATCTCTTTGCTTTCATTCTAGGGTTTCATTGAGAAATTAGGGCTTTGTTGATTTATTGCTTCTTAGCTAAGAATTCTCAATTCCTTGCATTAATTTCTCGTCAATTTTTAGTACAATTTCTTATTATTGTCAAAAGTCCAAAAAATTTTAGCATAGTAAGATTAACTCTTCCAAATTGTAGTTTAGAAATGGTTGCTTCTGAACTTCAAAACTTCTTTTATGCAGTATTTTTAATTTGGTTAATTACTTGCTTTTTAATTTTAGTTCTAATTTAGTTAGTTTAGAGTAGAATTGAGTGCATTTCCTTACTTTCTTTTACTATAATAGATTAACTAGTTTCTCAATTTTATAGTTGCTTATACACATCTAGATGTGCTTTAGTAGATAATTTAGCTTCAAATAGATTTTAATTGCTTGAGTTTAATTATAGCTTTGAGTAGTGTAGCTTCATCTTCCTATTGTTTGAATTTGCTTAACTATACAATGATCTGTAAATCTTGGAAAATGCTTGCCAAACCATCTTTGTGGAAACAATACCCACTCATCCTATACTACTATCAACTTCGTATACTTGCGGAAGTGAGGTTGAGTGTACTCATTTTGTGAGGTTAATTATTGCTTATTTTTTTTAAAGTTGAACTCTACCTAGATCAAGCAATCAAGTTTTTGGCGCCGTTGCCAGAGATTGTCCTTGATATTCGTCAATATTAAGCACTTTACGGGTCGTGTAGATTAAGCACTTTAGTTTAATTTAGTTGTTAATTTTGTTTATTCATTTATGTAGGTTAAACAATTGTGGAATTGACTTACTTAAATTGACTATTTTGCTTAGTTTTGTTGTAGTGCATGGTAAGAGGAGATAAAGGGCTGTTTATTTGCTTGGACAAGGTAGGGGAAAAAGTGTTAAGGGAAATTCAGAAGTTTAGAAGAGTACAACAAGAACAAGAAAGAATTGGCAAATGGCAAATGCCAATTAAAATCGAAGGAATTTGAACATGGAAAATGATGAAGAAGAGGTTGTTGGAAATAAGGGTATAGGTGGTTATGAAAATAGGAATGGCATGAATGGGAATGGAAGCCATTGAGGGAATATGCCTTAACAAACTTTGATGGGGCAAATTCTTGCATTGCACGGATGCTCATGCAAGCTAACAATTTTGAAATTATGTCCGCCTTGACACAAATGCTACAAGCTCATCCAATGTTTCGGGGTGGTCCAAATTCTGATCCCTATACACATCTCATGAACTTTGAGAAAGTTTCGGACATGTTCAAATTCAATGGTGTGCACCCGGATTGTTTACGAATGAAGGATAGGGAAAAATCGTAGCATCAATCTCACGCCCAAGAAATGTATACCACTTGGAATCAACTTTCCCAAGAATTCTTGGCAAAACATTTTCTATCTGCCAAAACCGCCAAATTGAGAAACGAAATTATCTCCTTTAATCAAGATGTCTTGGTGAAAGCTTAGGAGAAGCTTGGGAGTGGTTCATGGAGTTGCTAAGGAAATGACCTCATCATGCAATTCCTTTCTGGCTATAAATCCAAACTTTCGATAGGGGTTTGACTCAGGAGACAAAATCCATAGTCGATGGTTCTCTCTCTTACAAGACACCGGAGAAAGTTCAAGAGTTGCTCAATTGGATGGCATACAAACATTATTATCATGGGTGGCTCAACACCACGCCAATCAAGTTAATGCACATAGTGATATGTTGAATTTGAACATGCAAGATGCTCTTGTGGCACAACAAAGTATGTTCACGAATTTGATGAACAACGTTGCAAAGGCCTTAGAGAACTTAGGGAAACCAAGTAGTGTGAATGCAATGTCTTCTTCTCAAACCCAACCAAGCATGGTATGTGATTTTTGTGGAGGCAGTCATGCAAATTGACCATCTGAAATGCCTTATGAGTCCAATGAGCAACTCAATTATGTGTCTAATCAATAATCATTTCCACGGCACCCATCCAGAGCTTATGGGAATACATATAATCCCTCTTGTAGGAATCATCTAAGTTTTTGTGGAGCAACACCAACATTTCTTATCAACCAAATCCTCCACCTCAAAATGTCCAACACAATCAAGCTTCAAGTTCCTCACCTAGACCTTATCAACTGCCAAATCAAAGAAATTTCCAAACCCACTCATATCAATCTTTCCCTAACCCTTCATTTCAAAACCAACAACGAAGGCCTCCATTCCAATATGCAAATTCTTCCCAACCTATTTATCATGACCAATATGCTCCAAGAGAGAATGCGTGAGAAGATGGTTAGAAAAGAGAAGCCGAGTAATTGAGAAGAGCATGGAAAGGAAAAATGAATAACATAAGAGTGTATGATGACCAACAGGCTTTGACGAGAAATTTGGAAATTCAATTGGGGAAATTGGCAAGGTTGAATAATGACAGGCCTCTGGGGACAATTCTGAGTGATAACCATTCCAAATCCCAAGGGGCAATGCAATGCCATAATCCTAAAAAGTGGAAAAGAATTAGTGGAATCTAAGAAGAAGAAAAAGGAGGAGGAAAGAAATAAGGAACAAAGGTTGAAGGCAATTGAGAATGAATGGGAAGTTGTTGATGATGAAGACAAGAAGGAACAAAAGAATGAGATCAAGGTATCCAAGAAGAAGGATGTGGAGGAGGCTTTGAAGATGGACTCGTCACTAAAAGTGCCATTCCCTCAAAGGCTCATTGATCCAAGAAAGGATGAAAAAGAGAAGCAATTCACCCACTTCAAGGATATGTTGAAAAAGATTAATGTCAAAATTCCTTTGTTTGAAGTCCTCACCAAGATGACTAACTATGCTTGTTGCATGAAAGATCTTTTGGCAGGAATCGAATATGAGATGATGATGAGAAGGTATGCCTTCATTGCTAGTGTAGTGCCATTGTTCAAAGGAGGCTACTCCATAAACTCAAAGATCCCGATAGTTTCATGATACCGGTGAATATTGGAAGGAAAAAAATGGCATCGATCACTTTGTGACTTGGAGGCAAGCATAAATATCATGCCAAAGGCCATCTATGATAAATTAGGGATCAACAATGTCAAACCAACTAATATCACACTCCAATAGGCGGATTTGTCCGAGAGGAAACTATATGGCTTGTTGGAGGATGTGCTTGTACAAGTTGAAAAGTTGGTATTCCCATTGATTTCTTTGTGCTAGATACAGGTGAAGAGAGCGAGATTTCATTCATTACAGGGAGGCCTTTCTTGTCAACCGCTCATGCATTAATTGAAGTGAACAATGGAAAGTTGATTTTACGAGTTGAAAATGAATCAATTGAATTTGATGTGTTTGAATAGACATGATAATACCTGTCCATTGTTGAAGAAAAATGTGCTAACCAATCTCTTAATTCTTTCCTTGTTCGGTCAAATGAAGTGCAAAATAAAGTTAACCAAGGCAATTCGCTCAAGCAAGTTTTGGAAAGAAAAGAAGATCCAAGAAATGAATTGAAGGAAAGTCCACTTGATAAGAGATGTGATTGGATGAAGGATGAAGAGATTTTTGCTACGGATCGGCAAAATTGTGATGTCAAGAAGTTGAAAAGTAGCAAGAAGAAAAGAAAATGGTTTGAGAAACAATTGGAGATTATGGAGGAAAGGACTTGTGAGTGGAAGAACCGAGAATCAAGCTTTAATCATTAAAAAAAAAGGGATTAATCTTTTTCCGTGGAAAACAAAAGGAAAAGAATGGCCAACGATCCTCAAGTACTTGTAATAAGCGCCCATGCCATAGTCAAGCTAGTGACTATAAAAGAGCGCTTCTCCCAAGAAGGCAACACAAGTCTTTAATTTAGTTGTTATTGTTTTCTTTTGGTGTTATTTTTAATTAGTTTATTTTTGAGTAATTTGGATTTAGTTATGTTAGAATTTTAGTTTAAAAATATAAGTTTTTGAATTAAATAAATGGTGCTAAAAAAATGAAGGTAATTGTCATCTTAACTTGTTAATTTCGTGTTCAGTGTAGGTTGCGCATGGAATGGGAGAAAAGTGATAAAGAGTGGAGAAATTTTGGCTAAGTGTTGAAAATATACTTTATAGAAATTCTGCTCCAGATCGCGATCTCAAATTCGAGATCGCGATATAAAACTCAAACTTCTTCAAAGGCTATTTTTCATCCAAATCGAGATCGCAATCTCAAATTTGATATCGCAATCTCAACTCCAACTAGATCGCGATCTTGATACAAGTCCAGATTGTGATCTGGAATACCCAAATCGCGATCGCGGCGAGCAGAAATGTTTTATTATTCAACCCTTCTTCTTCTTTTCTCACAATCTTCTCACCTTTTTCTCTCTAAACTGAAGAACACCCTTTCCCAATCCCTCAAATTCTTCTATTTTCTTCTCTTCAAAATCACTCCAACCTTCATAACCACCACTAACATCATTTTACTTCACTAGGATCATCAAAGCAACAATATTTTTGAGATTCTTTGAAAATTTTGAATATCAAGGAGGATTTACGGACACAAGATTTTTTGGGACATTTTCAGTCCATAATCGGGTAATCTCCTTCTTTAAATTTGTGGTCCAATTGTTCAAATTATTGAAGATAACTGTTGGATATTTTTGAGCGAATTTGTGATGGAATTATTGGTAACTAATTGTTAATTTTTGGGCAATAAATTGGTGTGAATTTTTGAGAAAAATTGTGATATTAAATTGCTCAATTCTCTGAATTATTGAATTGTGGTTTGGATTGGTTTGAGATTTTGTTGAGAAATTGTCAAATTGTGTTGAATATTTAGTGAATTAATTTTATTGGCTGTATTTTTGGAACTGTTGGTATTTGTCAGAATATTTGGTTGAATTTTGTTGTGACAATGATGAGAGGAGTGCATGGAAGTGCTGAGAGAAGAGCTACAATAAGGGGAAGAGGAGCGGGATCAAGGAAAAGAATGGCCAGAGAGGGAACGAGTTGAGAAAAGGGCATAGATCATCCTTTCGAGGGTGGTGGGCATATAGAACCTGTCAATTCCCGAGTGATAGAGCCCAACAGTTGTACAAAAACAATGAGAAGCATGAGTTTATTCGAGAAAGGAACTTTGACCTATCTATGCATTGGGGGGCTTATGAAGGAACAAGAAAAGCAATTGAAGAGTAAATTTGGTCAACACATTAGGAAGGGTTTAATACTCCAATTGACTCTGGGGATTCCTAGTTAGTGAAGGAATTTCACTATAATTTGTGTGAATTGGAGAATGGAAAAGTTAGAGTACGGGGGGTATTGGAGGATTTTGGTTCAGAATTATTACTGCCTATTATAACATTTCCCCTATATCTTCCCGTCAATATTTGACATTGCTGAATGACTGAGAAAAATGTCAATGTAATTAAAAATGCCATTTGCAATGTTTATTTTGATTGGATTAGGAGTGCTTCCTCTAATACTGAATTGAGATTGCACGTCAAGGACTCTCATTGGTGGCCAAGTTATCGTTTTATTTTATCAGCTGTCGAATTTGGGGCTCTAATACTTTTAGTTATATTCAGAAGAACAAAGTACTCTTGGTGTATACTATTATGATGGGGTGCCAGTAAATATTGGTAGCCTTGTTGGACAAGGTTTCTTGGATAGTGGAAGGTCCGGGCGACCTATCTTTTATGCCCCTAGTTTGATTCACCATTTGTGCAGTTTAGCAGCTTGCCCCATTGATCTTGCAGAGCCAATGACATATCCAAGTGGCAGGATTAATCAGGAGTATTTTTACAGAATGGTGAGAGAATACTGGAAAGAACCATCAAGATGAACACCCTAGCTAAACACCGCAACCACCGCCTTAGAGTACCTCCTATATTCCGATGCCCCCTGGTTTTGTGTTGAATGCTCCGGTTAGTGAAGTGGAAAACAAGGGTATCGGACGTACAGTCAACTGGTGATGCATAACAATTTGACATTAATAGGAGAAGCCTCAAGACTACCTCATTGGGCACATGGGTTCGGCCAACACCACCTCCGCTTGGCATTTTAGTCTACCTCGTGGAGTACAACATTAAATACCACCTATAGCTTCAGTACATCAGGAAGGATCGAGCCAAGCAGGTGTGACCGGAGGGGATCAAGATGACGATCATCAGGAAGCACAACCTAGTGATGCCGAGGAGGATAGAACAAGAAGAGTGATGCAACCAACTACATTGAACTTTGATGATCTATAACTCGAGCAATTGAAGCACTTTGTTGAAGATGAACATTTTATCTGTTTTTCATGATTTAACACCTTGACTTTTAATTACTTTTATTTTATTTTTAATATTTGGATTTGGGATATTTTACTTTTTCTTTTGAGTAGATTGGCTAATGGCCTTAAACTGATGCCAAGTAGATATCTTTTTCATGCTTCGTGGATTAAATCTTTTTGAGAATTGCTTGTTGGATACTTGGTGTAGTTTTTGGTCATATTTATTGACTAATAAGATTAGAATGGCTAACAGCCTTAAGCTGATGCCATTTTTTGCAATTGTTGATGATTTGAATTGGATGTTTACTTTTATGGTGACTCAAGCTTAATTGATGAGATGCATGGCACCTGTTAAATACTCTTAGCACTTTTACTGAGTTTTAATTATTAGCCAAATTGTGTTGTGTTTGAGTAGTTCCTGTTATTGTTGGACAAGTCATTATGTTGGATTTTGGGTGAGTGGAAGGATGATTTATTCATCAACTTGAATTAAAGAGACAAGTTTGGGGTATTTATTTTTCGTGTTGGGAATGGTTGTTTTGTGCATATTGATGTCATTTGATGAATAATGGATGGAAAAGTGATCAATTGAGTACTCGATGATGATGAATGTTGACGTAGAATACTATATGATTGAATTATTTGATTGGGTCATTTCATGGGTTTAAGTGTGAGTGAGTAGTTCTTTTACAACATAAAGATTTCAAAAACTTGGCATTACTATTTTTCAAAAGAAGTACTAAAAATTTAGGAAAATTTATTTTAAATATTGTTTCTAGTCTAATCACTTATATTATTTTGTTAGACGATTTATCTTTTGGCAAAAAATGAGTTAAATGAAAAGAAGGAATTTTGGGACATTTTGTGTGTTTGCATAGGGAATGTTCTTCTAATTTGTGAATAATTGGTATTTGAGATTAATTTTAAGTACATTTCACTCCTTTTCCTTGGTTTAGGGTCATCCTTAATAAAAAAAATATGTTTTTTGCTTTTAGGATTAAGAAAAGTATGGGATTCTGACGTGTACCATGTCGTTTCTCCAAAGTAAGCCATTAGAGTAGTAATAAGGTGAGTACGGGATTATAACATGGGCCATGATGTTTATCCAGATTAAGTCATTAAAATGTGTTTTAGTATACCAATTTTAAGAGTAAATATTTGTAATACTTATCATTGATCTCGTATTAACTATTCCTTGTTAAAGGTCTATTCCCAAAATGTGTGACTTCAACATTTAAGTAGATTCCTAAATGAACTTCTATTTTTATGAGGCCTGGTCAGGATAACTGACTAACTCCATAATATTTGTGATTTGAGAAGATGCAATGATGTTTTAAATGGATAGAACTAAAATGTTTGGTAATTCTTTTTAAGAATAGGAATTCCTGGTGACATGAAATCTTTTGTAGCAAATGAGCGTGTGCTTCTTTGTAGAAAAATTGCAAATTTGAATTGAATCATTTAAACAGTTCACTTATCATATAGTATTGAAAGTTTCTCAAGAGGTTTCTTAATTGCTCTAAGGACATCCACAATTCATCAAGTGCTTTGTCAATTTTGGTGGTGTTTATGTGTTTAAGTGTTAGTAAGCTTCTTTTAATTTTTGTTTTGCATAGGACTAGCGAAATGCTCAGTTTGGGAGAGTGATAACTCTAGTAAACTAGAGTTATTTTATTCTAAATTATGGCATATTGATAGTTAAAATTCCAAACTTTGGTTAATTAATTGAAGGTTTTAGTTAATTTCTTTCATATGTGTTTATATTTTTGTTCTTGTAAAATACGATAAGTTTTTATTAAAGTTTTAGCTAAATTAATTGCTTAGTTGGGTTAATATTATGCAGGTCTAAATTAGAGTTTGGAAGCTGGAATGAACAAAAGCTCAATGACCAAAATGGAATTAAAGAATAAATGAAGGCTTGTTGGGAGGAGAGTCCAGATCGCGATCTGGATTCCTTTATATCGCAATATGGACTCACTGTTAGCATAAGTTGTAAGGGAAATTTTGTAATATTCTAGCAACCAATTTCTGATTTTGCCTTATGTAATACTCCACTATTTAAGATACTTTAAAGATGAAATAGAGAAGTAGGAATAGGGTAAGTAGGTAGTTAGTTATTTTTAGGGTAGATTAGAATAGCTTAACTTTCAAGATTCCTTTTAATGAAAATTTCTCTTTAATTATCTTTTAGATCCAATTTTAATTTCTTTGCAAGTTTAAATTTTGATTAGATAATTTTTGTGGGTTAATTATTAGCTTCAAGTAGATATAATTTTTACTTGCTTTCTAGTTTAAATTAGTGAGAATCTCTTTGCTTTCATTCTAGAGATTTCATTGAGAAATTAGGGTTCTTGTTGATTTATTGCTTTTTAGTTAAGAATTCTCAATTCCTTGCATTAATTTTTAGTGGGATTTCTTAATTATTGTCATAAATCCAAAAAAAAATTTATTTTTTAAGCTTAACTCTTTCAAATTCTAATTTAGAAATTGTTGCTTCTAGCTTTCAAAACATCTTCTATGTAGTCTTTTTAATTTGGTTAATTACTTGCTTTTTAATTTTAGTTCTAATTTAGTTAGTTTAGAGTAGAATTAAGTGCTTTTCCTTACTTGCTTTTACTATAATAGGTTAATTAGTTTCTCAATTTTATAGTTGCTTAGTTTCATTTACTTGCTTTAGTATATAATTTAGCTTCAATTAGGTTTTAATTGCTTGAGTTTAATTATGGCTTTTAGTAGTGTAGTTTCATCTCCTATTTTTGAATTTGCTTTACTATACAAAGATCCGTAAATCTTGGTAATTGCTTGCTAAACAATCTTCGTGGGAACGATATGTCTCCCACTCATCCTATACTACTATCAACTCCGTATACTTGCGAAAGTAAAGTAGAGTATAGTGATTTTGTGAGGTTAATTATTGCTTGTTTGTTTTTAATGTTGAACTCTACCTAGATCAAGCAATCATCTATAAGGAAAGGACTAAAGCATGACATGGCAAACTCATCGTAAGGAAAGTGTTCAAAACCGGTGATTTGGAACTATTCTACAAATGAAGGCCCAAATTATTTTCGGGAAAACTCAAATCACAATAGAAGTTAAAGCTTTTCCTCATACAGCTGTAGAGATAGAAGGTAGAGAAGGGACGTTGAAGGTCAATAGTCACCGGCTCAAACCCTACTTAGGAGGAATTAATGAAGATGGGAGAGAAATTGTCCAATTTGTGCAAGAATGATCAACCATGTCATAGTCAAGCTAGTGACTATAAAAGAACACTTCTTGGGAGGATACCCAAGATTTAATTTAGTTGTTTTTGTTTTCTTTTGGTGCTATTTTAGTTAGCATTACATTTTGAGTAATTTAGTTTCAATTAGGATAGAACTTTGGTATGAAAATGTATTTTTTCGTAATTGAATAAATAGTTCTAAAGAATGAGTGAAAATTGTCATCTAAACTTGTTATTTTGGTTTTTGTAGGTTGTGCATGGACTTGAAGAAATTTGATAAAGAAAGGAGGAATTTTGGCTAAGTGTGCAAAATGCACATCGCAGCAGTTCAGTCCATGTTGTGACATTGACCATACAATCTTCTGGAGGACATTTTGGTCATTAAATCCATGTCACAACTTAATTTTCACCTCAAGTCCATGTCGCGACTTGGCAGGCCACATGTTTCAACTCATTTGGCAACATCGATTTTTCCATGTTGCAACACGGAAATGCGTTTTGGAAATTTAGATCAGGCCATGTTGTAACATCGAAAAATTGATGTAGTGACATCGGTTCAACCAGAATCAGTTTTTAAAAGGCCATTTCTTCTTCTTCCTCTTCCCCAATTCTGCATTTTCCCCAAGCAACTTAATCATTTGAACCCTTCCCAAATTCGTCATTTTCGTCCACTTTCTTGCATAAATTTCCTTCAAATCATCTTAATCCCACATCTAAAACACTATAAGAGACATCATTTGAACATCTAGTCTAAGATTTAAATCGAGTTTTACCAAAGGATTCAAACACTGTCTCTTAGACAAATCTACATATCTTCTTTGGGAATTTTCAGCTGTAATCGGGTAACATCTTAATTAATTTTATGATCAAGCTTATAAGAATTGTGGAGGAAAATTTGTTGGTAAACTTGAACCGTTGTTATTTGAAATTCTTGAAGATAACTTTGATGAAATTTGAACACAATTTTTTTTTGTGAATTTAGGATTAAATTATTGGCTATTGAACTAATTAATTCTGGTGAATTATCAAAATAACACTGGATTCTTTTACATTTCTAGATGTGTATAAGATTGTGAATATTTGTTGATCTTTTTTGGTGAAATTTTGTGTGTGGTTGTGAATTTGGGAATTGTTGGTGCATACATATTTGTTGCTGTTTTTGTTAAATTATTGTGAAAATGGCACGAGATGTGTATGGAAGTGCCGAGAGAAGAGCGAGAATGAGGGGTAGAGAAGTGAACCCACAAAAAAGAAAAGTTAGGGAAGGGTCAAGTAGAGAAGGTGAATTAGGCGAGCCAAGTGGAGAAAAGAAAGAAGAAATTGAACTTCAATTCTCTAGTATGCGAGCTCGTCAATTATTTAAAAATAATGAGAAACATGAAGTGATTAAAGGAAGGTATTTTGATTTATCTATGCATTGGGTATTGAATGAAGAGGTAAGAAAAACAATAGAAGTTCGGATTAAAGCAAGACATTGGGACTCTCCCTGTTTGATTCATCCAATTGATCTTGGGTACACTCAATTGCTAAAAGAGTTCCATAGTAATCTTTGTAATCTTGAGGATGGTATGGTAAGATTCTGGGGGATATAGGTTGACTTTAGCTCTAAAATGATTAATTCTTTCTTTAACACACCTCAGGTTCAATTCGAATAAATATTAAACACTTCTGTATGATAAGGAGAAAGATATGAATTGATAAAAATATGCTTTATGTGATGTGGATGTGAACTGGGTTTGGAGCATCACAAATTGTGCAAAATTGAGATTTTCTCGGCGTGGACTTTCAATTTTTGCCAAACTCTGTCTTTATTTCATCAGTTGCCGTATCTGTGGTTCAAAGTCATTAAGTTTCATTCAGAAGGATAAGGTTTTATTACTTTATGTTATTATGACATGGATACCGGTGGATGCTGATAAATTAATTAGACAGGGATTTTTTGACAGTGGAAGGTCGAGAAGACCCAATTTTTATGCACCCTGACTAATCTATCATTTGTGTATTGGTTATTGATTGGTGGATTGATTATTGATTATTTATGTGGATATTTGAGAGAATATGTAGACTGGAATTTTGTTATGCTTAAGTGTGTTAATTTTATGTTTGCTCGAGGATGATCAAAGGGTAAGTGTGGGGTATTTGGTGACGCTTGGATGAGGAACATAAGAATTTAGTGTGTGAGTGGTTCTTTTGCAACATAAGAATTTCAAAATTTTGGTACTACCATTTTCAAAAAGGGGGACAAATATTTTGTGGGAAATTCACTTAGAATTTTGTTTTTGATCAAATCACCAATATTACTTTATTAGTTGATTTATCTCTTGGAAAACATAGGCTAAATGGAGTAGAAGGAAATTATGACATTTTGTGTGTTTGCATAGGGAACATTATTCTAGTTTGTGAATGACTAGTGTTTGAGTTTAATTTTATGTACAGTTTACTCCTCTTTCTTGGTTTAGGGATCTTATTAAACAAAAAAAGATGCTGTATAGTATGACATTCTGACATGTACCCATATTTTTCTTCGAAATAAGACATTAGATTAGTAATAAGGTGAGTACGGGATTCCGACTTGTACTCATGTTGTTTCTCTGAATTAAGTCGTTAGAAATTAAGTTTGAGAATACCAAGAAGTCAAGTGAGAAATGTTTGCAATACTTCGTATTGCCATCACTGACATCATACTACTCATTTCTTAATAGATTAATGTTCCCAATTTGTGTGACATGTGCATAGATGTAGATTTCTACTGAACTCTGTTTCCATGCAATCTTGTCGGGATGGTTGAATAACTTTGTAATACTTGTGATTTGAGAAAAGATGATGTTTTGAATGAATAGAACTCATTTCTTGGGAACCTTTTTGAGAATGGTTAATGCTTGTTAATTTGAAGTTTTTGTGTGGTAAATGAACTTATGATTTTTGGGAAAATTGGAATGATTAATGCAAATACTTCAATTGTCATATGGTATTTAAGGTCCTTTGATAAAATTTCTTATTGATCACAATTACATCTATTGTTCATCGAGTGTTTTGGGATTTTGGTGGTGTGTTTGTTAAGCCGTTTAGTAAGGTTCTTTTTCTTTCTTGGTTTGCTCAGGACTAGCAAAATGCTAAGTTTGGGGGTGTGATAGCTCTAGTAAACAAGAGTTATTTTACTCTAAATCATGGCATTTTGTTAGTCAAAATTCCAAATTTTGGTTATTGATTGAGTGTTTTAGTTAATTTTCATATTATGTGTTTATATTTTAACTATTAGTAAATATGATGAGTTTCTATTAGAATTTTAGTTAAATTAGTCACTAATTAGTTTAATGTTTTGCAGATTATAAATTACAAGTTGGAAGCTGGAATGAACAAAGTACGACGGCCAAATTGCAAATTAAGAATAATTGAAGATTTGTTGGAAACAGGGGCCATGTCACAACATTGATTTTTTCATGCCATGACATGGAGGCGAAAGATGGTTAATGCATTGTGATTTCATGTCTCGATCTCGAATTTTAGACTATCTTGGTGAATGCAATAAGAATCGCCTGCTCACCGCATCAGAGGGCTTCTATGCTGCTATCCGCCATTGAAGCTCTATGTCACGACGTGAAAGCGCATATCAGTAATATTGTAATGGTATTTTTGTAATACTTTAGCAGACGACTCCATTTTGCTTGTTTAATACATCTAACTGTGTATTAAGCAAGAATGAGTGTTAGTACACACAATAAGCAGTGTAGGTAGTAAAATTCACACATAGTAGATACTGTACTAAATTGGATTAGCTTGACTCTCAAGTTTTAGTTTAATACATGTAATCTTTTAATTTTCCTTAGATCTTGTTTTTAATTTATTGCAAATTTTAAATTTGATTAAATAACTATAGTGGGTTAATCGTTAGCTTTAAGTAGATTAATTTTTATTTATTTTCTAGTTTAAATTCTTAAAAACTTTTTTACTTCTCATTCAAGTTTTCTTAGAGTAATTAGGATCCTAGTTAATTTAGTGTTTTTCAATTAAAAATATTCAAATCCTTACTTTAATTTCTAGGTAAATTTTAGCGGGCTTTCTTTACTACTTCTATTGATCTCAGCTGAGAATTTTTATTTCAAGTATATCGCTTTACAAATTCTTGATTAGAAATGGCAATTTCTTGTTTTAGAAAGATCTCTTTAGTTAACTGTTAGTTACTTGCTCTTAAATTCTAATCGTATTTTAGTCAAATTAGAGTAGAATTTAGTGCTTTTATTTACTTGCTTTCAAGGAACAGGTTAATTAGTTATTCGATTTTGTAGTTGCTTAGTTCCATTTATTTGCTTTAGTAGATAATTTGGTCTAAATTTAGATTTCAATTGCTTAATTTGAATTATGGTTTTAAAGTGTAGTTTCATTTCCCATTATTTTATTTGCCAAACTATACAACTTGCTTGCCAAACAATCTTCGTCAAGCCTTTAAACGATTCAACTAATCAATGTACTATTATCAACTCCATATACTTTAAGTGAGGTAGAGTATACAATTATATGAGTGGCTATTTATTACTTAGATGTTTAAAGAGACCTCTACGTAAAGGCTTGACATGAATCCAACAAATTGGCCTTGAGAGCGGGTTGCATTTCTCCAATAACTAAGACAAGGATGGAACCAAATTGTAACTAGCAAATTTTAAACCAAAAACCTCGTAAATAGAGAGAAAAAACCTTACCACCTAACCATGAAAATATTTGTTGATGAAATGCCTCTTTTTTATTTATTTACTATCCAAAGTCTATTCTATACATTAACTTCTTATTAACTTTTCATATGAAAAGACTACTGGTAACTCTAGTAAACTAAACTATAGTTATTTTTCTTCTAAATCATAGAATTTTGTTAGTTTAAATTTAGAATTCTATTATTTGTTGAGTGTTTTAGTCAATTCTTGCATTATGTGCATCATTTTTATTTTTTAGTGATTATTATGAGTTTGATTTGAATTGTTAATCAATTTTGCTACTTACTTAGTTTAATCCTTTTGTAGGTTCATAATTGAAAAATTAAAGTCAAAGTGAACAAGTATTGGGGGCCAAAGAGAAATTAATGAAGAATTGAAGACTATTGCCGAAATGGAGTCGATGTCGTGACATTGAGGCGAGATTAGAATTTTATATTTTAACTTGATGTCACAATATCGAGGCGTGATCAACAATTGTTGTAATGGCATAATTCTAATTGGCTGCCAAATTTTAGCGTCAGATCACCTGTCGTCTAATACTCCATGTCCTTTGTGTCCTTCAAGGGATTTGCAGCCACGTTGCCATTGCTCACGTGACTGTGTTTTCACCCAAAAAAGTGATTGTACAAGCTAATTTGTTTTCCAAACCAAATCAATGTTGAACTCCAGTTATGTTAATCATGTTTTGATGATGACCAAATCGCACTAATGGTTTGAAAACAAGTGTGCAGAAAAATAGGGAGGTCCGGACGCAAATCATCGTCCGAACAAAATAACCAGAAGACTCAACGGACGCAAATCATCGTCCGAACAAAATAACCAGAAAGACAGAGTTTCGAATGATGGTAATCGTCCGACACAAAGAACCTGAAGCAGTCTCGGACGAAGAACCACGTCCGATCATATTTCCAGAAGACATTGCATCGATCAGACGCAAGTTCAGACGCATCCTCGGACGTCCGAATGAATACCCTCAGAGAACGGATGCAACGTCGGACGCAGAGGTTAACAGCTGCCGTCGGAAAGGTCCAACGGCTAGTTTTCTATTAAATAGAAAATAGCCGTTGGAAAGTTGTTGGAAGCAGATTTTGGGCAACTATAAATATCCCCAAGTCTGTAAATGCAACGATAGAGTGTAGAAATACTGCATACAATACAAACACTTGTAAGAGCTATTTGGGAAGAAATAGGCTAAAATATTGTGTATTGTATTAGTTTGGGTAGTGTAGTTCTCTTGACTCAACTAGAGGGAATTAGTGTGAGCAAGAGTAGACTAGTGAGTGATCTTCAAGTGTAAGAGTAGAGGGATAACAAGTGTACAAAAGTGAGGTTGCATTGTAAAACCCTTTGGCTCAACTAGAGGGACTTAGTTGGTGCAAGGGTGAGCCTACTTTGTGTACAAGAAGGTTATTGCCTCACCTTCTTTGAAGAGGCACTACTAGTGAATATACTCCAAGCTTGAGAAACTTGGGAGTTTGGTTTGATACTCTCTCTAAATCTCTATCTTTACATTTGTTCTTTAAGCTTTAATTGTCGAATATTTATTATATTCATTTGTGCTTAAGTATTTATTTGTTGCATTTCCATTAAGTACATTAAAAAGGTTTGTTTTTGAAACAACCTAATTCACCCCCCTCTTAGGTTGCTTTTGGGGCCAACAATCATCACGTACAACCAGTGGCCGAACGCCACCAGGCCATACCTTTAACCCCTAACCCTTACTCAATGTCTTGTAGAATGCACTATAAGTGAAGATAATATGCTGCACCTAAGTTTGATTTCCTTTTACCCCAAAAAAAAGGACTAAAATAATAACAAGTCTGAAGGGTCTCGGAGAAAGTCATTTAACGATCACGTCAGTAGTTGAAAACATTGAATTGTGGCTGGAAATCACTTAAGGGGCACAGGGGACATAGAAAGTTCGGGGACTAGTGATTTGAAGCCGCAGATTTTCAATTGGGTAATTTGTATAGCACTCCATATATATAGATTTTGTAGTATGTTCTGTATGTAGTACACATATTAGGTAGTGCAGATTAGGTTAGAGTAGCTAGTAGATTTTCATAGTTGGCTTAAATTTCAAGAGTTTAGTTTAATACAAATTCTTTTATGTTTTTCTTTAGATTTTGTTTTTAATTTCTTGAAAATTTTAGATTTGATTAGATAATCTTATTGGGTTAATCTTTATCTACAAGTAGATATAATTTTTACTTGCTTTCTAGTTAAATTTTCTCAAAATCTAGTTGCTTCTACATCAAATGATTTCTTAGGTTTCTAGATAATATAATGATTTCTAGTTAAAATTTGCATTTCCTTGTTTTAATTCCTAGTAATTTTCTTTAGGCTTTCTTTTATTAATCCAAAAATATCTAGTTTTAATCTCCATTCCTTAGCAAATTTCAATTGTCAAATTTAGTAGTAAATTGCTTATTTTTCATTTCTTTTAATTGCTTTCATTAGTCAAATTAGAATTACTTGTCTTTCAATTTTAGTGTAGTTAATCTAGTTAATTTAGAAATAATTTTACTTGGTTTCATTTACTTCCTTTTATTAGGTTAGCTGAATTAGTCTATCAATTTAGTAGTCTAATCACTTTCATTACTTGATTTGCCTAACTATAAAAAGATTCGTGAATCTCAGTTCTTGTTAACCAACAATCCTAGAGGGAATAATCCTACTCATTCTATACTACTATCTACAACCGTTTAATTGCAGGCGTGAGGGTAGAAGTTAGGTGTGGTTTTATTACTTGACATTTTGAATTATTTTATTCTACTGATTGCTTCGTTCGGTAGAATTCAATTTTGAAAGGACAAACAAGCAATAATTAACCACACTAATTCACTATACTCTTCCTAACTTCCGCAAGTATACGGAGTTGATAGTGGTATAGGATGAGTGGGTATCATCCCACAAGGATTGTTGGAAGCCAATTACCAAGCTTTACGGATATTTGTGTAGTTCAGAAAAATCAAACAATGGATGATGAAACTATTATAAAAAAAACCATGATAACGAAATGAAAGCGATGAAAACTTAATTTTAAGCTAGATTGACTAAAAAGCAAGTAAGTGAAAATAACCAATTACGATATTAAGAAACTAGTTAATCTATTCAAGTAAAAGCAAGTAAAGGAAATCACTTAATTCTAACCTAAATTAACCAAATTAAGAATAAAATTTAAAGCAAGCAAAATTACCCAATCAAAAGGACTACAAATAGGAAACCTTGAAAACTAAAAGTAACCATTTCTAAACTAGAAATTGGAAATAGTTAAACTTGAAATCTACGTAGTTTTTGGATTTTTGATAAAAATAAAGAAAGCCCACTAGGAATTAACTAGAAATTAATGGAAGAAATTGAGAATTCTTAAATAAAAAGCAAGAAATTATGACTAACCGTAATTTTCCTAAGAAAGCCTAGATTGCAAACAAAGAAATTCTTACTAAATTAGACTAGAAAGAAAGTAAAAATTATATCTACACGAACCTTGTGATTAACCCACTACGATTATCTAATCAAAATTCGAACTTGACAAGAAATAAAAATAAGATCTAAGAGACAATAAAAGAGAAAATTCTATTAAAGAAGAAAACTTGGGGTTCAAGATATCCTAAACTATCCTAAAATCTACTAACTATCTGTACTAACTCCACTTACTTCCACTTCCTACTTTTAGTAGCTTAAATAGTGTAGTGTTACACAAGGCAAAAATCAGGAGTTGTTGGCTGAAAGTTTACAAAATTGCCCTTACAACTTCACCCTCAGCGAGTAGAGATTGCGATATGGAAAATTTGAGATCGCGATCTCAACTCTAATACATTGACATTTTCCCAAGTCAAGATCGCGATACTCAAAGTTTGAGATCGCGATCTCGACTCTCCTCCCAGCATTCTTCATTTCTTCCATTATTGCAATTTGGTCCTTTGAGATTTGTTCATTCCAGCATCCAACCTCTAATTTTTAACCTGCATAATATTAACACCATTAAGCAATTAATTAAGCTAGAAATTTAATACTAAAACTTATCATATTTAATCAAGAACAGAAATTCAAACTCATATGAAAGAAATTAACTAAAATCTTCAATTACTTACCCAAAGTTCGGGATTTAAACTATCAGAATACTATAATTTAGAGTGAAATAACTATAGTTTACTAAAGTTATCACATCCCCAAACTTAGCGTTTTGCTAGTTCCGAGCAAAACAAAAATTAAAATAAAAATAAGCCTACTAACATTCAAACATATAAACACCTCCAAAGTTGACATGACACTTAATGAATCAAGGATGTACTTAGAACAATTAAGAAGTCTCTCAAAAAATGTTCAATACTATATGATATGTGAAATATTTGAGTGAATGAATCCAAAATTGAAATTTTGTTCTTCATAGAAGCACACATTCATTCACTACACAAGATTTCACATCACCAAGCATTACTATTCTCAAAAAGAGTTACCAAAAGTTTTAGTTCTTTCCATTTAAAACATCATTACTTCTGAAATCACAAATATTATGAAAAGTTAGTCAACTATATCGACTAGGCATCATGAAAATAGAAGTTCAATTAGGAATCAACTTAAATGCAAATGTCACACATTTCGGGAATAGACCTCTCACAAGGAATAAGTAATATGAGATAAATGATAAGTATTACAAACATTTACTCCTTAACTTATTGGTATATTAA
The DNA here is from genome assembly GCA_025175665.1 of Cinchona pubescens. Taxonomy (NCBI): domain Eukaryota; kingdom Viridiplantae; phylum Streptophyta; class Magnoliopsida; order Gentianales; family Rubiaceae; genus Cinchona; species Cinchona pubescens. The sequence continues at coordinate 360,062 of JANKKI010000471.1, forward strand.
AACACAATTCCTAATGGCTTAATTCGGATAAACAATATGGGTACATGTCGGAATCCCGTACTCGCCTTATTACTACTCTAATGGCTTATTTCGGAGAAACAACATGGGTACATGTCGGAATACCGTACTCGCCTTATTCCTATTTTTTTTTCGGTCCTAAACCATGGAAAAGGAGTGAAATGTACCTAAAATTAATCTCCAATATCAATTATTCACAAGTCAGAAGAACATTCCCTATGCAAACACACGAAATGTCCTAAAATTCCTTCTACTTCATTTAACTCATTTCTTTCCAAAAGATAGTTCATCAACCAAATAATATAAATGATTTGATCAGATAAGTAACAACATTTCAAATAAATTTTCCTAAAATTGCAACACTTCTTTTTGAAAAATAGTGATGCCAAGTTTATGAATTCTTTATGTTGCAAACAAACTACTCACTCACACAAAAATTCTTGAAATGAATCAATCATATACTTCAATCACAAAGCATTGAATATCAAAATTTAACATCATTGAGTACCTAATTGATCAATTTTCCATCCATTAAACATCAAGTGGCAACAATATGTATAAATTAACCATTCCCAGAACAAAGAAATAAACACCCCAAACTTATCTCTTTTATTCCAGTTGATGAATAAATCATCCTTCCACTCACCCAAAAATAAACATAAGGACATACCCAAAAATAACAAAAACTACTCAAACCATGATGTAATTTTAACTAAGAACTAAAATTGAGTAGAAATGCTAAGAGTAGTAAACTATGTCATGCATCTCATCATTCAAGTTTCAAACAGAATGAACATTCAATTCAATTCATTAATAAATGCAAAGATCCAAAGGCATCAGCTTAGGGCCCTTAGCCATGTTACTCTTATTTGGAAATAATCACAACCAACGCTACACCAAGTATCTAGCAAGAAATTCCACAAAGATTCAATCCATGAAGCATCAAACTAATTAGCCACTTGACGTTAGCTTAAGGCCATTAGCCAAATTACTAAAAACGAAAATCAAATTACTCCAAATTAAAAGATTAAAAAATAAATAAATTGATGGTTGAAGTAATTTTGAATGGAAGAAAATATTTTTTCTCTTTTTTTTTTTTGACAAAAAAAAAAGATTGGAAAATTTTGATAAAAGAAGAAGAAAATCTGCACAAGTAAACGTTTCAGCAAATCGAGATCGAGATCGCGATTTGGACTCGTTGCAAAAATAGCCTTTGCAAAAGATTGATGTTGAGATCGCGATCTCAAAAGTGAGATCACGATATCGACCAAAGACCATTCTGCCCTCCAGAAGTTTGAATTTGAGACACATCGATCTTGACTCAATTTCTGCAAAGTGTAATTTTTCACTTACAATTAGTTTTTTGCTCAATTCTTGTCACTTTTCTCCATTTGCAAGGACAACCTACAAACACACAATTCACATGTTAGGATGATAATTTTCACTCATTCTTTAGCACCATTTATTCAACTCAAAAACTCAACTCTTTCTTCTTTTTTTAAACAAAAATTGTAACCTAATTCAAACCAATTTACTCAAAATTAAGCCAATTAAAAATCACACCAAAAGAAAGCAATAACAACTAAATTAAAGACTTGGGTTGCCTCCCAAGAAGCGCTCTTTTATAGTCACTAGCTTGACTACGTCATGGACCTCATTCCAAGTAATTAAGGATGATTGACCCTCATTTTCCTTTTGGTTTCCACGGAAAAAGTTTGATCCCCTTTTTCTTCATGATTAAAGCTTGATTTTGGTTTTCCATGCACAAGTCCTTTCTTTCAAGCCTTAGCCATCGCTAGTGCCCCAATTCACATCTCCAATTGTTTCTCAAACCATTTTCTTTTCTTTGAGAAAAATTGTGCCTTCTCAATTTCTTGACATCACCATTTTGCTTATTCTTTGCAAAATTCTCTTCATCCTTCGTCAACACACATCCCCTATCGGGTGCTTTTTCCTTCAATTCATTTCTCGGATCTTCTTTTATTTCCAACACCTGCTTGAGCGAATTGCCTTGGTTAACTTCATTTTGCTCTTCATTTGACCTAGCAAGGAAAGAATTAAGAGATTGGTTAGCACATTTCTCTTCAACAATGGGAATATTACTATTATCTTTAAACACATCAAATTCAATTGATTCATTTTCAACTCGTAAGACCAACTTTCCTTTGTTCACATCAATTAATGCATGAACGGTCAACAAGAAAGGTCTCCCTAAAATCAATGAAATCTCATTCTCTTCACCCATATCTAGCACAAAGAAAATCAATGGGAAATACCAACTTTTCAACTTGTACAAGCACATCCTCCAACAAGCCATATGGTTTCCCCTCGGATAAATCCTCCCATTGGAGTGTGATATTAGTTGGCTTGACATTGTTGATCCCTAATTTGTCATAGATGGCCTTTGGCATGAAATTTATGCTTTCCCCCAAATCACAAAGTGATCGATGCCATGTTTTTCTCCAACATTTACCGGTATCATGAAACTACCGGGATCTTTGAGTGTAGGGTTACAAATTGTCTCTTATAGCTTTTGAACAATGGCACTACATTGGGCATCAAGACATACTTTCTTATCATCATCCCACTTTCGCTTCCTTGCCAAAAGATCCTTCATGAAACGAGCAAAGTTGGGCATCTTGGTGAGGACATCAGTCAAATGAATGTTGACATTAATCTTTTTCAACATATCCATGAAATGGTTGAATTGCTTGTCTTTTTCCTCCTTTCTTGGATCAATGAGTCGTTAAGGGAATGGTATTTTTATTGGTGGATCTATCTTCAAAGGTTCCACCACATGCTCCTTCTTGGATACCTTGATCTCATTCTTTTGTTCCTTATTGGCTTCATCATCAACCACATCCCTTTTCATTCATCAACTACCTTGGAATTTTGTTCCTTGCTTCCTTCCTCCACCTTTTTCTTCTCCTTAGATTCAACCAATTATTTTCCACTCCTTAGGGTTATGGCATTGCATTGCTCCTTGGGGTTTGGAATAGTATCACTCGGAAATGCCCCAATAGGTTTGTCATTATTCAACCTTGCCAATTGCCCCAATTGAATCTCCAAATTTCTTGTCAAAACCTTCAAATTCTCATAATCTCTTTTATGCTCTTTCGTTTTCCTATCCAATTCTCTTCTCAAATACTCGACTTCTCTTTTCCAACCTTCTTCACCCAAATTCTCTCTTGGAGCATATTGATCATGAGAAATTTGGGTGATTCCTCCAAGAAGGATTGTATGTGCTCCCATAAGCTCCATATTGGTTCCTCGTAAATGATGGTTGATTAGCCACATAATTGATTTTCTCAGGGGATCTATACGGCAACTCACATTGTCCATTGGCATGGCCGCCTCCAAAAAAATCACATGTCATGTTCTTGGTTGAGTTGGAGAAAAAGACATAGCATTTACACTACTAGGTTTCCCTAGGTTCTCCATCGCATTTGCCATGTTATTCATCACACTCATGAACATGCTTTGTTGTGCCGAAAGGGCATCTTGCATGTTTAGATTCAATGCTCCACTATTTGAATTAGCTTGATTAGCTTGGTGTGGAACCACCGGTGGAATTATCGGTCCATGATAGTAGTGGTTGTATGCCATCCTATTTAACAATTCTCGAGCTTCTTCCGGAGTCTTATATGAGATAGAACCATCGGCAGAGGCATCTACGATAGATTTCATCTCTTGAAGTAAACCATTATAAAAGGTTTGGATTTGAAGCCACAAGGGAATGGCGTGATGAGGACATTTTCTTAGCAACTCTTTGAATCTTTCCCAAGCTTCCCCAAGGCTTTCACCAACATCTTGTTTGAATGATGTAATTTCATTCCTTAATTTAGCAGTTCTTGCGGGTGGAAAGTACTTCGCCAAGAACTCCTTGAGCAAGTTGGTTCCAAGTGGTGAATGTTTCTTAGGCATGGGATTGCAACCATGACTTTGCCCTATCACGAAGAGAAAAATAAAACACCCTCATCCGCACACAATCCGTGTGTACTCCATTAAGAATGTGTCCAAGACTTCTTCAAAATTCATTAGGTGTGTGTAGGGGTCTTCAGTAGGTCCACCCCCAAACATGGCATGGGCTTAGAGCATTTGGATTAGGGTGGGCTTAATTTCAAAATTGTTGGCTTGCACGGGCATTCGTGCAATGCTTGAGTTTGCCCCATTAAAATTAGGCAAAGCTATTCCCTCAATGGCCTTACATTCCCATTTATGCCATTTCCATTCCCATAGCCACCAATCCCATTATTTCCAACAACCTCATCTTCATCATTTTCCATGTTCAAATTCCCTTGATGAGCATTAGCATTTGCCATTGCGATTCTTTCTTGTTCTTGTTGTACCCTTCTCAATCTTCTAAGTTCTCTTAGCCCTTTCTTTCCCTTTCCTTGTCTAAGCAACTTAATGAACCTTGATTGCCTCGTACCATGCACTAAAACACAATCAACGCAAATAGTCAATTGAAATTCCAAGTTAATTCCACAAGATCCAACAAACATAAAAATTCACAAAATTAACAACTAAACTCCTGTTCTTAATCTACACGACCCGTAAAGCACTTGATATTGCCAAAAATCAAAGACAATTCCCGGCAAAGGCGCCAAAAACTTGATTACTTCGTTAGGCAAAATTCAACTTTCAAAGGACAAACAAGAAATAATTAACCACACTAATTCACTATACGCTACCAAACTTCCGCAAGTATACGGAGTTAATAGTGGTATAGGATGAGTGGGTATCGTCCTACAAGGATTGTTAGAAGGCAATTACCAAGATTTATGGATATTTGTGTAGTTAAGCAAAATCAAACAATGGATGATGAAACTATTCTAATAAAAACCATAATGAAATGAAAGCGATTAAAACTTAAATTTAAGCTATATGATTGACTAAAAAGCAAGTAAGCGAAAATAACCAATTACTGATAATATAAAATCTCCAATGTACGATTGAAGAGAACTAGTTAATCTAGTTCTTGAATAATTAAGCATGATGTAAAGGAAAGACACTTAATTCTAATCTAAATTAACCAAATTAAGACTAAAATTAAAAGCAAGAAAATTACCCAATTAAAAGGACTACAAATAGGAAACCTTGAAAACTATAAGCAAGCATTTCTAAACTAGAAAATGGAAAGAGTTAAACTTGAAATCTAAGTATTTTTTGGATTTTTGATAAAAATAGAGAAAGCCCACTAGGAATTAACTAGATATTAATGGAAGAAATTGAGAATTCTTAAATAAAAAGCAAGAAATTATCAAGAACCCTAATTTTCCTAAGAAACCCTGGATTGCAAGCAAAGAAATTCTTACTAAATTAGACTAGAAAGCAAGTAAAAATTATATCTACGCAAAGCTTGCGATTAACCCACTATGATTATCTAATCAAAATTCGAATTAGCTTGACAAGAAATTAAAAGAAGATCTAAGAGACAATTAAAGAGAAAATTCTATTAAAGAAGAAAACTTGACGTTTAAGATCTATCCTAAACACATCCTAATGTGTATACTAACTATCTACTACTAACTCCACTTACTTCACTTCCTATTTTTAGTAGCTTAAATAGTGTAGTGTTACACAAGGCAAAAATCAGGAGTTGTTGGCTGAAAGTTTACAAAATTGCCCTTACAACTTAACCCTCAGCGAGTCGAGATTGCGATATGGAAACTTTGAGATTGTGATCTCAACTCTAATACATTGACATTTTCCCAAGTCAAGATCGCGATATTCAAAGTTTGAGATCGCGATCTCGACTCTCTTCTCAGCATTCTTCATTTCTTCCATTATTTCAATGTGGTCCTTTGAGCTTTGTTCATTCCAGCTTCCAACTTCTACATTTTTACCTGCATAATATTAACACCATTAAGCTAGAAATTTAATAAAAACTTATCATATTTAATCAAGAACGGAAATTCAAAAAAACTCATAAGAAAAAAATTAACTAAAATCTTCAATTACTTACCCAAAGTTCGGGATTTAAACTATCAAAATGTTATAATTTAGAGTGAAATAACTCTAGTTTACTAGAGTTATCATCTACCGACGGATCAAGTTTTTGGCACTGTTGTGTATAATTGTTCATTGTTTTTAGCAAAATATTGAGCGCTTTATGGGTTTCATAGATTTGGCACTTTTATTTCTTTAGTCATTATTTTTTGTCCTTCAGTAGCTATTAATGTTGGTGATTTATCTTGTGAATTGAGATTGGCACTTGTGACAAATTCTTTGGATTTCATCTTTGTAGTACTTGGTGTTGGTCCCAAAGCAACCTAAGAGGGGGGGTGAATTAGGTTTACAAAAATACTTTTAGAAATATTAATCTTATTAAGATTTTCAAATAAAAATTGATATAATAGAATCAATAAAACAGTGAAGTACGAAAGAGAGAAAAATTAAACAGCCAACACTTCCAAGCTAACAAGCTTGATAGTATCAAATCACTAGAATGCTTCACACACTTGGTGATCCAATAATCTTTACAAAGTAGGGAAATTCTTGCTCACACTAAAACTCTTTTAGTTGAGCCAAGAATTTTACTTACAACCACACTTTCGTACAAGATTATTACTCCACTCAAAATTGAATTGCACTCCAAACTGCACACTAATACAATAAAGCACTATAGCCAAATTGTACTAAAATTGCTCTTTTCTAAGGCTTGTATTCAATGTATTAGATGATATTTACAGAATATCAAAGCAGTTATTTATAGGAGCAATAAATAGTGGTTACAACTACTTCCCAATGGCTAAATAATAAATGCACAAAAAGTAGCCGTTGGGGTTTCGCACGTCCGAGATAAGTAGGATGCGTCCGACATAGCGTCCGATCTCCATGCAGTTGGTGAAGAACTTCGTTCGGACATCCGTGCATGCGTCTGTTCCATCGTCCGAAGGGTGCTTAGGATGGTCATGTTCGTCCGAAAGAGTATAACTTCGTTCAGACAGTTGTGTGCGTCCGATAGAGAAGCAGTAAGATCCTTGCTTTTTGCCTGTTGGTTCGGACGGAGGAATGCATCCGAGAGGCTTGACATAGTTCAGATGGTCCAATGCATCCGAAAACCCTGTCTCCAGCAAAATAAGTAACAGACGCTGCAGAACTTGTTTACATAGTTAAGTGCTTATGTCATCATCAAAATAAGGTTTGGAAAACATCAATTTTCCTCTTTTTGATGTTGACAAACATTCATCGAAAAATTATGTAAAATCAATCAAATATGAGTGATGACCAACCATTTTGCAATATAAATTACTACTCCCCCTTTTGACATCATCAAACAAAGCTCCCCCTGAGAACGTGCAAATATTCAACAGAACTAGCTCAAAAATTAATAAAAATGATTAAAGCCCAAGTATTCAACAGGAGAAAACCCAGATATTCAACAGGACTAGTTCAAAATAATACATAAATTGGTAAATATGAGAGCAATTCTAACTAAACAGAGACAATGCCAAAAACTAAAAAACAGAATATTAAAGGAACTAATTAGAGTCATTTTTCTTCTTTTGGCGTTTGGAAGGAGCATCATCATTAGTACTCTCACTGTCTTCATCTACTTCAGTACGGTGTTGCATGATGAAATTGAACGTGTCATCAACATCCTCATCATCGCCTTAATCTTCATTGGCAACACCTTGATTATTTGCGTCCTCTTCGTCGTCCTCACGACATCCCCATCTTCAGCATTGTCATCACTGTTGGTAGAGGAGTCGAGTGGATATTGTGATTGAATGTTGGCAAATTGGACCTGAGCCGAAGCAGACATGCCTATGCTAAGTGCCTCTTGGAGAATCAGCTGACGAGTTTCAAGTCGCTTTAACTTACGATTAGTGCGACATTGAAAGGAACTTACTTGAGTGCTCAAGGAAGTGAGAAGGCTACAGATTTGAGAAAGTGAGGGTTCAGAGGAAAATGGATTAGGATCATGGAATGGTGGAGGTGTTTGAGGAGAAGGAGAATGTGGAATCGCCAAACTAGAGGTAGAGGCCTGGGATTTTGAACGCTCAATATCAAAAGCTGCCTTAGTTAACCATTGATCGTTGAAAAAATGGAGGCCTTTTCTTTCAATATAAGATTTGTTGAAATAAGGGGGAAATTGTTTGTTGCCGCTGAAGGGGACATCAAGGAAATCAAACACCTTGGTGAGAAATTTTCCAAAAGGAATGTTTCTTCGAGTATCAGTAAGAAAAAGTTTCCACAGGGAGCAAAAGAGATACCCAAAGTCAAGAGGAATGCCCTTGAAAACACAAAAAAAATAAGTAAGGCTGCATTTTTCCGGGCTCAGTGCGATGCCAATCGGTTGGTAACAGCAAATTCATGACAAGAGTGTACAGAAAGTTTAGTTCAGGAGTTAGCAATGTGGTTTTGGCTTCCGAGACCTGTTTAAAATTGATGTTAAAAATAACTCTGACCTTATCAATGTCAAAACGAGTATCAATAGCAGGCCATTTATCTAAAGAAAAGAAATATAAGAGAAATCATTTGGATTTGAGACTTCACATTCAAAAATAGTGTTGATGATGTTGGAGGAAATCTCAAGATTGGTGCTGTTTACACGAGAAATTAATGTGCGAACAGTGGAGCCTTTCCAAAGATTGGCTGTGAATTGAAGCACCATGTCATGATACACGGGTAAATCAACATGCACTAGGTGACCCCAATTTTATTTTTCAAAGCATGATTTGACAATGGGAAGATTATATTCATCAAAAAGACTCTGAGAATTAGGACGTTGAATGATTATAGACTTGCTTAGAAAAGATGTATATCATTCGGATGCCTTGGCCTCGATGAATTTTGGTAAGGTTGGATTTGAGGAGACTTGAGGTTTAGCAGACGATTCCCCATGTATCGGAGCTTTGTTTTCCGAAGAGTCCACAAGTTGATAAAGTAGAAGAGCCTCCACGAGATGTAACCATTGTAAATGAAAGCTTTAGCTTCTTAGGAGAAAAAAATATAATTTTTTTGAAAGGTTGGTGGGACATAAACCTGATGAAATGATATGGCAGATGGGTGGAATTATGTACAATAATGGTGATGAATATGTTGGAAATGACAATTTTCCAAACAATTTGTGGAGAGAGAGAAGGAATTTGGAGGAGATGTTGGAGAAAAATTTTCTACAGAGAGGGTTTCGGGGTTAGGGTGAGTCCAAAATAGGGGAAAATGGACGGTTTTAATCGAACAGGGAGACCGTTCGGACGGCCGAACGATTGGTGTGCATCCGATGAAACGTCCGAAAGCTGATGAACGAACGGCCGATGGAAGAGCCAGTGCGTCCGATGTTCTTTCGGACGATGGTAAGTGTCCAAAAGAATTCCAAAGAATAAGGGAAGAAAATGAATAATAGTCGAACGATTATACGTGTCTGAGGAAAAGATGAGCCTTTCAGACAATAGAGAGCGTCCGAAAGAAGGTGTTGTTCGGACGAGCGAGTGTATCCGAACGAAGAGATTAGGCCTTATTGATTTGTAAAATCCCCAAACACCAACATTTTTCTGAGAGATTCAAAGCGACCTAGAGCCAAGGGTTTTGTAAAAATATCAGCCAGTTGATCTGAAGTAGGCACAAAATCAACACGAATTTCCTTTTTACAAACTAGGTCTCTAATAAAATGATGCTTAACATCAATGTGTTTGGTTCTAGAGTGCATAACAGGATTTTTTGTGAGATTAATTGCACTAGTGTTGTCACACTTTATAGGCACACAATCAAAAACAACACCAAAATCTTTCAGAGTATGTTTCATCCAAAGAAGTTGAGCACAACAATTTCTAGAACAATGTCTCTTATTCAGCATCTAGAAAGTGAAATAGAAGATTTTTTGCTAAACCAGGACACAAGACAATCTCCCAGGAAATAACACATATCACTGGAACTTTTTCTATCAATTTTACACCGAGTCTCTTCAGCGTCAGAATGTGTAATTAAATCAAATGTAGAGGACTTTGGATACCATAAACCAAAATTCATTGTACCCTTCAGATATCTAAAACATTCTTTTTACAGCTATCAAGTGCGATTCTTTGGGGCAAGATTGAAATCTAGCACATAAACAAACAACAAACATGATATCTGGTCTACTAGCTGTTAAGTAAAGCAGGCTTCCGTTCATACCTCTATAGTGTTTTTCGTCAACACCATTACCTCCTTCGTCCTTATCAAGTTTGGTTGAATTGCACATAGGCGTACCAACTTGTTTGCAATCTTTCATTCCAAATCATTTGAGTAGCTCCTTTGTATACTTGATTTGTGTAATAAATGTTCCTTCCTTTGTTTGGTGAACTTGTAGTCCGAGGAAAAATTGTAACTTGCGCATCATACTCATCTCAAACTCTTTTTGCATTAAATGTGACAAGTCCTTGCACAAACTTTCATTAGTTGCTCCAAAAATAATATCATCAACATAAATTTGAACAATTAACAAACCATTTAAATCTATTTTTATAAAAAGAGTGGTGTCAACTGCACCTCTTTTGAATCCATTTCTATCAAGAAAGCTCCACTTAATCTTTTATACCAAGCTCTTGGAGCTTGTTTCAAACCATATAAAGCTTCAGAGAGTTTGAAAACATAATTTGGAAGATTTTTATTTTCAAAACCCGGAGGTTGTTCAACGAAAACTTTTTGATCGATAAAACCATTTAAAAATGTACTTTTGATCATCCAAATGAAATCTTGAAAAATGCAAGTGCTAGAAACATGCGAATGGATTCCAATAAATTTTTGAACAGGTGATAGTTTCATCAATGTCAATACCTTCTTCTTGAGCATAACCTTTTGCAACAAGTCTAGCTTTGTTTCTTATGATTTCACCTTTGTCATTTAATTTGTTTCTAAAAACCCATTTTGTTCCAATTACGGGATGAGAAGATGGTCTTTCAACCAAGGTCCAAACGTTATTTTTCTCAAATTGACTAAGTTCATCTTGCAAGGCATTAACCCAAGATTCATCATTCAAAACAACATCTACATGTTTAGGTTCAATGTGAGAAAGTAATGCACAATTAACTATTTAAAGGTTTATGAGAATGAGTAGTTACCCCATCGGATAGATCACCTATGATTACATCTTGAGGGTGACAAGAGACGAATCTCCAAGCTTTCGGAAGATCTTTTGGAGTATTCTCATTCTTTTCTTTTTCATCATCCATTTGATGGTCATTGACATCATTGCTTGATGTGATCTCTTGATGATCTTCATGAATAGTGAGCTTTCCAAGCTCCTTTAGAATACCTACATCTTCATCTTCACACAATTCTTTGGGATAACGTCATTAGCTTCATCAAATGTAACATGCACAACTTCTTCAATCAAGAGCGTTCTTCTATTGTAAACTCGGTATGCTTTCTTGTCACTAGAATATCCTAGAAAAATTCCTTCATTCGATTTTTTGTCAAATTTTCCAAGGTTTTCTTTGATTTTTAAATTAAAACATTTGCAACCAAAAACTTTGAAATACCTCACAACGGGTTTTTTTACAAAAAAGGAGTTCATAAGGAGTTTTGTTTAAAGGTTTTCCCAATGATCTTAATAAAACTCGATTCATGACATAACAAGCCGTGTTAGCTTCGGCTCCAAAAGTATTGGGAAAGGTAAGTCGCATTCACTAATCATAGTTCTAGCGGTTTCTTGAAGAGTCCTATTTTTCCTTTCAACAACACCATTTTGTTGAGGGACTCTAACAACCAAAAATTCATGAAAAATACCGTCGTGATCACAAAAGTTGGGAAAACCTCCAAATTTAAATTCGGCACCATTGTCACTTCTTAAACGAATGATTTTTAAATTCAATAAATTTTGAATTTTGGAAAACAATTTTACAAATTTTTTCAAAAGCCTCATTTTTGTGAAGAAGAAATAATACCCAAGTATACCTAGAATAGTCATCTACAATAACAAAGGCATATTTGCAACCACCAAGACTAGCATGTTGAGTAGGTCCAAATAAGTCTAAATGCAATAATTCTAAAGGTTTATGAGTGGACACAAAATTCTTTGGTTTAAAAGAAACTTTGACTTGTTTACCAAATCGACAATGGCATGCATCGCAAATTTTATTTTTCAAAAATTTTAGTTTTGGCAAACCTCTTACCAAATCCTTTGTAGCAAGTTTTTCAATCAAATCCATGTTAAAATGACAAAGTCTTCTATGCCAAAGCCAAGGATCATCTATGGAAGCGGTAAGACACTTTGCATTGCTATTGCTAATTTTATCAAGATAAATCACATAAACATCATTGTGCCTAATGCCCTTGAATAAAACAACATGATTTTTATCAAGAATAAGACATTCATGCTTGGTAAAAAATACATATAAATTTTTATCACAAAGTTGACTAACCCTTAATAAATTATAGTTCAAATTATCAACAAGAAGCACATTCTTAATCAAGGTTTCACCGTTTTTACCTACATCACCAATGCCGATTGATTTTCCTTTATTGTTATCTCCAAATGTGACTTTTCCACTATTTTTGGATATGAGATTTGTGAAGAGAGAAGCATCACCCGTCATGTGCCTTGAACATCCACTATCTAGTGAACCACTTAGCATTGTTGGTGATGTTAAGTACCTACACAATAAATCAATTGATAACTTTTGGTACCCACATTTTCTTGGGTCCATTTGAGTTAGTGAAATTGCTATCAATCCATGCGACTTTCATTCCAAGTTTTTCATTCTTCTTGACATAACACATATTCTTAACATGTCCATGTTGTTGGCAATATCTACAAATAATATATTTATTTCCATTTAAAGATGATTTTGATTTTACAAAACATAAATCATCCCTTCTAAACATGATAAAATTTTTGTTGATTAATACGTTCTATTTCTTTTCAAATCAACAACATTTTCTTTCTTTCTAGTCAAGAGAACATTCAAATCATCCATTCTATTCTTCAAGGAGGCTTGTTCTTCCTTGACCTTTGATCTCACATGCATTCTTTTCTTCAAGTCAAGATTTTCTTGTGATAGCCTATTATTTTCATTCACAAGTTTAGAGTTAGCATTCAATAGAGCATTTGATTTTTTTACTAACTCCTTATTTCTAGCATATTATTCCTTTAAGCTATCATGCAATTTCAAAATGAAAGCTTCAAGATCACTTTCATCATTTTCATCATTAGAGTCATTGTTAGAATTTACCTCATCATCTCCAATGGCCATAAAGGCCATTTATGCCGACTCCATTTCTTCTTCAACTTCTCCTTCGGAGTTGCAATCATCCCATGTGATTTGAAAGTTATTGAATCTAGGTTTTCTTCCTTCCTTCTTTTTCTTGGAAGGGCACTCATTTGCAAAGAGTCCAAGTTGACCGCATTCAAAACATTTTTCATTTTGCTTCTTCATTTCATGCCATGTCTTTCCCTTCGAAATTATTTGTAGCTCCGCCTCTTCTCATTCTTCATTTGTTGATGTAATATTTAAGAAATCCTTTGGTGATGAGTGCAAGATCTCCTTCATCAAGATCTTCATCTTCTAGATTGATGGAGCTGTTTTCATCCTCTTCTTGAGAGGTCTTTAGAGCAATGCTCCGAGCTTTCTTGGCCTTGCTTCTTCATCATCCACTACTTTGGCCTTCAACTTCAATTCATAAGAAGTAAGAGAAATGATTAGTGATTCAATAGGCATTCAATTTAAATTCTTGGCTTCCTCTATAGAAATTGTTTTGGCATCCCATTCTTTGGATAGAGCATTTAGGATTTTTCTATTTTTTTCACCCAAAGAATACTCCTTACCCAAGGCTTCAAGATCCTTAATGATGTCATTGAACCTACAATACATTTTGTCAATATTTTCATGTGGTTCCATCTTGAAGGACTCATACTTGGCAACAAGTAAGGATTTCTTTTGCTCACGAACATCGTCACTCCCTTCATAGATTTCCTACAATTTATCCCAAATTTCTTTAGCGGAAATGCATCCCTTCACGCGAGTTGATTCATTTGCATCCAAGGCATTATATAGCACATTCATGGCTTTTGCATTTAACGTCAAATTTGCCTTGTCTTGTGGAGTGAGCTCATCAATTGTCTTTTCTCAACGTACTTCTTCTATTTGTGTGATCATCAATGATAGTAGCTTCAAAAGGACCTTCATGGACAACATACCACAAGTCAATATCAATAGATTGCAAAAATATTTTCATTCTATCTCTCCAACTAATAAAATTTGCCCCAGAAAACATAGGGGGTGTAGTAACGGATTGACCCTAAAAAATTAGAGCATTGTTTTTTACCTTAATAGTTCTTTTCTCAAAAGCAATTTAAGCAATAAAATAAGACCAAGCCCTGATACCAATTGTTGGTCCCAAAGAAACCTAAGAGGGGGGTGAATTAGGTTTATAAAAAATACTTTTAGAAATATTAATCTTATCAAGATTTTCAAATAAAAATTGATATAATAGAATCAATAAAACAGTGAAGTAAGAAAGAGAGAAAATTAAACAGCCAACACTTCCAAGCTAACAAGCTTGAAGTATCAAATCACTAGAATGCTTCACACACTTGGTGAGCCAATAATCTTTACAAAGTAGGAAAATTCTTACTCACACTGAAAAAAACTCTCTTAGTTGAGCCAAGAATTCTAGTTACAACCACACTTTCGTACAAGATTATTACTCCACTCAAAATTGAATTGCACTCTAAACTACACACTAATACAATAAAGCACTATAGCCAATTTGTACTAAAATTGCTCTTTTCTAAGGCTTGTATTCAATGTATTAGATTATATTTACAGAATATCAAAGCAGTTATTTATGTTGGTCCCAAAGCAACCTAAGAGGGGGGTGAATTAGGTTTCTTAAAAATATACTTTCAGAAATAGTGAGATTTTCAAATTAAATGCTGATACAATAAAATCAATAGAACATTAAGGTAAAGAGAGAATAAATTAAACAACCAATACTTCCAAGCTAGCAAGCTTGAAGTATTCAATCACTAGAATGCTTCACACACTTGGTGAGCCAATAATCTTTACAAAGTTGGGAAGTTCTTGCTCACACTAAAAATCTTTTAGTTGAGCCAAGAATCTTACATACAACCACACTTTCATACAAGATGTAAAGTTATCACTCCACTCAAAGTTGAATTCCACTCACAACTGCACACTAATACAACAAAGCACTATAGTCAATTTGCACTCAAATTGCTCTTTTCTAAGTCTTGTATTTAATGTATTAGATTATTTTTTCTCTTTGTTAAAGCAGCTATTTATTAGAGTAATAAATAGTGGTTACAACTACTTCCTAACGGCTAAATAATAAATGCACAAAAAGTAGCCGTTGGGGTTTCAGACGTCCGAGATATATTGGATGCGTCCGAAACAGCGTCCGATCTTCTTACAGTTGTTGAAGAGCTTCGTTCGGACGTCCGTGCATGCGTCCATTCCTTCGTCCGATAAAGGCTTTGGACGGTCCTGTTTGTCTGAAAGAGAAGCAGTAGGATCCCATTTCTTTCTGCCAGTTCGTTCAGACGGTGCAATGCATCCGAGAACTTTTGACCTAGTTCGAATGGTTCAGTGCGTCCGAAAGCCCTATTTCCAGCAAAAACTTATTTACAGAGTGTTTATGTCATCATCAAAATATGAGGTTTGGAAAACATGAATCTCCCCCTTTTGGATGATGACAAACCTTTATGTAAAAATAAATGGATATGACTAATCATTTTGCAATATAGCACAAGTGGATATCAATCATATATAGCATAATAGTATAGAGAAGACTAATCCCCCTTTTGACATCATCAAACAAAGATAAGACGACTCCCTTTTTTGACATCATCAAACAAAGCTCCTCCTGAGAATTTACAAGTATTTGACAGAAATTTAACAAGAACGATATGATTCAACTTAAAAGTTTAACAGTTATAAAGTCAAGGACAGAGGAAAACCAATCTACAGGAAGTTCTAAGAACCAAAGAACATGCTGAAAACAAAATACAAATGTCAAAAGAACTAATGCGAGTCATTTCGCTTCTTGGAGCACTTTTTAGTCTTTTGTCGTTTGGATGGAACATCTTCATCGGTGGCTTCACTGTCTTCCTCCTCTCCGGTGCAACGTTTCATGATGAAGCCAAACGTGTCGTCAACATCCTCATGAAGCCACCGAGACGTCTTCGTCATCGGCAGCTCCTTGGGCATCTTCTTCGTTGTCCTCACGGGCATTTCCATCTTCAGGTTCATAAGAGACAAGATGATTCAAGTGGATATTGTGACTGAAGATTAGCAAATTGAACCTGAGCCGAAGCAAACATGAACAAGGCTAAGTGCCTCTTGGAGAATCATTTGACGAGTTTCAAGTCGCTTTGACTTTCGATTTGTGCGACATTGAAATGAACTGACTTGAGTGCTCAAAGAGGTGAGAAGTCCATAGATATGAGAAAGAGCTGGTTCAGATATAGATGGAGGAGGAACGTGGAATGGTAGAGGTGGTTGAGGAGTAGGAGAATGGGGAATAGCAAAATCAGAGGTGGAAGCATGGGATTGTGACTGTGCAATATCAAAGGCCGTATTAGTTAACCATTGATCGTTGAAAAACCGGAGGCCTTTGCGTTCAATGTATGATTTGTTAAAATAAGGAGGAAATTGTTTGTTTCCGCTGAAAGGAATGTTAACGAAAATGCAATCAAAAATTTTGGTGAGAAATTTGCCAAAAGGGATGTTTCTTCGGGTATCAGTAAGAAAGAGTTCCCATAGGGAACAAAAGAGATACCCAAAATCAAGAGGAATGACCTTGAAAACACAAAAAAATAAGTAAAGTTGCATTTTACCGGGTTCAGTACGATGCCCGTCAGTTGGCAATAACATATTGGTGATAAGAGTGTACAGAATATTAAGTTCAGGAGAGAGCAATGTAGTTTTGGATTCCGAGGCCTGTTTAAAATGGATGTTAAAAATAGCCCTAACTTCTTCGATATCAAAACGAGTATCAATAGCGGGCCATTTGTCTAAAGAAAAGAAATAGGAGAAATCATTGGGGTTTGAAACTTCACATTCAAAAATGGTGTTAATGATGTTGGATGAAATCTCAAGATTGGTGCTGTTAACACGAGAAATTAGAGTGCGAACAGCAGGGCCTTTCCGAAGATTGGCGGTGAATTGAAGCACCATGTCATGATATACATGCAAACTCAATATGCACAAGATGACCCCAGTTTTGTTTTTCAAAACAAGATTTGACAATGGGAAGATTATACTCATCAAATAGACTTTGAGAAGCAGGACATTGAACGATTATAGATTTACTTAAAAGGGATATATACCGTTAGGATGCCTTGGCATCGATGAATTTTGATAAGATTGGATTTGATACAGACTTGGGGATTAGCTGATGATTCTCCTCATACTGGAGCCTTCCCTTTAGTTTTTCGTCCCCGATTTGTTGTAGAAGAACCTCCGCGAGATTTGACCATTGTGATGGAAGAAAAAGAAAAGAAGAAAAATTTGAAATTTTTGAAGATTAGTGAGAATTTGAGGAAATGAGATGGTGGATGGGGGAAATTAGATGTGATTTAGGTGAGAAAAGCTTCGGGGAGGATAATTTTCCAACCAATTTTGGAAGAGAGAGTAGGAATTTGGAAGGGTTGGTGAAGAGACAATTTTTGCCAGAGGGTTTTCGGGAGAGGTGGTGAGTCCGAAATGGAGAAGATGGATGGTTTTAATCAAACAGGGAGACCTTTCGGACGGCCGAACGTTTGGTGTGCATCCGATGAAGCGTCCGAAAAAAGAATGGACAGCCGACGGAAGAGCCAGTTCGTCCGCTGTTCTTTCGGACGATGGTGCGCATCCGGAAGATTTGCAGAGAGTTTGGTGAATAAAATGAATATCGTTCGGTCGATTATGAGCGTCCAAGAAATAATGGAAGCTTTCGGACGATCCAGAGCGTCCGAAAGTAAAGTTGTTCTGACGAAGGAGTGCGTCCAAACTAAGAACCTATGCCAAATTGATCTGTAAAATGCCCAAACATTTTCAAAAGCGATTCAAAGCGATCTAGAGCTATGGTTTTTGTAAAAATATCAGCCAATTGATCTGAAGTAGGCACAAAATCAACACGAATTTCCTTTTTACAAACTAGGTCTCTAATGAAATGGTGCTTAACATCAATGTGTTTGGTTCTAGAGTGCATAACGGGATTTTTTGTGAGATTTAAATTGCACTGGTGCTGTCACACATTAATAGGAACATTCTATTTCAAAAAATACACTCAAAACCTGGTCTGAGTATGTTTCATCTTAATTTGTTGAGTACAACAACAAATGCAGCATTTGTACACATTACCTTGTGTAGAAAGAGAAATAGATATTTAGTTTTACCTTACAGACTTCTATTAATTTTATTATATAACACATACCACTGGTACTTAGTTCTATCAATTTTATACCCAGCAAAGTCAGCATCAGAATAACTAATCAAATCAAATCTTAGACAACTTTGGATACCATAAGACCGTGGATCCATTGATCCCTTTAGATATCTAAAAATTCTTTTAACACCTATCAAATGCGATTCTTTAGGGCAAGATTGAAATCCAGCACATAAACAAACAGCAAACATGATATCTGGTCTACTGGCAATTAAGTAAAGTAGACTTCCGATCATACCTCTATAGTGTTTTTCATCAAACTATTACCTTCTTCGTCTTTATCAAGTTTGGTTGAAGTGTGCACATTGGCGTACCAACTTGTTTGCAATCTTCCATTCCAAATCGTTTCAGTAGATCCTTTGTGTACTTGATTTGTGTAATAAACGTTCCTTCCTTAGTTTGATGAACTTATAATCCGAGGAAAAATTGCAACTTGCCCATCATACTCATCTCAAACTCTTCTTGCATTAAATATGAAAAATCCTTACACAAACTTTCATTAGTTGCTCCAAAAATAATATCATCAACATAAATTTGAACAATTAACAAACCATTTAAATCCGTTTTTGTAAAAAGAGTGGTGTCAACTACACCTCTTTTGAAATCATTTTCTATCAAGAAACCACTTAATCTTTCATACCAAACTCTTGGAGCTTGTTTCAAACCATATAAAGTTTTGGAGAGTTTGAAAACATAATTTGGAAGATTTTTATTTTCAAAGCCCGGAGGTTGTTCGACGAAAACTTCTTGATCGATAAAACCATTTAAAAAAGCACTTTTGACATCCATTTGAAATAATTTGACAATTATTGAAACATGCAAATGCAAGAAACATGCGAATGGATTCTAATCTAGCCACGGGTGCAAAGGTTTCATCAAAGTCAATACCTTCTTCTTAAGCATAACCTTTTGCAACAAGTCTAGCTTTGTTCCTTATGATTTCACCTTTGTCATTTAATTTGTTTCTAAAAACCCATTTAGTACCAATAACGGGATGAGAAAAAGGTCTTTCAACCAAGGTCCATACATTATTTTTCTCAAATTGCCTAAGTTCATCTTGCATAGCATTAACCCAAGATTCATCATTCAAAGCAACATCTATATGTTTAGGTTCAATGTGAGAAAGTAATGCACAATTACTATTCAAAGGTTTATGAGAGCGAGTAGTTACCCCATCGGATAGATCACCTATGATTAAATCTTGAGGATGACTAGAGACAAATCTCCAAGCTTTCGGAAGATCATTTGGAGTATCCTCATTCTTTTCATCATCGATTTGATGGTTGTTGACATCAACGCTTGATCGATGTGATCTCTTGATGATCTTCATGAATAACGAGCTTTTTGAGCTCCTTTAAAATACCTACATCTTCATCTTCACATAAATTCTTTGAGATAACATCATTAGTTTCATCAAATGTAACATGCACAACTTCTTCAATCAAAAGCGTTCTTCTATTGTAAACTTGGTATGCATTCTTGTCACTAGAATATCCTAGAAAAATTCCTACATCCAATTTTTTGTCAAATTTTCCAAGGTTTTCTTTGATTTTTAAAATAAAACATTTGCAACCAAAAACTTTGAAATACCTCACAACGGGTTTTCTACAAAAAAGGAGTTCATAAGGAGTTTTATTTAAAGAAGATCTTAATAAAACTCGATTCATGACATAACAAGCCGTGTTGACCACTTCGGCCCAAAAGTATTGTGGTAAGTCACATTCACTAATTATAGTTCTAGCTATTTTTTGAAGAGTCATATTTTTCCTTTCAACAACACCATTTTGTTAAGGAACTCTAACAACTGAAAATTCACATGAAAAATGCCGTTGTGATCACAAAAGTCTGGAAAACCCCCAAATTTAAATTCGGCACCATTGTCACTCCTTAAACGAACAATTTTTTTATCCAATAAATTTTGAATTTTGGAAAACAGTTTTACAAATTTTTCAAATGCTTCATTTTTGTGAACAAGAAATATAACCCAAGTAAACCTAGAATAGTCATCTACAATAACAAATGCATATTTGCAACCACCTAGACTAGCATATCTTGAGTAGGTCCAAATATGTCTAAATGCAACAATTCCAAAGGTTTATGAGTAGACACAAAATTCTTTGGTTTAAAAGAAACTTTGACTTGTTTACCAAATTGGCATGCATCGCAAATTTTATTTTTCAAAAATTTTAGTTTTCGCAAACCTCTTACCAAATCTTTCTTGGCAAGTTTTTCAATTAAATCCATCTTAAAATGGCAAAGTCTTCTATGCCAAAGCCAAGGATCATCTATGGAAGCGGTAAGACATTTTACATTGCTATACTGCTAATTTTATCAAGATGAATCACATAAACATCATTGTGCCTAGTGCCCTTGAATAAAACAACATGATTTTTATCAAGGATAAGACATTCATGCTTGGTAAAAATAGATAGGAATTTTTGTCACAAAGTTGACTAACACTTAATAAATTATATTTCAAATTATCAACAAGAAGCACATTCTTAATCAAGGTTTCACCATTTTTACCTACATCACCAATGCCGATTGATTTTGCTTTATTGTTATCTCCAAAAGTGACTTTTCCACTATTTTTGGATGTAAGATTTGTGAAGAGAGAGGCATCACCCGTCATGTGCCTGGAACATCCACTATATATGAACCACTTAGCATTGTTGGCGATGTTAAGTACCTACACAATAAATCAATTTATAACTTTTGGTACCCATATTTTCTTGGGTCCATTTGAGTTAGTGAAATTGCTTTCGGTCCATGCAACTTTCATTCCAAGTTTTTCATTCTTCTTGACATAACACATATTCTTAAAAACATGTCCATGTTGTTGGTAATATCTACAAATAATGCTTTTATTACCATATAAAGAAGATTTTGGTTTTACAATATATAAGTCATCCCTTCTAAACATGACAAAATTTTTGTTGATTGCTACATTTCTATTTCTTTTCATATCAACAATATTTTCTTTCTTTCTAGTTAAGAGAGAATTCAAATCATCCATTCTTTTCTTCAAGGAGGCTTGTTCTTCCTTGACCTTTGATCTCATATGCATTCTTTTCTTCAAATCACGATTTTCTTGTGATAGCCTTTTATTTTCATTCACAAGTTTAGAGTTAGCATTCAATAAAGCATTTGACTTTTTAACTAACTCCTTATTTCTAGCATATGACTCCTTTAAGCTATCATGCAATTTCAAAATGAAAGCTTTAAGATCATCTTCATCATTAGAGTCATAGTTAGAATTTACCTCATCATCTCCAATGGCCATGAAGGCCATTTGTGCCGACACCATTTCTTCTTCAACTTCTCCAAGGACTTCGGAGTTGCAATCATCCCATGTGATTTGAAAGTTATTGAATCTTGATTTTCTTCCTTCCTTCTTTTTCTTGGAAGGACACTCATTTGCAAAATGTCCGAGTTGACCACATTCAAAGCATTTATCGTTTTGCTTCTTCATTTCAAGCCTTGACTTCCCTTCGAAATTATTTGAGTTTGTAGCTCCGCCTCTTCTCATTCTTCGTTTGTTGATGTAATGTTTATGAAATCCTTTTGTGATGAGTGCAAGATCTCCTTCATCAAGATCTTCATCTTCTAGATTGATGGAGCTGTTTTCATCTTCCTCTTGAGAGATCTTTAAAGCAATGCTCCTTCTTGGCCATGCTTCTTCATCATCCACTACCTTGGCCTTTAACTTGAGTTCATAAGATGTAAGAGAATTGATTAGCGATTCAATAGGCATCAAATTTAAATTCTTGGCTTCCTCTATAGCAATTATTTTGGCATCCCATTCTTTGGATAGAGCATTTAGGATTTTTCTATTTTTTGCACCCAACGAGTACTCCTTACTCAAGGCTTCAAGATCCTTTATAATGTCAAGGAACCTCCAGTACATTTTGTCAATGTTCTCATGTGGTTCCATCTTGAAGGACTCATACTTGGCAACAAGTAAGGATTTCTTTTGCTCACGAACATCATCGCTCCCTTCATGGATTTCCTTTAACTTATCCCATATTTCTTTAGCGGAAATGCAACCCTTAACGCGAGTTGATTCATTTGCATCCAAGGCATTATATAACACATTCATGGCTTTTGCATTCAACGTCAAGTTTGCCTTCTCTTGTGGAGTGAGCTCATTCCTTGTCTTTTCTCTTCTTCTATTTGTGTGATCATCAATGATAGAAGCTTCAAATGGACCTTCATTGACAACATACCACAAATCAATGTCAATAGATTGCAGAAATATTTTCATTCTATCTCTCCAACTAATAAAATTTGCCCCATTAAACATAGGGCACCTAGTAACGGATTGGCCCTCAACCAAAAACAGAGTATTGTTGGTTGCCTAAAATTTCTTTTCTCAAAAGCAGTTTAAGCAATACAATGAGACCAAGCTCTTAGGTTTCTTAAAAATATACTTTCAGAAACAGTAAGATTTTCAAATTAAAGGCTGATATAATAAAATCAATAAAACATTAAGGTAAAGAGAGTAAAATTAAACAACCAATACTTCCAAGCTAGCAAGCTTGAAGTATTCAATCACTAGAATACTTCACACACTTGGTGAGCCAATAATCTTTACAAAGTTGGGAAGTTCTTGCTCACACTAAAAATCTTTTAGTTGAGCCAAGAATCTTACTTACAACCACAATTTTATACAAGATTATCACTCCACTCAAAGTTGAATTGCACTCACAACTGCACACTAATACAACAAAGAACTATAGTCAATTTGTACTCAAATTGCTCTTTTCTAAAACTTGTATTTAATGTATTAGATTATTTTTTCTCTTTGTGAAAGTAGCTATTTATAAGAGCAATAAATAGTGGTTGCAACTACTTCCTAACGGCTAAATAATAAATGCACAAAAAGTAGCCGTTGGGGTTTCAGACGTCCGAGATATATTGGATGCGTCCGAAACAGCGTCCGATCTTCTTAAAGTTGCTGAAGGGCTTCGTTCGGATGTCCGTGCATGCATCTGTTCCTTCGTCCGATAGAGGCGAACGGTCGTGTTCGACCAAAAGAGGAGCTGTAGGACCCCATTTCTTTCTGCCAGTTCGTTCGTACGGTGCAATGCGTCTGAGAACTTTTGACCTAGTTCGGACGGTTCAGTGCATCCGAAAGCCCTGTTTCCTGCAAAAACTTGTTACAGAGTTAAGTGTTTATGTCATCATCAAAATAAGGTTTGGAAAACATCAATTTATTGGAGCAATAAATGGTGGTTGCAACTACTTCCCAACGGCTAAATAATAAATGCACAAAAAGTAGCCGTTGGGGTTTCGGACGTCTAAGATAAGTAGGATGCGTCCGACACAGAAAATGGTTCATATCCATGCAGTTGGTGAAGACGTTCGGACATCCGTGCATGCGTTCGTTCCATTGTTCGAAGGGTGCTTTAGATGGTCATGTTCATCCAAAAAAGACTTCATTCGGACAGTTGTATGCTTTTGTTAGAGAAGCAGTAAGATCCTTGCTTTTTGCCTGTTGGTTCAGACGGAGGAATGCATCCGAGAGGCTTGACATAGTTCGGACGGTGCAATGCGTCCGAACACCCTGTCTCCAACAAAACAAGTAACAGACCCTGCAAAACTTGTTTACATAGTTAAGTGCTTATATCATCATCAAAATAAGGTTTGGAAAACATCAATTGGTAAGGAAGGACAAGGAACGTATGATTTGCTTGGATTCTGAAAAAGAAAAGGAACTTAGAGAAATCCGCAATCAAAGAAGAGTTCAACAAGAGTTGGAAAGTGTGGAAATGGCTAACAATAATCAAAATCAAAGGATTGGGAATAATAGGCAAGACGAACAAGAAGAAGTTGCCAGATATCATGGAATTGGTAGCTAGTTTTGGAAATGGGAATGGGATGAACATGAATGGTTGTCCTTTGAGATAGTATTCTATGCCTAATTTTGATGGGGCTAATTCTAGTATTACAAGAATGCCCCAAGAAGCAAATAATTTCGAGATTAAACCTGCATTGATTCAAATGCAATCACACGCTATGTTTGGAGAAGGTCCTCATGAGGATCCTGACACTCATTTGTCGAACTTTGATGAGGTATTGGATACAATTAAATTCTATGGTCTACATCCGAATTGCATGAGGATGCGAGTTTTTCCCTTCTCATTAAGGGATAGAGCAAAGGCGTGGCTTCAATCTCACGCTCAAGGCACTTTCACTACTTCGAATCAACAAGCACAAGAGTTCTTCGCAAAGCATTTCCTATCTTCGAGGACCGCCAAACTTTGTAATGAGATCACTTCTTTCAGACAAGGTGTTGGTGAAAGTTTAAGTGAGGCTTAGGAACGCTTCAAGGAGTTGTTGAGAAAATGTCTCCATCATGCCATCCCGCTTTGGGTACAAATCCAAACATCCTCTAATGGTTTGGTTCAAGAAACAAAGTGTATTGCTGATTCATCTGTTGACGGCTCCATTTCATTCCAAACTATGGAAGAGGCCCAAGAGTTGCTTAACCGAATGGCTTCAAACTACTATTGTCATGGGTCCAAGACTCATCCGGTAGTTCAACAACAAATCAACCAAACCAGTGCTCAACAAGGTGGTGTGATGAATTTGAAGCTTAATGATGCTTTCCTTGTCCAACAAAGCATGCTTATAAATGTTATGAACAACTTTACAAGAGTGTTGGAGAACTTTGGAAAGCCAAATACCGTAAATGCCATTGGTTCATCATTTCAATCAAATTTTATTTGTGACATTTGTGGTGGTGGACACTCAAATGGACAATGTGAGGTTCCTATTGGTAGAAATGAGCAAGTCCACTATGTATCAAATCAACCTTCATCTTCAAGGAACTCACAAGGAGCTTAACAATAAACAAACGATCCTCCAGACCAACATAATCCTCAACCTCAAAACTTTCAATACCGAGCCCCAAGTACCTCTTCTAGACCTTATCAATCCCCACACCAAAGAAACCTCCAAGCCAATTCATTTCAACCTCCATCTAACCCTACATTTCATCTAAAAACCATCAAGACCTCCATTCTAACCTTTAAATTTTTCCCAACCTATGTATAATGACCAATTTGTTCCAAGAGAAAATGTATTTGAAGATGGTTACAAAAGGGAGGGAGAGATTTGAGAAGAGAATTAGAAAGAGAAAAGAGGGATAAGAAGAACAAAAGAGAGATTATGAAAATTTGAGAGCATCAACATGGAATTTAGGGATACAAATAGGTCATTTGGCAACATTGAACAATGAAAGAACTATAAGGGCACTTTTGAGTGATACTATTCCAAATCCAAATGAGCAATGCAAAGCTATCACCCGTATAAGTGGAAAGGAAGTGGAAGAAGGGATTGAAAGAAATTCATTTAAAAGTTGTAAAGCAAAAGGTTGAAGCTAGAGAGGAAGTTAAAGGGGAGTCTTCAATTGGTCAAGGCAAAAGGATAAATGAGCCTACCATGCTTAATATGCAAAGCAATGAAGGTAAGGATCCTACATGTCAAGAGTCTTGGCAATTGAAAATACCGTTTCCTCAAAGGTTGAAGGAAGAGGAAAAGGCGGAGAAATTCAAAAAGTGGATAAAGAAGATAAGAAACAAAAAAGTAAAGTAATTGTGAATGAAATGGAAGTTGTTGGTAATGAAGACAAAAAAGAACAAGAAGATAAGAACAAGGTATCCAAGAAGAAGCAAGTGCATTTTCCATTGAAGATTCACTCACATCACTAAATGTGTCATTCCCCCACAGCTCATTGATCCAACAATATAGGAAAGAGAAAAGAAATTCAACCAATTCTTGGATATATTCAAATAGATTAATGTCAATATTCCTTTAATTAATGTCCTCGCCAAGATTCCCAACTATACTTGTTTTATGAAAGACCTTTTAGCTAGAAAATGGAATTGGACAATGATGAGAAAGTTTGTCTTGATGCTAAATGTATTGCCATTTTCCAAAGAAGACTACCTCCTAAACTCAAAGATTCCGATAGTTTTTCCATGTCAGTGAACAATGGTTGTAATACGTTGCATCGGTCACTTTGTGATTTGGGGGCAAGTATTAATATTTTTCCTAAAACTATTTATGAAAAATTGGGAATTTCTAATGCTAAACCCATTACAATCACCTTCCAATTAGAGGATTTATCTGAGAGAAAATCGTATGGCTTGTTGAAGGACGTGCTTGTTTAAGTTGATAGGTTGGTTTTTCCAGTAGATTTCTTGGTGTTAGATACTGGTGGAGAAAGTGAGGTACCATTGATATTGGGAAGGCCATTTTTGTCAACCGATCTTGCATTAATTGATGTCAATAAAGTGAAGTTGATTTTACAAGTTGAAAATGATTTAGTTGAAATTGATGTTTTTAATTATAATGATATTGTCCCATTCCTTATTTTTATGAAAAAAGTGCTAATTTCTCTCTTGATTCTCTTTGTGATAGGTCAGTTGAAGAGCATCTCAAGGTCACTGAAAGCAAATTAATCAGAGAAGTGGTGGAAGTAAAAGAAGATTCAAAATTTGAATTGAAGGAAGAACCATCCGACAATGGAAATCTAGTTACGAAGGATCAAATTAATTGTGAAAGAGATCGAGAAATTCCTTTTGGCAAAATGTTGAAAAGTTGTAAAAAGAAGAGAAAATGGTTCGAAAAGCAATTGTATGTGATCATCGGAGCACTAGCATTGGCAGAAGCATGGAAAGAGTGATATGTCAAATGTCAAGTCGGAAATAATGCAATGAAAATAGAAAAGGAATGAAGTCAAGCTTTTCCATGGAAATCCAAGGGCTAAGGGTGGCCAACCACCTTTAAGGGTTTAAAATGATCAATCATTACCATACTCAAGCTACTGACTATAAAAGAGTGCTTCTTGGTAGGCAACCCAAGCTTTACTTTTTCATGTTTTTGTTTAATTTTGGTGTGAATTTGTGTTTAATTTCAATCTAGTGTGATTAAGCTCAAATTAGGTTTTAAAAGTTTTGCTTTTAATTTCAATAATTGGAACTAAGAAATGTATGGAATTTGTCTCTAATATTTGCCTTTTTGATGTTTTCTGGTGTTGAGAAGATGAAGATTGAAGTAAAAAAGATGTTGGAAAAAATTGACAAAGTGTTGAGATTAAACTTTGCAGAAGTTTAACTCGATGCTGTGACATTGAATTTGATGTTACGACATCAACCTCAAACTTCTGCAAAGGCAAAAATTTGAACCCAGAGTCAATGTTCGAACATTAGATTTGATGTCGCAAATTAATTTTAATGTAATGTAAATTTTAATTTAATGTTTATTTTATTTCTCAGATTTGATCGATATTAAGTAATGTTTTCCAAACCTTATTTTCATGATGACATAAACACTTAACTCTGTAAAACAAGCTTTTGCAGGAACAGATCTTTCGGAAGCACAGTCTAACCGTCCGAACTAGGTCAAAACTCCTCGGACGCATTGCATCGTCCGAACAAACTGGCAGAAAGAATGGAATCCTACTGCCTCTCTTTCGGACGCTCAAGACCGTCCGAAACCTCTGTCGGACGAAGGAACGGACGCATGCACGGACGTCCGAACGATGCTCCTCAACAAAACTGAAAGAAGATCGGACGCTGCCTCGGACGCATTCAATACGTCTCGGACGTCCGAAACCCCAACGGCTATTTTTTGTGCATTTATTATTTAGCCGTTAGGAAGTAGTTGAAACCACTATTTATTTTTCTTATAAATAGATGATCTAGAAACCTAAAAAATCCATCTAATACATTGAATACAAGCCTTAGAAAAGAGCAATTTGAGTGCAAATTGACTATAGTGATTTGTTGTATTAGTGTGCAAATTGTGAGTGATATTCAACTTTGAGTGGAGTGATAATCTTGTATGAAAGTGGGGTTGTAAGTAAAATTCTTGGCTCAACTAAAAGAGTTTTTAGTGTGAGCAAGAACTTCCCAACGTTGTAAAGATTATTGGCTCCCCAAGTGTGTGAAGCATTCAAGAGATTTGATACTTCAAGCTTGCTAGCTTGGAAGTATTGATTGTTTAATTTATTCTCTCTTTACTTTACTGTTCTATTGATTTTGTTATATCTGCATTTAAATTTGAAAATCTCAATTTCTCAAAGTAATTTTTAAGAAACCTAATTCACCCCCCCTCTTAGGTTGCTTTGGGACCAACAATTGGTATCAAAGCTTGGTCTCATTATATTGCTTAAACTACTTTTGAGTAAAGAAATATGGCAACCAACAATGCTCTGTTTTTTGAGGGCCAATCCGTTACTAGGCCCCCCATGTTTAATGGGGCAAATTTTATTAGTTGGAGAGATAGAATGAAAATATTTCTGCAATCTATTGACATTGATTTGTGGTATGTTGTCAATGAAGGTCCATTTGAAGCTTCTATCATTGATGATCACACAAATAGAAGAAGAGAAAAGAAGACAAGGAATGAGCTCACTCCCAAGACAAGGCAAACTTGACATTAAATGCAAAAGCCATGAATGTGTTATATAATGCCTTGGATGCAAATGAATCAACTCGCGTGAAGGGTTGCATTTCTTCTAAAGAAATATGGGAAAAGTTGAAAGAAATCCATGAAGGGAGCGATGATGTTCGTGAGCAAAAGAAATCCTTACTTGTTGCCAAGTATGAGTCCTTCAAGATGGAACCACATGACAACATTGACAAAATGTACTGCATGTTCAATGACATTATAAAGGATCTTGAAGCCTTGAGTAAGGAGTACTCTTTGGTTGAAAAAATAGAAAAATCCTAAATGCTCTATCCAAAGAATGGGATGCCAAAACCATTGCTATAGAGGAAGCCAAGAATTTAAATTTAATGCCTATTGAATCACTAATCAATTCTCTTACATCTTATGAACTCAAGTTAAAGACCAAGCTGTCTCAAGATCAAGAAGCAAGGCCAAGAAGGAGCATTGGACTCTAAAGACCTCTCAAGAGGAAGATGAAAATAGCTCCATCAATCTAGAAGATGAAGATCTTGATGAAGGAGATCTTGCACTCATCACCAAAGGATTTTTCTTAAACATTCCATCAACAAACGAAGAATGAGAAGAGGCGGAGCTACAAACTCAAATAATTTCAAAGGGAAGTCAAGGCTTGAAATGAAGAAGCAAAACGAAAAATGCAATTCGGTCAACTCGGTCATTTTGCAAATGAGTGTCCTTCCAAGAAAAAGAAGGAAGGAAGAAAACCGAGATTCAATAACTTTCAAATCACATGGGATGATTGCAACTCCGAAGGAGAAATTGAAGAAGAAATGGAGTCGGCACAAATGGCCTTTATGGCCATTGGAGATCATGAGGTAAATTCTAACTATGACTCCAACAATGAAAATGATGAAGATGATCTTGAAGCTTTCATTTTGAAATTGCATGATAGTTTAAAGGAATCATATGCTAGAAATAAGGAGTTAGTGATAAAAAGTCAAATGCTTTATTGAATGCTAACTCTAAACTTGTCAATGAAAACAATAGGCTATCACAAGAAAATCGTGATTTGAAGAAAAGAATGCATGTGAGATCAAAGGTCAAGGAAGAACAAGCCTCCTTGAAGAAAAGAATGGATGATTTGAATGCTTTCTTGACTAAAAAGAAAGAAAATGTTGTTGATTTAAAAAGAAATAGAAATGTAATAATCAACAAAAATTTTGTTACGTTTAGAAGGGATGAATTATGTATTGTAAAACCAAAATCATCTTTATATGGAACATCTAAATATTACTTGCAGATATTGCCAACAACATGGACATGTTAAGAATATGTGTTATGTCAGAAGAACGAAAAACTTGGAATGAAAGTTGCATGGATTGAAAGCAATTTCACTAACTCAAATGGACCCAAGAAAACATGGGTACCAAAAGTTATCAATTGATTTATTGTGTAGGTACTTAACATCACCAACAATGCTAAGTGGTTCATAGCTCCATAGTGGATGTTCAAGGCACATGACGGGTGATGCTTCTCTCTTCACAAATCTCACATCCAAAAACAGTGGAAAAGTCACTTTTGGAGACAACAATAAAGCAAAATCAATCGGCATTGGTGATATAGGTAAAAATGGTGAAACCTTGATTAAGAATGTGCTTCTTGTTGATAATTTGAACTATAATTTATTAAGTGTTAGTCAACTTTGTGACAAAAATTTATATGTATTTTTTACCAAGCATGAATGTCTTATCCTTGATAAAAATCATGTTGTCTTATTCAAGGGCACTAGGCACAATGATGTGTATGTGATTCATCTTGATAAAATTAGCAATAGCAATGTAAAATGTCTTACCGCTTCCATAGATGATCCATGGCTTTGGCATAGAAGACTTTGTCATTTTAATATGGATTTGATTGAAAAACTTGCCAAGAAAGATTTGGTAAGAGGTTTGCAAAAATTGAAATTTTTGAAAAATAAAATTTGTGATGCATGCCAATCCAATTGGTAAACAAGTCAAAGTTTCTTTTAAACCAAAGAATTTTGTGTCTACTCATAAACCTTTAGAATTGTTGCATTTAGACTTATTTGGACCTATTCAATATGCTAGTCTAGGTGGTTGCAAATATGCATTTGTTATCGTAGATGACTATTCTAGGTTCACTTGGGTATTATTTCTTGTTCACAAAAATGAAGCATCTGAAAAATTTGTAAAATTGTTTTCCAAAATTCAAAACTTATTGGATACAAAAATTGTCCGTCTAAGGAGTGACAATGGTGCCGAATTTAAATTTGGGGGTTTTCCCGACTTTTGTGATCACAACGGTATCTTTCATAACAAAATGGTGTTGTTGAAAGGAAAAGTAGGACTCTTCAAGAAACCGCTAGAAATATGATTAGTGAATGTGACTTACCACAATACTTTTGGGCCGAAGCGGTTAACACGGCTTGTTATGTTATGAGTTTTATTAAGATCCTCTTTAAATAAAACTCCTTATGAACTCATTTTTTGTAGAAAACCCGTTGTGAGCTATTTCAAAGTTTTTGGTTGCAAATGCATTATTTTAAAAATCAAAGAAAACCTTGGAAAATTTGACAAAAAAATTGGATGAAGGAATTTTTCTAGGATATTCTAGTGACAAGAAAGCATACCGAATTTACAATAGAAGAACGCTTTTGATTGAAGAAGTTGTGCATGTTACATTTGATGAAACTAATGATGTTATCTCAAAGAATTTATGTGAAGATGAAGATGTAGGTATTTTAAAGGAGCTCAAAAAGCTCGTTATTTATGAAGATCATGAAGAGATTACATCAAGCGTTGATGTCAACAACCATCAAATTGATGATGAAAAGAATGAGGATGCCCAAAATGATCTTCCGAAAGCTTGGAGATTCGTCTCTAGCCATCCTCAAGATTTAATCATAGGTGATCTATCCGATGGGGTAACTACTCATTCTCATAAACCTTTGAATATTAATTGTGCATTACTCTCTCACATTGAACCTACAACATATAGATGTTGCTTTGAGTGATGAATCTTGGGTTAAAGCTATGCAAGATGAACTTAGTCAATTTGAGAAAAATAATGTATGGACCTTAGTTGAAAGACCTTCTTCTCATCCCGTTATTGGTACTAAATGGGTTTTTAGAAACAAATTAAATGACAAAGGTGAAATCATAAGAAACAAAGCTAGACTTGTTGCAAAAGGTTATGCTAAAGAAGAAGGTGTGAAACCCAGTATTTTTCTAGCCTTGTTCTTTGATTTTTAACTGGTTTAAAATGTTTTTCATATTATTTTTAGTCATAAAGTACTTCAACTTATTCGTTTTTCAATTCGGCAAATTTTTCGGTTTACGCGATTTCGGTTCCGGCGGGTAAACGGGTCAAAAAAATTGGACTAAATGTATTTAGTGCATTGTGGTGTGTGAGGGTTGTTTGATGGCTGATTTATTCAGAAAAGAATGATAATTTAGTAGCAAAAATTAGTTTTTGGGTCAAATAGTCAACTTGGAGACTATTTGGTCAACTTGGTACTATTTGGGTCAACCTTGGAATTTCTTTTTAAGTCTTCTTCTTGTTGTTTTTCTTCCTTATTTTCTCCAGCAGCTGGCCGAACTCCCTTCTCCATTTTTCCCCCAAAATTTTCTTGGATTTCAAGTAGAATTCATTTGGAAGGTAAGATTTTATGTATATAAACACAGCTATGGCTTATGGGCTTTATGATTCACATATTAATTTCAAGTTTTAAAGAATCCTCTTAAAACCTGTCTCTTATACACTTCTAGACAATTATAATAGACCTTCTATCGTATTTTGTAAGGTTGTTTTTAGTGTTTTGGAGGTTGGGAAGTACATTGGGGTTGATTTTTAACAACTTTCCACGGTTAGATTTCATATTTTAAGATTATGATTTAGGGTTTGTCTTCCATATGTGGCCCTAAAGTGTTATGCTATGAATGCTTATGTCTATGCACATAATGATGTTTTAAGAGTGTTTTAAGGTTAGTTTGGATAGGAATTCGAGACTTGAAACCAAGTGGAATTGATTTCCCTTCATTTTGTAAGTAAGCGGAAGTTTGGCGCAACTAGGATAATTTGGATAATTGGTTATGTTTGAATGGATTTTGTGGGTAACATAGATTCTCTTCCACTTGTATTTTGTTTAATGACTTTCGAAATATATTTGAAGGGATTTTGTGGGTAACATAGATTCTCTTTCACTTGTATTTTGTTTAATGACTTTCGAAATATATTTGAATGGATTTTGTGGGTAACATAAACTCTCTTCCACTTGTATTTTGTTTAATGACTTTCGAAATATATTTGATACACATTTTGTGGGTAACATAAACTCTCTTCCACTTGTATTTTGTTTAATGACTTTCGAAATATATTTGAATGGATTTTGTGGGTAACATAAATCCTCTTCCACTTGTATTTTGTTTAACGACTTTCGAAATATGTTTGGATGAATTTTAAAATGTGTATGATGTTTGGAACTGCACTTTTACCAAGTTTTGGAATTACAATGCAAAATTGTGTTAACCGCTTCCAAAGAACCGGATTGAAACTATACTTGGATTTGTTAGCTATGCTTTAGCATACTATGTTTTGAAATGATTTGATCTGTTTGGCTATGTTTTGGACATACCTTTGAGCCTAAAAGATACTCATGCTATTTTATTATATTCTGGATTGAAACTGTACTTGGATTTGTTCGCTAATGCTTTAGCATATTATGTTTTGAAATGATTGGATCTTTTTGGCTATGTTTTGGACATACCTTTGAACCTAAAAGATACTCATGCTATTTTATTATATTCCGGATTGAAACTGTACTTGAATTGTTAGCTATGCTGTAGCATACTATGTTTTGGAAATGCCTGACGTTTAAATGGCATGAGACATTTTAGAAACTGCTTTATGACTATGGTTTTCATAAATGTTATTATCTTTATGTTTTCTTTTTATTGAAATGCTTGGCCCCATTTGAAGAGCTTTTATGATATCCACTGAGCTAGTTATGCTCACCCCACGTGACTTATAATCATTTCATTAGGTGCTCGTTTTACACATCTAGATGTGTATAAGAGACAGTCGCCTGTCTCTTATACACATCTAGATGTGTATAGGACTCTGCGGATAATCTTCCAAGCTTCTCTTTTGTTTGGAGAGGGATAGTGTATTAGATAGGTTTTGTATTGATGAACTTTATTTTTTGTTGTAGCATCTTTTTGCACTAAGAAGAAATTTTGTAATTCGTATTTTTGTGTAAAATGAAATATTCGGTTTTATAGTTAAGAAATGGTTTGATGGTTCTATTACATTGCGGTTAAGTTTGTTGTTCTGTTCTCTGTATACACGCTTAGTCCGGTGTACCATTAGCGCGGCGTGTTACGGTCCCGTTTTTTGGGGCGTGAACTTAGTCAATTTGAGAAAAATAATGTATGGACCTTAGTTGAAAGACCTTCTTCTCATCCCGTTATTGGTACTAAATGGGTTTTTAGAAACAAATTAAATGACAAAGGTGAAATCATAAGAAACAAAGCTAGACTTGTTGCAAAAGGTTATGCTAAAGAAGAAGGTATTGACTTTGATGAAACCTTTGCACAGTGGCTAGATTAGAATCCATTCGCATGTTTCTTGCATTTGCATGTTTCAATAATTTCAAATTATTTCAAATGGATGTCAAAAGTGCTTTTTTAAATGGTTTTATCGACCAAGAAGTTTTTGTCGAACAACCTCCTGGCTTTGAAAATAAAAATCTTCCAAATTATGTTTTCAAACTCTCCAAAGCTTTATATGGTTTGAAACAAGCTCCAAGAGTTTGGTATGAAAGATTAAGTGGGTTCTTGATAGAAAATGGATTCAAAAGAGGTGTAGTTGACACAACTCTTTTTACAAAAACGGATTCAAATGGTTTGTTAATGTCGAATTTATGTTGATGATATTATTTTTGGAGCATCTAATGAAAGTTTGTGTAAGGATTTTTCACATTTAATGCAAGAAGAGTTTGAGATGAGTATGATGGGCAAGTTGCAATTTTTCCTCGGATTACAAGTTCATCAAACTAAGGAAGGAACGTTTATTACACAAATCAAGTACACAAGAGAGCTGCTCAAACGATTTGGAATGGAAGATTGCAAACAAGTTGGCACGCCAATGTGCACTTCAACCAAACTTACAAAAGACGAAGAAGGTAATAGTGTTGATGAAAAACACTATAGAGGTATGAACTATCGGTAGTCTACTTTACTTAACTGCCAGTAGACCAGATATCATGTTTGCTGTTTGTTTATGTGCTAGATTTCAATCTTGCCCTAAAGAATCGCATTTGATAGCTATTAAAAGGATTTTTAGATACCTAAAGGGTTCGATGGATTTTGGTCTATGGTATCCAAAGTCCTCTACATTTGACTTGATTAGTTATTCTGATGCCGACTTTGCTGGATGTCAAATTGATAGAAAAAGTACAAGTGGTATGTGTTATTTTCTGGGAAATTGTCTTGTATCTTGGTTTAGCAAAAAACAAAATTCTATTTCTCTTTCTACGGCTGAAGACGAATACATTGCTTCTGGAAATTGTTGTGCTCAACTTCTTTGGATGAATACATAATCTGAGTCAAATGTAGAGGACTTTTGATACCAATCTAAAATCTGTCTCTTATACACATGCAACTAATCTCACAAAAAATCCTGTTATGCACTCTAGATGTGTAAACACATTGATGTTAAGCAAGTTTCATTAGAAAAAAACGACCTCGTTTGTAAAAAAGAAATTCGTGTTGATTTTGTGCCTACTTCAGATCAATTAGCTGATATTTTTACAAAACCCTTAGCTCTAGATTGCTTTGAATTGCTCAGAAAATGTTTGGGGATTTTATAGAAAAATTTGGCATAGGTTCATAGTTCGAACGCACTTCTTCGTCCGAACAACTTTTCTTTCGGACGCTCTGGATCGTCCGAAAGCTTCTGTTACTTCTCGGACAATCATAATCGTCCGAACATTAATCTTTTTTTTACCAAACTCTCTGGAAATCTTCTGGACGCACACCATCGTCCGAAAGAACTTCGGACGCATTAGCTCCTCCCTCAGCCCTATAATTCTTCGGCTTTCGGACGATTCGTCGAACGCATACCAAACGTTCGGCCGTCCGAAAGGTGCCCCTGTTTGATTAAAACCGTCCATCTTCCCCATTTCGGACTTACCACCTCCCCCGAAAACCCTCTAGGCGAAAATTGTCTCTCCATCATCCCCTTCAAATTCCCACTCTCTCTTCCAAAATTGATTGGAAAATTGTCCTACCCAAAGCCCTTCTCACCTAAATCACATCCAATTTCCCCCATTCACCATCTCATATCCTCAAATTCTCACCAATCCTCAAAAATTTCAATATTCTCTTCTTTTCTTTTTCTTCCATAACAATGGTGAAATCTCGCAGAGATTCCTCTACAGCGAATCGGGGTCGAAAAACTAACTTAAGGCCTCCAGAAGATTGAGAATCATCAGATTAATCCTCAAGTCTCCACCAAGAACAATCTTATCAAAATTTATGAATGCCAAGGCATCAGAACAGTATACGTCTCTTTTAAGTAAATCTATAGTTTTGGCTTCCGAGACCTGTTTTAAATGGTGTTAAAAATAGCCCTGATTTCATCGATATCAAATTCATTTCTCGTGTTAACAGCACCGATCTTGAGATTTCATCAAACATCATTAACACCATTTTTGAATGTGAAGTCTCAAACCCCAGTGATTTTTCCTATTTCTTTTCGTTAGACAAATGGCCTGCTGATGATACTCAATTTGATATCGATGAAATCAGGGCTATTTTTAACACCATTTAAAACAGGTCTCGGAAGCCAAAACTATATTACTCGCTCCAGAACTCAATATTCTGTACACTCTTGTCACAAATCTGTTATTGCCAACTGACGGGCATCGTACTAAGCCAGGAAAAATGCAACTTTACTTATTTTTTTGTGTTTTCAAGGGTATTCCTCTTGATTTTGGGTATCTTTTTTGTTCCCTATGGGAACTCTTTCTCACTGATACCCGAAAATATATTCCTTTTGGCAAATTTCTCACCAAAATTTTTGATTTCCTCAACATTCCTTTCAGCGAAAGCAAGCAATATCCTCCTTATTTTAACAAATCATACATTGAATCCAAAGGCCTTCGTTTTTTCAACGATCAATGGCTAACTAAGGCAGCCTTTGATATTGCACAGTCACAATCTCATGCTTCCACTTCTGATTTTGCTATTCCTCATTCTCCTACTCCTCAACCACCTCCACTTACATCTGAACCATCTCTTTCACATATCTGTGGACTTCTCACCTCTCTGAGCACTCAAGTCAGTTCATTTCAACGTCGCACAAATCGTAAGTTAAAGCGACTTGAAACTCTTCAAATGATTCTCCAAGAGGCACTCAGCCTTGGCATGTTTGCTTCGGCTCAGGTTCAATTTGCTAATCTTTAGTCCCAATATCCACTTGAGTCATCTTCCGACAGTGATGAACCTGAAGATGGAAATACCTGTGAAGACAATGCAGAAGCTGCTCAAGGAGCTGCCGATGACGATGACGATGATGATGAGGATGTTGACAACACGTTTGACTTCATCATGCAACGTCGCACCGGAGAGGAGGATGACAGTGAAGCCACTGCTGAAGATGAAGTCACTGCATCCTGAAGATGCTCCATCCAAACGACAAAAGACTGAAAAGCGCTCCAAGAAGCGCAATGACTCATATTAGTTCTTTTCACATTTGTATTTTGTTTTCAGCAGTTCTTTGTTTGTTAGAATCTTTCAGCATTTCTTTTGGTTTTCAGAATTTCTGTGACTTGGCTGTGTATTTCTTTGACTCTAGCATTGATTAAACTTTTCAGTTCGATGTATGAAACTTGAAATTCATATTTACCAATAATGATATCATGGTCTAAGGGGCAGTCTTAAGTAAAGTAGACTAAAGGGATCCTGTCTTCTCAATAATATCCAGCAGCAATGTGATTCAGAATAACTAATATCTTGTATAGGACAAATTGATTAGTCATATCCAATTGTTTTTACATAAAGGTTTGTCATTATCAAAAAGGGGGAGATTGATGTTTTCCAAACCTTATTTTGATGATGACATAAACACTTAACTCTGTAAAACAAGCTTTTGCAGGAACAGATCTTTCGGAAGCACAGAACCGTCCGAACTAGGTCAAAACTCCTCGGACGCATTGCATCGTCCGAACAAACTGGCAGAAAGAATGGAATCCTACTGCCTCTCTTTCGCCGCTCAAGACCGTCCGAAACCTCTGTCGGACGAAGGAACGGACGCATGCACGGACGTCCGAACATCACCCGTCATGTGCCTTGAACATCCAAATATCTCATGCCTCAGACGCATTCAATACGTCTCGGACGTCCGAAACCCCAACGGCTATTTTTTGTGCATTTATTATTTAGCCGTTAGGAAGTAGTTGAAACCACTATTTATTTTTCTTATAAATAGATGATCTAGAAACCTAAAAAATCCATCTAATACATTGAATACAAGCCTTAGAAAAGAGCAATTTGAGTGCAAATTGACTATAAACATTTGTTGTATTAGTGTGCAAATTGTGAGTGATATTCAACTTTGAGTGGAGTGATAATCTTGTAT
Organism: Cinchona pubescens; assembly: GCA_025175665.1. Lineage (NCBI taxonomy): Eukaryota > Viridiplantae > Streptophyta > Magnoliopsida > Gentianales > Rubiaceae > Cinchona > Cinchona pubescens. Next base: position 398,537 of record JANKKI010000471.1, read on the forward strand.
GAAAGTGTAATTTTGGATTGACTCACGTAAATACTTCACATATTATATAGTATTAAAAATTTCTTGAGAGATTTCTTAATTGTTCTAAGTACATTCACGATTCATAAAGTATGATGTCAATTTTGGTGGTGTTTATGTGTTTATGTGTTAATAGATTTCTTTTAATTTTTGTTTTGTTCAGGAGTAGCAAAACGCTAAGTTTGGGGGTTTGATAAATCTAGTAAACTAGAGTTATTTTCCTCTAAATTGTGGCATTTTGATAGCTTAAATCCCGAACTTTAGGTACTTAATTGAAAGTTTAAGTTAATTTCTTTCATACATGTTTATATTTTTGTTCTTATTAAAGATGATAAGTTTTTAATAAAATTTTAGCTTAGTTAATTGCTTAATTGTGTTAATATTATGCAGGTTAAGAATCAGAGGTTGGAAGCTGGGATGGACAAAGCTCAGAGGATCGAATTGCAATTATCAAAGAATAGAAGGATTGCTGGGAGGAGAGTCAAGATCGTGATCTGGAATTCTCCATATCGCGATCTGGATTCGGGAAAATCACCAAAATGTTTAGCAAGTCGAGATCGCAATCGATCTCAAATTCCTAGATCACGATCTTGACTCGCTGGTGGATAAGTTATGAGGGCAAATTTGTAATCTTTCAGCACACAATTCCTAATCTTTGATTAAATGTATTGTTATACTATTTAATCTACTTAAGAAAATTGTGATACGAAAAAGTAGGATTATACAGATAGTTAGCATATTGTTAGGATAGATTAGGATAGCTTGAACTTCAAGTCTCTTCTTTAATAAAAATTTCTCTTTAATTGTCTTTTAGATCTAGTTTTCATTTCTTAGCAAGTTTAAATTTTGATTAGATAATTGTAGTGGGTTAATCATTAGCTTTAAGTAGATATAATTTTTACTTGCTTTTAATTTAATTTAGTGGAAATTTCTTTGCTTGCAAGCTAGGGTTTAATAGAAAAATTAGGGTTCTTGTTTATTTCTTGCTTTCTAGTTAAAAATCCTTAATTCCTTGCATTAATTTCTAGTTAATTTTTAGTGGGCTTTATTTATTATCATCAAAAATAAAGCCAAAAAATTTTAGATTTCAATTTTGACTTGTTCCAATTTTTAGTATAGAAATGGATGCTTTTAATCTTCAAGGTTCTTATTTGTAGTCTTTTAATTAGGTACGTTGCTTACTTTTTAATTTTAATCTTATTTTGGTCGATTTAGGGAAAATCGAGTACTTTTAGTTAATTGCTTTTGTTAGAATTTAGTGGCTAGTCTCTTAATTTCATAATTGCTTTGCTTTCCTTACTTGTGAAAGTAGATAATGTAGTTTAATTTGGTCTTGTTTATTTGAGTTTAAATATGAATTTGATTAGTGTAGTTTCATCTCTCACTCATTGATTCTTGCTTAAGTATGCAAATACCCGTATATCTCGGTATTTACCTTCCAACAATCCTAGTGGGAACGATCCCTACTACCCTTATTGCTACTTAACAACTGTATACTTGCGGAATGGCACCTACTTAGTTGTAGGAGATAGGTGTTTTCTAAATATTTTAACTAGGTGTTGTAAAGAGCATAGTAGTTGTGCCATTCCCTCCTTAACACCACAATTAAATCATTAATACAACAAAACCTATAAACTACTAACCACAAATGCTAACATAAAACACTAAAAATCAGGAATAAACTTACACAATTTAAACACAATCAAAGCATTAAAATATCTCTAATTATAGAGTTCATAAAATATGTTTTGCATAAATTGGAATAATTGTGAAAACTTTTTGATTGAGCACAATGCTTAGTAGTTTGAAAGCTTTGTTGATGATTGAATCACTATTTTTGGTAAAGATGAAAAATTAGAATGTTTGGTTTGAATATTTCAATTGTCATATACTATTTGAAGTCATTGAGAGGTCATCTAATCATTCAAAGTGCATCCAGTTATTACCTATTATGTGTTACTTTGGTGGTGTTTGTCATTTCCACGTGTTTATTGTTTCTTTTTCTTTCTTGTTTTGCTTGGGACTAGCAAAACGTTAGCTTCGGGGGTGTGATAACTCTAGGAAACTAGAGTTATTTTACTTGTTTATTAACTATAGTAATTTGGTAGTATTATCCCGGCTTTTGTGCCTAATTAGGTGTTTTCATCTAATTGTTTTGCATTAGCATTTCCATTTTGTACATATTAAGATATTAGTATTAGTTGTATGATATTTCTAGTATAACATTATTACTTATTAAGTTTAATGTGTTTGCAAGTTTGGAATGGAAGGACTAAAGCCAAACTTTGAAAGAATCAAACTTGCAAAGTGCAAAGAAGGAAGTTCAAGACTTGTGCTGGAAGGAGCTCCAGATTGCAATGTCAAAATTTTGCAAAGGATTTGAGATCGCAATATCAAGGTAAAAGTCGAAGGTTTTTTCAATCCAAACCACCGTATCAAACCAAGTACAAAAGTTTGATACCGCGATCTCAATTCCTGGACTGTACTAAAAGGGAGAGAATGTAATTTTATGTTGTAGCTTTATTTTAAATTCACCCTTATAAAGTGCTAGAGGACATATAGTGGTAGTGAAATAGGTAATTTTAGGAGTAGACTCTTTAGAAAACTTTCTTCCTCTCCAAGCTTCCTTAGATTAGTAAACTTTCTCTTTAATCTACTCTCTAATTAAAGTTTAATCTTTTCGCAAGTTTCAATCTTTCTTAGCTTAATTTAGTGGACTTTTCATTAGCCTCAATTAGATATAAAATTTGCTGGTTTTAATTTAATTTTCTCCAGGTAAACTAAAACCTTAGTTTAAATAGTAAGTTTTTGTATTCTTGTTAATTTGAGTATTCTTAGCTTAATCCTTGCTTTCCTGTTCTCTTGTTTAGTTTAATCTAGTGGGTTATATTTTATATTCATTTTCAACTTAAAATTTCTAGTTTTTAATAACTCTTTCTTTTTATTTCTAGTAAGCTTAATTTTAGTAAGAAAATGGTGTTTTCTAATTTCACATGCTTTATTATTGTTTTCTTAGTTCAAATTAGGTTATTTTCTTTCATGCTTCAATTACGTTCCTTCTTTTTTTTCCCGAATGTCAGAAGAGAATTACGTTCCTCTTATACATAAGTGTAGTTAAAAAGTGCTAGTTGTTATTGGCTTTATGTAGATTAGTTTAATTAAGTTCTTAGTTGTTACTTGTTTACTTGCTTTACTTACTTTTCTAGTTTTAGTTGGGATAATTAGTAGTTTTTCATTGCCTTATTAGTCTTATTTCCTAGTAGTTAATCTCAAAGCTCAAATTATTGCTTGTCCAAATAGTACTCATACAACTCAAGTCTAGTAATTGCCAACAAAGAATCCTTGTGGGAACGATACTCCTTATCGCTACCTATCTATCTACCTCGTATCCTTGCAGACGTGCAAATAATGGTTTGGTGTTGAAAGAGTTATTTATTACTTGTGTTATTGAAAATTGCATTACCATTTCTAAATTACAGAACTATCTTTATCGTGCTGACCACATATGGGGTATTTATAGGCTCTATTGCATGGGTCAAGATGCTGATATTTTGCAAGTGCAGAGCTTGATTTGTCATGCACAAAAAATCCTCGATGCAACCGTACTTCCCTTATGTTCATCGGTTCGCCATGGCCAACGCTCACTTGTCGTAGCCAACTTGATGTTAGATTCTTTCACCTCTAAATCACTCGTCGTGACCATTGTTGCTTATAACTAACAACCAGCCAAAGTTTCCTCAATCATCAGTCTTCTTAGTAGCTTGAACTAGACTCCTTTTGCCTCGACCAAAATTGGTTAACTTCTTAGTTTCTTAACTTCATTTCTAGCAAAACCTCCATCCTTAGCCTCTCCTACACAATAAGCAACATGATTTTATCTAGAATACGAAATTAACCAACAATTTAATCTAATAACAATAAAAATAAATCACAAATATAAATTGAAACAAACCCTAATTTGCATAAGACTTGGTGCTATTTATGTCCAATTAAGAGTGAAAAAAATCCACTTTTGTGGAGTTATTACAGTCCCAACCTAACCTGTCATTAGTCCCTAGCAATAGTCCCTAGCAATGATAAAACAATAGATACAACAAACATACAACTCAAATCTACAGACTAGTCAAACAATTTCATTAGTATTGCAATGATAGTAACAAATGCCAAATCGAATATAAAAGAGATACGCCAATTCGATCACCAATCCAAATGTAACATAAAAAGAGCAAATGAACTTTCAAAACAAGGTAATGTGATGATCACATGGATCAATTTATACTAACTTCAAGGCTTATCAAGGAACACCCGACTCAAGCATTACATTTTCGTTCCCTCACTTGCAAGTAAGAACCAAATCTAATCTAAGTATCAAGTAGGAATTTGTTAAGCTTTTAATGTAAAGCTAAGGTGACCAGGTAGGATAAAACTAGCTCAAATTACCTTAGACATTCCAAGTTAATGTTGAATACCAATCCCCCTAAGTAAACCCGTGCACATCGCATTAGACATCGGGAAGAGTAAATGCTATCGGGAAATAGGGACCATGGATCATACATTATTTTGTTTAGGAGTTTTACCCACATGACTCGGGTCATACCTTTTAATCTTTTAAAAAATAGGATACCAACTTAAACAAACTTTTCCCTTTTCTTTTTTGTACTCTTCATTTTTTGTTTCTCCTTTTTATGTTTCTTTCTTTTCTTCTTTTCTTCCTTTCTCACACCTATTATTCTCATTAACATCACCGACACTTTCTTGCCCTGCAGAATAATTCCTTTTTTACAGAAGGAGAACTCAAAGAAATCTAAAGGTGATAAATAATGAAAGTAAAGAAAACAATAAAAATGTGGATACAAGGTTGAATTATAATGTCTAACAAAGAAATAGCTCTCTAAGATAGAAATGGACTCTAAAAACTAAAACAGATGGTTTTCCATTTAGCTCAAATGATGCAAAAAAGGCTCAACTAAAAAATAGGCTACAGATAATCCAAATCTAATGTGTTAGGCTAAACCCTAAGAATCGATATAAATTCTCTCTAAGCAATGACAATCCTTAGGACACAAATTTTACTAAAACAACACATGTTGTGTACATGTAGGGTCAACAAACGAAGAACCGCTTGCATTACATGTATATGTTCACACTTATACCCAATTGACAATTGAGACATATTTAAATTAGATTCACATTCAAGAACTTAATTATGCAAGCTCGAGTTGTCTGCTACAACTAGCAAAAATTACTAACAATTAACTACTAATATGATTTAAAGTTATACTCCTCCAAATTCCCAATAAAAAATTCCTAACTACAAACAACAACACCATCTTCAATCCCAACAAACAAAGAAGCATGAGTAAATAAAAATATTAGTTCAAAAAAATTCTCTCAAACTTAGGCCTTAGGATTATCACCCCCTCACCGTCATAGGCAAGGGAAATCCTCCCTCCCCCTTGAAATAAAAAGTAAGTAGTCAATGTTGAGAAAGAAAGCTACAACCATGATCTATGTTCATTTTTGCCGTTACCCCGAGATTGTTGACTCTATGGTAGAGGTTGTGGATTAACCTTCTGCCGTGAAATAAGGTTATCAAGGGGTACTTTCAAAAAGTATCAAGACAACCACAACTCTAGCTCTGGTCCCATCCCATCCAGGATCTCCTTTCCAAATGGCTCTAATATCCAACCTGGTAGTAGTGGCATCGATAGACATCAAGGTGTGCACTCTAATCACTCCATGGACATCCGCTGCATCTTTTAAGAAATCTTTACACACTGCGTCCGCCACATGTTGCTGCACGAAATACGTATAGCCTTGCTCTAGCTGCTCCATTCACTACCCTGTATTCAATGGTCAAGACGGTAGAGACTGAGTAACAATTCTCTTAGCAACTCCATAGCTATCCTAGGTAGTACCAATTGTATCAACAAAGTGCCCCTCAATCGATGGCTACAATTGAATACATAGTCTTTTGCCTCGCCATCACTCCAGACCACACCTGCTTGCAAACACAACCCAATGATGATACATAGAAAACCTAAACCACCTTAAGTCCTTTTGGATAGAGAAACTGTCTCATTGGCAATTATCTTTCCCGCATTGATAGACTTATAGTCATAATGGAATAAATTATGTAAACTCAGTCCAAACGTAACATCACTATGATTGAATGTAGAAATGAGGTTTGCATACACGTAATATAGACTAACCTTATTCTAAGGGTCATGAAAATCCTAAACAACCAAATTAGGCTCCCAAAAGTGCTATATTTCCAAGCCTCTTGGCTATAACATAAAACTCTATTTACATCCTTTTTTTCTTGGCTTTTTTAAATCGTAAAACCCAGGATCCTCAAATTCTAGAGTTTTTAGAAGATCAAAAATGTCATCAAATTCATGGCTTGGGACTTGGGTACTGAACTCTCTAACTAGCGGTAGAAGTCTCGGCTCTTTTTTCTTGCAAAAGTCCCCCCATAACCTCTCATCTACTATGTCCCCATAGTGCTTCTCTATGACGGTACCTCCTCCAATCAACTGCTAAATCAAACCCCTTCTCTAGTATTAAAGGCAGTGAAATTGGGAATTATATCTCTCGAACCTCTCATAGGTGATTTTTTTATCAAACGCTATTGGTTCTTTCGAGGCTACGAGAATGAAGAGCCTCATCAGTCTTGGCCCATTTGTACCCATAATTCAAGTTCAACTAAAAATTAACTGAATCAACCAACAATCACGTCTCAAACTAACAAATTAATAAACAATTAACAACATAATCTACAATTCATCCGAATATGTAAGCATTGGCCAACTAATCAGTATTCCAAGATTCTCAAAGCACTATTCAAGAAAGATTATAAGAATAGCTAAGATTTGCAAACCAAATCATAAGGCAACAACTTAAAATATCAAGATACCCAAAGTAAACCCCATTTTTCACCTTTCATTATGGATTGATAAAAGAAATCATGGTGAACCCCAAGAAAAATTGCATCTTTAACTTTTTAAGCAAATCCCTAATAATCCATGAAGTTTTGCCCTTAATTCCTAAAATTGAGTTGGAAGTTGTAATGGTGGAGATTGGCAACTTTGTGTTAGACTTGTGCTTGGATAGAAAAGAAGTTTGGGTTTGAAAAGAGAAAAGTGAGAAAGAATAAGGGTTAGATTTTAACCCTTTTTTAGTTCATGAACTAGAACTCTGGCCGTGGCTATAGGTCTTTAGTCGTGGCCACAAACTGTGTTAATGTTAAAAGAATCTGACCAGGCTGTTATTCGTTGCAGCTAAAACTAATTTGATTGCGACAAGAGATAGGTACTTGAAATTTGAAACTTAAATTCGTTAGCTTCGACATGGAGATATGCACTTCTATGACCAATATCCGATAACCCCAGGAAACTAGGTTTTTCCATTGCTGAATTTAAATGATTTTTGTCACGATTTTGAGTAATTTTATGTTTATGCGTTTTCATGCATTTCTATTGTATGTGTTTGACGTATGTTTTAGCGTTTAATTAGTGTTATTTAGGTTACACATTTTTATGTTCAGATTTAAAATTAGGGTTTTAACCTAATTCCTTTCAAAATTAGGATTTTATGTGAGCTTGTACTTGATTGATCTTTCCAATGTTTGAACTCACGTTACTTAGTGTTTGTGTTTAATCAATTCATTTCAAACTCCATTAATGTGTTTTTATGTGTGTTAGGGTTTTGGAGGTCACAGAGCAAAACTAGACGCAAAGCGAAGCAAAATTGGAGGATCATATAGCTTGGCAGGTAGCTCAATGCCGACAAGCTTCCCATGCCTGCACAACTTGCCACCAGCGAGCTTGACCAGGAAGGCACGATTTGGCCAATTTTCAACCTTTCTTCAAGGGCAATTTCGTTCTAACCCCCCAACCCTAACCCTACTAAATATATATTTTGCGGGCTGACCTGAGAGACCCTAACCCTTTTATTTACCTTTTTTTTTTATTCCTTCTAACTTGGGGAGGAAATTTAGCCTTTCTTTGCTATTTTCTTTCTCGTTGTTCTTCCAATGTTCTAGCTTTATTCTACTACTTTTAAGACTTTATTTATGTTTATTGAATTCTTTTAATGTGTAGTTTCATTCTTTCTCAGTTTATAAAGCTTTCATTTCTTTCTCAATTTATAAAGCTTTCATTTAATGTACTTCATTTATTGCTTCCATTAAATTCTTCCTTTATGAGATTTCTTTATTTTCATGCTTAGCTTAGATTTACTGGTTTTACTATGCTTTCTTATAGTTAATATGTTCTAATTAGTCAAGGGTTAGGGTTTTGCGATGCCAATTTCATATGGGTAGAGGATAATGGATTGATTAGGTCGTAAAATGGACTAATTAGACAATATTAATGGGCTTAAGAGTTAATTAGAGGAATTGATCACTCCACTAGTTAATATGGGTTTATTGAGGGGATATGGGAATTGAACCTCCATTATAGACCTAGAATAGTGTTAGATTAGGGTAAGAATCCGATCTTGGCCAACTAAATCACCGAGTTGACTGCTAGAATTTAATGGGTAAATAATCAAATTTGGTTAGCTTAAGGTGTAGGAGGGATCCACACTTATGTTAATTAAATTGATAGACTTAATTTATGAGGGATACAGATTAGGCTACAAATGAGAATCAACCTCTAATTGGCACATATGACCACTTAATAGATCTAATTAACAGAAAACCAAGAAATTGGGTAACATAAACTCTAACCACCCCTTCCTTATTGTCTTTTAGTGTAAACCCTAGTTTAGTTAAACTCCTTTCTTTAGTGAAACCCTTCAAGTGACATTCCAACCAAATAATTGATAATTCCAGACCATTCCTTGGGAGAATGATCCCTACTTCCACTAGCTACTATTTCACACTGTATACTCTAGTTTGTAATCTAGTTAAGTTACTTGAATTTGGTGTTTTATTTATAACTTGATGTTGGTATCTCTTTATACGTAACAAGTTTTTGGAGCCATTGTTGGGGAATGGTTGTCAACATTGATATAATTTGGTTAGAATATTAGTTTGACATTTATTTTATTATATAATTGTTGCATCTACTTCAAAACCGAAACAGATTTTTCATTTTGTATAGTTGAGTCTCTCATCATTTTCAAAATCCAAAAAGATTTTTACTTTGCTAGTTTGCTTATCTTACGTTGAAAAATCCAAAAAGATGAAAATTTCACTTGATGGGTAGTTTAGACTAGTTGGTAGTCTAAATTTTACGATTTTTTCTTGCTTTTAGTGTTTTAGTTCTTTTACTTGTTTTTATTGTTTTTAGTGTTGATTTTCTAAGAACATGCAAGGAATGAATTTGAGTGATTCATGCCAAAGATATTATCATTCTTATGTTGATAGAGGTTAACCAATGAGCATGTTGCTTGTAATTACTCATCGTACCCTTATGATTATCAAATGGGATAGTTTACCCATCCAAATTCTTATAAGAGCTATCAAGATTATCCTATTTCTTTTACTACACCTATAGAGCCTATCTATGAATTCTATGGTTGTGACTACACCCAACCACAATCAACCAGAAGAAAGGATAATGCAAGTTTTAAGGTGATGATGATGACCTTTATTGAGCAATAAAATAACCTTCTACGATGCCTTCAAACACAATTAACTAAAATAGCTCAAAAGGTAGTGGAAACAACTCAAAATAGTCCTATGAACCCATAACCAAACACAATAAAAGAGTACAGTGAGATCAACCTATATTCACCTATACCAATGGATGATTGCAAGTTTGGGGATTATGATCATTGTGGAGGATCATTTGAGTTGCTAGATTTTTATGCTCAAGTCGGCTATAAAGAATCCTTTAGAACAAATTTCACAACAACTGGATCACAATACACCAAGTGAGGAGATACACCAATCCAAGAAGATCAAAAAGATAATGAGACGAGATTGGAGAAGATGATGACGACCTTCATGGAGAATCAAACCAAATCCATGAAGAAAATACAACACCAACTTGCTGAGTTCACAAGAATGATAGGTGGTGAAAACCAATGGACTTGAACATTCCCAACAGAGAAAGAATATAACTTGGAAGAAATGAATTCCCAAGAATCTCTTGACCTTGAATTCCCAACAATTGGATCACTCAACACTTGTTTAGAATCATCAGCGACCTATCCTTTGAGCAAGTGTGAGTTTTTCTTGGTTATCGCAAAAAGTGAATAACATACAGACCTACAATATGGAGTGTTCATGGGGAAAAAGCCGACTCAAGAAGTGGAAGAAGAAGAATAGTACTTTCTATAGGGGATTTGGGAGGATCAAACTACATATCCCGAAATTCAACACAACCTTAAGGACTTCGTAGGTAAATATCAATGAAACAATTTCACCAAAGACTACAACACCCTTAGGAATCCTCCTTGTTGTTGATAAGGAGCATTTTCTTCACTGTTTCTTTAATTATACTTTACTTAATTACATGCTTTAGTATAAGAACCCGGTGGATTAATAAAGGCTTGTAGCCTTGTGTAAATTTAATTTATGCTTTATGTTGTGAATTAACTTTTTGATATTCTTGGTAAACAGTGTTAGTTGATAACAATGTTGATGGCAATGTGGTATTTCTTGTGAATAGTGATTGTTATATGCTTTAATTGATGAATTTTTATGGAAGTTTTACTTTTTGAGACATTAGACTTGCCAAGTTTTGAGTTAATTTTTGAGCAAATAATATGGAAGAATGCATGACAGAGACTTGAGGGAATGTTGAATGACTTTTTAAGACTAATTATGTGTGAACCTAAATTAGGGAAGGAATTGAGGATATAGGTAACTCTTGTGTTGTGTTTAAACCCAGTTACTCTTATGTGTATTTTCCCTTTTCTTTAATTGCCTAGACACCGTGAAGTCCCAATGACGCATTCTTAGTATAGCATTGTTGGTTTGGAAATGATACTTAACCTGTAGACTCATGCATTTAATTGAAGTTTCATTTGCATGATTACTTGGAATTACTCATTGCTTACCCTTGTTTCATGTTGTGCTTATCGTTGATGAAATCTATGAATGATGATTAAACTATTGTCTTAGGTTCAATTTGTGCTTAGTTTTGTGCATTCACATTCACTAGGAGTAAAAAGTTGTCCCATCATCTACACGAGCCTTTTGATTATCCAAGTATAGGGTAAAGCCATTCACTAGTATTATGCTTAGTTAGTTTATGTATGTATGTGCTTTCTAGTTAACATGAGTCTATTATTTTTATTTTTTGTGAAATCGTGAGTGATTGGATGAGTTTGTAACTCATCAGTGAAATAAAGGGTTAAATACATTAAACCTCCTTAAAGTTTGGGCTGTTTTGCACTAAACCCCTTAACGTTATTTTTTTATCATTTTGCCTCTTTGACTAACAATCAAATCTAACTCCGCTGTTAATTTTCAAAAAGCTAGGGGTTCTTATAAAACAATCCTAAATGTGTATAAGAGACAGATTTTAACCTGTCTCTTATACACATCTAGATGTGTATAAGAGACATTTAATACATTGGGATAAAAATAAAATTCAATAATGTTAGCAATATTGTTAAAAATATAAATACGCTCCAAATTAATTACTAATATTCTAATTCTCGAATTATACTTTCTTTAATATTTACAATTTAAAAAAATGATGGAATAATTAATTTTAAAATTTTTGATGAATTGAGGAAAGTCTTTTATCCTAAATTATCAAATGCCTGTATAATGATACACATTATATGATAAAGTTCCTTCATATAATTTAGGTATTAGATTAAATTATATTAACATAGGAAAATTTGCAAGAAGAAAATCCCTGTCCAATAAATATAAAGTGTTCTTCAATTGGAAAATAGACTGATATAACTTTAATAGATGGTTATAAGTCTCGTATATTTAAAAATTTATTTTTACATGAAAATAAAAATATAATTAAAAACCAAAAATACTAAAAGTGCTAGAAAATTTTTATATTTAAATTTTTTTCACAAGTATTTTTAAATAATCACTAGTGTTGGTGGACATCATTATATTTTTAGTTGTTTTAACAATATTTTTATATTGATTAATGACTAAAGTAGGTTAATTGATACAAAACTTGAATTAGGAACTAAAATGAAAAATATAATAAACTTCAAGGGGTTAATTTTACATATTCTTGTAGTGTCTAGGGGTAAAAATATCTTTTTTGACTTTTTAATAGCCAAATTGCTGACGGAAGAGGCAAAATGACAAAAAAATAATGTTAGGTAATTTAGTGCAAAACAGCCCAAACCTTAAGGGGGTTTAATGTATTTAACCCTTTAAATAAATTGAAAAGTTTGGTAGTGTTTATTATATCATCTTTTTAATTTAGGAATGGTTTGTTCTTGTTTGGGAAGTTAAAAATGGACGTTGTACATAGGTGGAACTTCATTTGTTGATTTGACTAAAAATGGGATATAAACCTTGAAACCTAACCATATTTTCAACCACTTCGTAAAAATATTTTCTTAAGTAGTTCTTATCTCAAACACTACTTTTTCTATAAGAGTTCTTCCAATGCCAATTTCAAATGAGTTGTTAATTTAGTTTACACACTTTAAGACTTTTGAAATGGTTTAGAAGTAGAGTTGGAAAAGAGGTAAGCCTTCATTTTGATCATCCTTTTATGAATTGCATGTGGAAAATATTTTGTTTATTTTATGGGTGTTTTGTTCTAGATATGATCTTCGGTGTGCTCTATTCCTCTTCCCTAGTTTAGGTCGCATTTAGAAAAATATTTTGCTCTTAGGAATAAGACAAGTAGATGAATCAATATTACAGATGTCATGCCTTCGAAATAGCCATTAGAATTGTTTTTAAAATAAGACAAGTAGAAACAAACTCTTCGAATAAGCCTTTCGCTTTTAGTATATACCAAGAGGTTGGGGGTATTGTGTAGTGTACTACTCATCATTGCATCAAATTAAACACTCCTAACTTGACTAATACTTTCCATTTGTGTATCATGTGCATCATTGTTTACTTTAAGTCCTAATGATCCTTCTTTGGATTGTCACAAGTTTTGGGAAACTTGAATTGTTTAACTTTGATTAACTTTCATTTAAATTGGAGTTTGTAACTAAAACTAATGTCAACATTTGTAAATAAAGAGGTGGAAGAAAATTTTGAATTTCCTGAGTTAAAACCCCATTTTCACTTTTGACAAGTGCATTAGAGTTCAAGATTTCCACTTTCTTTTCTTTTGGTAGTGTTAAGTGTTATATATTGCATATTATATCAAAGTTGTATGTTATGTATTTAAGTGTTATGTGTCTAATATATGTTTATTTTATTGTTTATTATTCCTCTTTTCTTAACTTTATTTTGTTCGAGGCGAACAAAACCTTAAGTTTGGAGATATGGTAACCCTAGGAACCTTGGATTTTCCATGGCTAATTTAAACAATTTTTTCTATTATTTCGAGTAATTTTATGTTTATGTATATGTTTTCATACATTCTTAGTTTGATGTGTTTGATGTGCGTTTTAGTGTTTAATTAGTGTTATTTTGTTATTTTATATATTAGTGAGACGAGGTTTCAAATGAGGGTTTTAACCTAATTCCTTTCGAAATTAGGATTTTGCATGAGCTTGTTCTTGATCGATCTTCCAGTGTTTGAACTCACTTTAGTTAGTGTTCATGCATTTTATCAATTCATTTCAACCTCTATTAATGTGTTTTTATATGTGTTTAGAGTTTTGGAAGTCACAAAGCAAAACTAAGGGGGAACAGAATTGGAGGACGGGAAGTAGCCTAGCAACCAGCACACCACCAGTGAGCTTCCCATGCCTGGCGAGCTCGCTATCAGCTAACTCCTAAAGAAGCTTACCGGCGGCGAGCTTGACTTAGAGGTACAGTTTGGCCAATTATCAACCATTTTTCAAGGGCAATCACAAAATGAAATATAGTAGATGAACCCTACAATTAATATACATTAAATGGAGCTGAAATTATGGAGCCTCTACCTTGTTTTTTTTCTTCTTTCCTTCCTTCCCACTTGGGGAGGAAATTTTAGCCTATCTCTTCCACTTTCTTTCTAGCTGTTCTTTCAGTGTTCTAGCTAATTTTACTACTTGTAAGACCTTCATCGATGTTTATTTCACTATTTTAATGTTTAATTTCCTGCTTTCTTAGTTTATAAAGCTCTAATTTAATGTTCTCCATTTATTGCTTCCATTAAATGCTTCATTTACTAGCTATCTTATTTTTGTGCTTAGCTAAGATTTAATACTTTTACCATACTTTCTTCTAGTTAATATGTTCTAATTAGTTATGATTAGGGTTTTGTGAAGCCAATTTCATATGGGGAGAGGTTAATTAGTTGATTAGGTGGTAAAATAATTAATTAGACAATATTAATGGGCTTAAGAGTTAATTAGGGAAATTGATCACTCCACTAGTTAATTTGGGTTAATTGAGGGTCTCTTATGAGATTCAACCTCCACTATAGACCAAGAATAGTGTTGGATTAGGGTTAGAATTAAATCTTGGCAGACTAATTCACCTAGTCAGTTGATAGATGTCCATGGCTTAAGGAGTAGGATGGATCCACATTTAGGTTAACTAAATTGATAGACTTAATTGTCAAGAGATCTGGATTAGATTACAAATGGTAATCAACCTCTAATTTGGCACATAGGATCACTTGATTGACCTAATTAACCAAAACCTGTGAATATGGCTAACATAAACTCTAGCTCTCTATTTATTATGGTCATTTAGTGTAAAACCTAGTTTAGTTAAAATCCTTTCTTTGATCAAACGTTTCAAGTAGGATTCCAACCAAATAATCAATAATAGAACACCATTCCTTGTAGGAACGATCCCTACTTTCACTAGCTACTATTTGACACAATATATGTGCAGTTTGTCATCTAGTTAAGATTAGTTGATTTAGGTGTATTATTTATAACTAGATGTTTGTATCTATTTAGACACAACAATGTCCTTGCTGTTTCACGTGTGCAAATTTGTCTCTTTGTTCTTAGCGGCTAATCTCCCTGGGTCACAGCCAAAAAAGTCATTTTCCAAATTCTGGATTACATATTTTCTAGCCCTTTTCAACCTTTTGCACTTTGTTTCCCTGCAAAAATAAAACCTTCCAACCAAGATCAAATCTAGGGTATCATGGTTGATAAATTAAAAATTATAGATTTGGTACAAATAATGAAATAAAAGAATAACGGTTAAAGCAATGAAATAAATGAAGTAGTGTTACAATTAATCAAGTTGCCTCCTAACAAGAGCTAAAGTATAATGTCTTTAGTCAGACATAATTTCTTCTATGTTACATTACCCAATTGGCTTATTCTGGTTGGACCATTGACACTTGTGTCCTTAATACGACATTTAGGTAAATCACACATTTGGATTCACTAGAGACACCAACCTCTTGCATAGCTAACCCTCACTGAGAACAAACTACTGGAGTATCTTTAATGGTCCTGGCACATACGGAAAAAAGAACAAAAAATAAAGAATGTAGAAGACTAATCCTAAGAAAATAAAAAGACAACCATGAAAAGAAAAATTACTATGAATGCAAGGACGACTCATGTTTTACTCCACAATGGTGATTAACAGTATTTAGGGATACTGACCTACCAGGCAAATATTTATGCATACAACTAGACACGTTCTTTACGCTTCAACTTTCAGTGAACATAGACAACCGGGCTTTGAAAAAATTCCCTATTTAGATTTAGGTTTAAAAGGTATGCACTTTTCCCCAACTGGGTTATGAACGAGAAAACAATACATATTGACCACATCATGTATAGGATGGCAAAATGCTTTAAAAACATTTAGTTTCACCCTTATGTTTAAAACATAAACCTCAATAATTGATCATTATGTGGGAAGTGGCTAGGAATGGACAACCTAAAATAACAGTAACACTATTATTCAACTTTGGTCTTGTTCCATGTATAAAATAACAAAGTCAACAAGTAAATGTCCTTTATCTACCTTAGCAAGCATATTTGTCAATTTTCCCCTATCAACAAATTGGAGATTTGTATCAACAAGTTGTAACTCCCCATAACCTAAATTCTCATAAACTAAAAAATTGATTAAGTTAACACCTGAGTGTAAGTCCCGAAGTGCCCTATTTATCATGTGATTACAAATACATTATGCAATTGTAGGGACACCAAGATCCTTAAACTTAGGTGGACTATTACTAATCAATATTGAGCTCACTTGTTCTAGTAGAAAGACTTTCATAGGGCCTATGCGAATTCATCATTCTTCTGAAAATGCACAAATCTTTTGAAAATTTTGCATAAGCTAGAATTTGTTAAATTGCATCTAAGAAAGGTAAATCGATTTGCATTGTTTGAAAATTTCAAAGATGCTTTCTTTATATTTCTCTTTCCTTCTAGAATACGATGCATTCAAAGCTTCGGGGAAAGGTACCTTAGGTTTGTGAGGCGTAGTTGATAAAGATTCTTTAGAGATAGATGGGGTAGGAATCACTTTTTCCCTTTATCATGTCTATCCTCACCAACTCTTTTTCTAAAAGATCAGAATCTTTCTCACCTATTTTATTGTCTACCTTACTACCACTCCTATGGACTATCACTGCTTTAACTTGCTCATGTATAGGACAAACTCTAAGTTTTTTAGAAGGATTTGTCGATAACTTACCCTCATACCTCTACTTATTGATTTAGCTCCTTCTACTTAATGATTTAGCTAACTAGAAGATTTGCACTTCTAACTTGGAAATTATTGAGTATGCAAATCAACTAATTTCCTAATAAGTGCATATCTTTCAATGTTTTCAATACGCCCAAAACCATTTCCTCAATATTTGACAAATAAAGATTAGATTGGTAAGGGTTAGATGGCATAAACATTAGTTGATGGAAACTAACGGGATCGATGCACGAGGAAAAATAATTGATTCGATGGTTGCCTCTAGAGAAAAATTTGAATGGTTGCACATATAAGAGACATTGTAAGTGTTCGAATAAGCGTTATTTTGGTTTGAATACCCTTGTGATGCATTTGCTTGTTCTTGCAAAAATTGTGGGAAATTGTGATGCATTTGGGTAGGAAAATGAACCATGAGTAGGACTAACACAAATAGCACAAAACATCTTTAGTGACACCTCTCTTGTTGAAAAATAAGAACTGATCAAAATTTTTATAGAGTGCATCAAATTTAGAGATAATTTTAGTGTCCTTAAAAGGTTGAACATGAAAAATATTGTGAATACCCATGGCGCTTCCTTCTATGTCATACCTAGTTTGGAAGACACATCTATGATGTAGGGAATATTCGCTTAAGTGCTCAAAGAGCTCCCAAGCTCCATCAAGAGTTTTGTGTAAAACGATCCCTCTGCATGATGCGTGTACCATGTGTCTATTCCTTTTATCTAGACTAGAGTAAAAGCAATTCACTTTCTACCACCTAGGGACTTTATGATGAGGATAAATCCTTGACATATCTCAATAATGTTTCCAACTCTCAAAGAACTGCTTGATGGGCAACTAGACAAAATTGGTGATCTCATGCCTTAGTAGGTTAACTTTCCTATCGGGAAGTATTTATGCATAAATTTTTGGACCAACTAGTCCAAGTGATTATAACTAAATTATTTAACCATTGCTTAACTTTGTATTCTAATGAAAAATGAAAAAGTCTAATGCTAGTATCGTCCATAGTTAAATTTGGAATTTTAAAAGTGGAGCACACTCTAGAAAGTCATATAAGTGCTTGTAAGGATTTCATATGGTCAAACCATGATAGGCTGTCAACATTTGAAGGTGTTTGTATGTAGATTTAATCTCATAATGGTTTGCTTGAGCCTGTTGCAATTAAGTATCAACTTGTGGATTATAAACATTGGCATGAAACAATCTTAAAGTGTTATCTCAGGTATAACCTTACCTTGGTTATTAATGTTAGTATTTGTATTTAAGGGTTGATTGTTTTCATGTGGCATGGTGTCAATATCCCTCGGCCTCTCTATACCGTCTAAATTTAGTCGTGTATGTGCATGTGTTCTACACTTTATCTCATAATCTAGGGTAGCTAATGATTGAGAGTGATACCCATCCATACACTTAGTGACACATACTAGAAGACAAGAAAAATATTTTGAAAGAAAGCACTGAGAAGTTGGATTGTTGTGGCTCATTCCAAGAGCCGATTCCATCTTCCGACTATCGAAGAAAATCAAACTAAAATGTAATAAATAGTCAATTGCAATGATAGAAAAGTAAATTTAAAACATAAGTCTTCCGTGCCAAAAGATTCATATTCCTCTGAAATACTGCAAAAAACTTAGTCTGACCTAGGTTGTTAATCGGGCTATGTGAACTGGATTTTAATGTGCCCGAACTCAGCCCAAACTCAACTTATAAAAGCTCACACTTATGAGCATTAGCTCACAAAATTAAGCTAGTTTCGGATTGAAATCGAGCCAACCCAAGCTCACAACATCTTTCCCTAATTTATTTTTTTTTAAAAAGTCGATATATTTCAAATATATATAACTTTATTTGACAAATATACCGAACATGTACAATAATTATACAACGAAACAAATAATCAATACACAATATATATTATATATTTCATGTTACATATTCTTACAAAAAATAGTATATATATACATGTATTATTTGGGTCAAGTAGGTTGGGCTTAGTGTTGCCCAAATTTAGCTTATAATAAAATTTGTCTAGTTTTTAGGCCCAATATCAACTCGCCGCACTTTAGTTGAGGCTCAATCTACTATTTTTCAAGCCAAATGGACTGAACTCGAGGTGGTCCAGCTCAATTAACAATCCTAGACCTAAGTTATGCTAAATTATAACCTAGTCCCCTACTCACAAGTATATGAGGTGCAATTATAGCTATAGGATTCGGGTGTCAATCCTACGAGGAACAATCTTTCACACTATGAAAACCTATTGTCTAAATTTACCATTTCTAAAATTTCTTCATTTCATAGATTTAAATTAAATTTGTAAATCTATAAGAAGAGGGTATTATCAGTTGTACTTCATTGGTAGTAAAGCACTTCTAGTCAGAAACTACACTGTAATCTTTTTTATTGAAAGAGATTGTTAAAGATCCAAGTCTTAAATAGTGTATAATTCAAAGAAAACATCTTATACACTAAGTGACAGAGACAAATTTGTCTTACTCAAAAAATGAGAGACTAAGTGGATTGAAATCTGAACTTGAAGAAGGCTTAGAGTGGATGTAGGGACCATAGAGGGTTACTAATCATTATAAATCAAGCATTTTCTTATACACTCTAGATTTGTCCAATGAAGACCATCATAATTGTGAATTGCTTGATTAATTGCTAAAATATTCTTAGTTTCTGTCTTTTGATAAACTATTCACCCCTCTCTTAGGTTTGTTTAATTAAGACCTAAATATGAATTATAGAAATTAAATAAAAGAGGAATAATTTTGTCCACAAGTTTTTAAATGGTATTTATGTACAAAAAAGTTCATACTATCTTTTTTTTTTTTTATATCTATACTAGATTCTATTTCTCGTGATATGCAAGATTGGATACCTGTGTAAATTATGTAGTAAATTTTTAGTTGAGAATGAAGTTAAGGAAACTTATATAATTACACTTACAATTGTAAGTTAAGTATGTGTTCATATGTTTACAACATATACAACGTGTAAATTATGCAGTAGAATGTTAGTTGAAAGGGGGTGTAGGAAGTTAAAGATATTGTATTACAACTAGTTGAGGCTAAGGGTACAATTATAATACAATAGATGCAGTAATTGAATATGTGCATAAAGAGCTCCTACTTCTAGCATGTGTTTATGTAATTGCAGAATGAGATGCAGAAAGAATAAAAAAATGACAAAATAATATGATTCAAAATGTCAACAGGATGCACAATGAGCACAAAAAAGAGTTGATAAGATTAAGAAATATCAGAAAAAAGAATCCAAAATCAAATAAATACTCAAATAGAAAAAAAGATAGATAGAAAAAGTGATTATTCGTGTCAAATAACTATGGTAGCAGCAATACAAAGGAAGAGAAACAAACCAAAAGCAATGTAATAGTGATGGAAGTGACAATAAATAAAATTGAACTTTAATCATGGATTACAATTGATTGAAAAGATTTAGTAAAATTGAACGGTTTCTGTTCCTAAGAATTTCACAATTTTTTGACTACTAATAAACACGAGTTCTATAATATCTTATGCCTTTTTTATTAGTTGTTGAATAAATGACTTTTCAATTTAATGATTAATATTAGATCCATTATGATATTTTTGGATGATTTGTTAAATGAATGATTTTTCTGTTTCTGTAATACCTTGTTTAGATGATTTTAAATAAATTACTCTTCAATTTAAACAACAAAAAAACCAACTCTTTATAACTAACGACCATCACTTTTTTGCCATCAGGAGCGACTAAAGTCGGGCTGGAAGTCTAAGGATTTCATGTGCAGCAGGGATAGAAAAATAGATTTGGAGTATAATAGGTTTGGTAGGCAATATAATCTCTTTATATGTGAGTTTAATTCTACAATATTTATTCATCACAGTGAGCGTATGTAATCATATAACTTTCCATATATATATATATGTGTGTGTGTGTATATATATATATAAAAAGAGAGAGGGGGAGAAAGAGGACGACATACGATCTAATGTTTTAAAAAGATTAAGGTCTACTAATTTAATTGAGGGAAAGTGCAACTAGCAGGTTGGTTTACGAGGTCTTATTCTCAACTGTTTATAAAAAGTTATAAGTTGCTTTTTTGAAAGTGTAAAAGGCATTTTTTAAAAAACAGGTACAGAGTTGTTTTTGAAAATAGGTATCTTTACCTTATCTAAACATGAAAAGAAAAATCATTTTGTATCAATTTTTGTCCGTAAATTCTTTTAAAAAAAGTGATTTTTCAAATTCAAAAAAAACTATAAAGAGTTTTCAAAAAGCTGTTGATAACAAACCCAAACTCTAATATACCGTATTAGAAATGCCATTTGATTACACCAAAAATAGGGCTCCTGTTATATGTGCTATTAGATGTGCTGTTAAATAAGAAGTCAGTGAGTTATTGACATCATGAAATGACTTATAATTAATGCTGACGATTTTTCACATGACACGAACACAACGCAAAATTAACCGGTTAAGACACGATTCAAATTTTATCAACTTGTGAGTTAACATGATAACCTATTAAATTACTGTAACAAACAGATTTTGTTCAACTATTATCTCGATTTTAATTTAGTATATTATATTTTAAATTTGTGAATAATAGATTTAATACAGCAATAGATCGTTAAATCAAATATAATAATTATTTTAAATGGCATCTAACGAATTTCAATAATTTTAATTATGTGTTTTAAATTGCTCTAAGAACAAGGTTAATATTTATAATTATTTAACTTATTAAATAAATAAAATTTGAGATTTTAATTCAAATGGATCACAATTATTTAACTTGTCGAATAGGCATCTCTGTTATGAGTAAACGGATCGATACAAACATGATACGAACATAAATGGGTCAGACGTGAACACGATACTATAAGAAATAGATCCCACATAATATGACACAAATATGACACGATAATAAATTGATCATACCTGACACGACACGATAATAACATATGACCCATTGCCATCCTTACCTATAACATAACGAGGATTATAGTAATGTCACGGAATAAATACTATGAGAATTTTCATTATATAATTGTAAGATTACTCGTGTTGCTTGAGTTTGTACACGTTCAATGTGTGACCGGAGAAATTTTACTTTGAATTGGAATAATTACTTCATATGCTTAATAGTTGTTTCTCTGAACTAAATGAGAGCTTTACATATAGAGTGAGATGTCTATTGTCTCTTAGTGGAGGCAATTATTATTTTTTAATGATTGGGACATTAAATGATTCTATGTTTACAATTTAATATGTGATGTTCATATGTTGATTTTGAATATAAATGTTATGCATTGTGGCTCATTATATTATTGTTTAATGGAAGAGTCAAAATGTAATTATTCAAATAGTCCAGTGATACTCGTTGATATTCATAAAATATTAATATGCAAGTACAATAGTCACAAAAATAATTATTTGCCTGCACATGTATTATAGTCGGATGATTACTTTTCTACTATGATCATATGCATAGCTAGTGTAACATCAATAATTTTCTGTATTCAAAATATAGAGGCCAAAGGCGGATCCAAGAGTTAAACTTTGGGAGACAAAACTATATATACATATTCTTGGAAAAACAAATTTGTAATTTTTGTAAAATTTTAAGGGGTAAAGTCTAATTTTTTAAAGGGAATTGTTAAAATTTAAAAAAATATCAAGAAAAATAATATATTTTTAAAACTTTTGGAGAATAAAACTATATAAATACATATATAGGGAACACTTTTTTATATTTTTCAAAATTTTTGGAAGGACAAAAATCTAATTTTTATAATAGTATAATAATAATTAAAAAAAATTTAAAATAAAAGTGTATAATTTTGCATATTTTGATACGAGACACACCTAGATGCTATAAACGAACCGAACTGCTCGTGAGCAACTCGGTCAAAAACTTGATTCGAGCTCGCTGGTGTTCGAAACTCTTGACCAACCGATCTCGAGCATACGTCAAGCTTTTCAAGCATTATATAATTTTTTTAAATATGTAAAATTATCTAAATGTCCGTACTTTTTTAAAAAATTACATCTTTTACCTATTAAAAGTAAATACTAAAGAGTTCGAACTCGTTTTACTTATTTTCGAGCGCATTTGAACTATGTCAAATTTTTCAAAATCGAGCTCGAACTCAAATTTTGAAACTCATTCGAACTTGAATCATCGAATTCGAATATCATAAAAATTTCGAATTCGAATTCAAGTAAGGCACTACTCGTATTCAATTCGGCTCGTTTACACCCTTAGTCCCACCCATATGATCCGCCTTTGATAGATGCCAATAACGCATTATATGTAGACTGAAATGCTATATCACTAATGTCCTTAAGGATCAGTTTCAAGTTTGAATTACTCAAGTAACTCGTCACTCAATCCGACCAATAGATTTATTTGCGTCTCTGTTTACAACCGAACATAATAAGGCGTATTCTAATATGCTAATTTGACGTGTGGAGCTACGGTCTGGTGTGAGAAATTGACACCCTAGTGACGGTACGCCCCATGTAGATGTGTCTGTAAAACTTTGACGAAAAGTTGAAAACGCGCAACAAAATTTACACATCCCTTTCACTCACTCATGAAACGCTCTTCCCCTTCCTTCCATTTTCTAACAGCCGCAGCTTCTGCCGCCGGATCCACCACCACAATGTCATCTCGCACCTCAGTAAGCGATTCCCCGCTACTATAGCTTAATAAAAATTACTAGAAGTAAATATACAAAAAAATTATATATATATGTATATATATGTATAATTGTTTCAAATCTTATTATCAAATTTCATATTCAGAGTTCCAAAAATATGCCGACTTTTACAGTTCCGAGGAAGCCGGAGTTGGGGACGTGGTCTGAGAAGTTACTCCGACCGTTCCTCCAGCGACGGCAGAGACTCTCCTCAGCAATTTGTCTCGGGCGACTCTCACTTCTGGCAAGTCCGAGACGCTAACCGAGGGTTTCGACCACCATACGATCGAGCAAATCGAAGCTCGTCAAATTTTCCACCTTCTTCTAGTTTTGGCCCTCCGCCTAATCATTACAATCCTTGGCTACACCAGCTAGAATCGCAGCAGCAGCAGCCCCGTTGTGGTTTCAACCAACAGTTTAGACTGCGTGGCCTGCAACAGCAGCAGCAACAACAACATTTTAGACCTCCACCACCGAGGCCTCCGAAGGAATTGGCAGGTTAATACAGGAATTGGGAGTATGCGAAGCCGGGCCCGCCTCCGGAATGTGGTATATGCTTTCTAGTGTAAATATCTTGTTCTTTGTTGTGAATTTGATGATAATTACCTTGAATTACTGTGAAATATGTTCGGATTAAGTTGAAGTGGTACAATTGTACTTCCAAAGAACTTACTTTTGTTTGCATAGAAAGTTCATGTATATATATATATATATATATATATATATATATATATATATATATATTTAAAAGTTTCTGTAGTTGTTGTTTGGGGGGGAGGGAGGGGATAATTTTCTGTTCATTTGTGTGAGCAGTTGATAGGGAGTAATATTTGGTGTTTAGAGTTTCATGTCTTTGCATTTGTGTAAATGCAGTTTGGCCCTTAAATCATGTTCCATTGGCTTGAAATAAGCTTTAAACTTTTTATTGCTTTGGTGGCCTCCATGGCTTTTTCAAAGAATATAGCAACATATATAATGATTTAAGGTGCAGAGATGTACATCGTAGTATTGATTAGCATCTTTAAAAACAGCATTATTTTGTTATAGGTTTGCTGGAAATGTAGTATATGCTATATAGTGATTTTAATTGGATCTAAATTTGGGAAGCAATTGATGTTATTAGTAGTTTAGGATTACTCTTAGAAGAGCATAATTTGCACTATGCTCTTTTTTTTTTTTTTTCTCTCTCTTTCATTTCCACCATTATTCATATCTTTTTATAAATATCTATTTGAAAATGTTTATCTCTTGAGGAAATGCAAATTTCAAAATCATTTTTCTGGGGAGTTGTTGGTGGGGAGGAGCACCATCCCTTGCTTGGGGCACCGTTACTAAGAAGTCATGTAAGTGCTTCGGTGTTTTTGGGGACTATAGTTGGGATGAGTTACTGAGAAGTCATGTAAGTGCTTCGGTGTTTTTGGGGACTATAGTTGGGATGAAAAGATTCTTTTACACAAGAGGAAGGATTTCAAAGGACTGATGTTACGTTTAAAGATGAAAATTTCAAAGTCCTATTATGAATCAAGAGATTTCTTACCACAACTCATCGGCAACCCCAAAATCCTCCTTTGCAATTTTTCATTTCCTTTACATTTCAGAGGATCATATAAAGAAAGTTCTGCATCCTAGTATTTGAAGTGCAATAAATATAATTTCTTGAGAAAAATGGACTTATAGATCGTTTGTTCTGTGATTGTTTTATGTTGTTTTTTTTCTCTTCTTGAGAATTGGTTACCAAATAGGTTTTGTTTTAAACAGATTTATTGTTCGGTCTTTTATTTTGAGTGTGGTTCAGTTAACAGCTGTAAGGATGCTAGCTTTTATTAGGCAAGACAGTAATTGGTTTCAGTGGAGTATGTTTTGGATACTACAATGGCAAGATTAAATAATACTTGTTGATTAAATAAAAGTTTTTATTTTTATATGTAAGTTGAAATCCGACTTTTACACTGTACCATCAGTTTTGTCTGCTAAGTTTGCATTGGCTTGATGTTAATCTTTGCAGAGCGCTTTACAGTCTCTTATACATCTTATCATACAACATACTAGCTGATTACCTGGCTAGAGATCATCGACAGAAGCTTTACTTTCACATACCTTCCTATATGATGGATTGGCAATGGCGTAAGAGAAGTATTGTTTTTGAGCTTGGTTTGTGGTCAGCTGATATATTGTGTTTTCAGGTCAGGTTAACCTGCTGCACTCATGAATGCATAAGTTAATTTCTAAACGCTCTGACTTAATTTATTTATGGCTGGATGCTATTAAATGCAGGTTAAATTATTATGAGAAAATAACACCTTCAATTGATATTTAAACTCGCAACTTCTCTGGAATATGATTCTTTGAGTTTTTAAATATAGGAAAGAAAGCAAGTTGAAAGAGTTGAATACTTTTGCATTAAGCATGAAGTTTTGATGTGACTTCATGGTTTGCTATTACTTTGTATTTCATTTATGTAAGTTATACACATTAGATGGGGTAAGAGGAGACAAACCATCAAAAGCTGAGGCTTTTAGATGGATAATTTTAGACAATAATGATTTAAGGAAATATATTCCACATTTTATGGATCCTTCTACGGTTGGACTTGAAAAATAAGTGAAAGAAATTAATAAAAAAATAACCTGTTTTTGGTTTACCTTATTTAGGCTCACCAATCTCGGATATTAAAATCCTGGACATTGAAATATTATAATGGATAAAGAAAGAGAAGTACTAAAGTCAGTTTCCTATATAATAAACCCACTGTACACCAAAACCACCGAATAAAGTGTTATTGTGAGACGTAGTTTTTTATGACAATAATGCCTATAGTTATTATGTAAGTGAGACAACATGGTGAAGGTATATTTTGGTTTAGCAGCCAAAGGGAACTTTGGGAGGATTTGGGACTCTCCGGATTCATGTCATTCATTCCCTTTCATAATAGTGTCCTTAAATTAGCTGCCTCTCTAGAATGGTATAGTTAGATAAACTTGCCTGTATTCTATGCAGTAATCTGGTTTTTAGCATATTGAGATATGGGTCAAAATTTGTTTCTTTTCTAGTTCATAGTCTATGCAGTCAATGTGCCTTTGGAAACTTGAAAGTATCAATATAACTTTGCTAGTTAAATTCTGGCCCCATCAAGTGCATCTAATCTTTGGAACAATGGTGATTTCTATGTTGACAAATGTATGTTATTAGTTTGCTTGGAAAATTACATTTAGGGTAAATTACTGTAAACCCACATGCGGTATGCCCCTCTGACCATAACCCCATGTGTTTTAAAAATATACCTTAAGCTCCCTTATGGTTTGATCTGAAAGGTTAGGTGGATGAAAACCATCCAAATTAACAGATTACAGTAAAATATTTCCCAATCCATAACCCAAAACTCATTTTCAGCAAATTACTTGAAACCCTATGTATGATCCCTTGGGGTTAGGGAGGCTAAGGATGGGGAAGGGGGTAGGGGCGCTACTGTGAGGGGGGGCGGGATGGGCTTTGCAAGAAACGGTTGGGTCCTGGGAAGAGAAGGGAGGGGCTGGTGATGTTGGCTGAAGGTGCAGGTGATGGTGTTGGTTGTGGAGAAGAAGGGGAAATGATTGTGGGAAAAGTACCACAAACTGTGAGACAAGGGGAAGGGGGTTGGCTACTTGGCTTCACGGGAAGAGGATTGGGAAGGGGCTAGGAGGAGAAG
This sequence comes from Cinchona pubescens, assembly GCA_025175665.1. Taxonomy (NCBI): domain Eukaryota; kingdom Viridiplantae; phylum Streptophyta; class Magnoliopsida; order Gentianales; family Rubiaceae; genus Cinchona; species Cinchona pubescens. Next base: position 425,643 of record JANKKI010000471.1, read on the forward strand.
CAAGTAGTTGGTTTTGTTGTTAGATGGTGGTGGAGGAGGAAGAGGAGGAGATGGGAGAATGTTTGTGACGCAACACAGGTTGTGGGCTAAGCCGTCAAACTTGTAGAATAGATTTTAAGGCTTTAAAGTTGCAATATTATCGCCGAAAAATCATAGGAAAGGTGTAAATTCGGAACAGAAACTAAAGAGAAATTGCTGGAAAACGTGAAAATTAAGAGAATAATGATTAGGAAACACTAGGAATCACTCCTAGGCACCTTTAGGCATCACACCCAAGGCTAGATTGCATCACACAACCCTTTAGAAGACAACAATGTCTGCGGGAAATTCTTATTAAGCTGAAATCTATGTTCTCTTTGAGGAGAGAACAATATTATTTATAGGCTCTAAAGACAAATCCTATTTTGACTAGGATATACCTCTTGTTTCCTATAGAATTAACAATTCTAAGTTTAACTCTAATTTGGTATCAAAATTAAAATGGAAACCCAAATCAAAATGGAAACCAAGTTCTAAATTAACTCTAAGACAAAGTACTAAAAATACTAAAATACTAAATTAGAAAATATCCTGTAAATTACTAAAATACCCCTAACTATGCCAACTCCAAAAAAGGATCTTTGTCTTCTAGACTATGCCAAATCAAAGCTTGGGCTTTGGAAGCTTGTTTACTACGCCTTTGATAGACTTTTGTAGATTGCTGTCATTTATCTCTATCATCTCTCCTCAGCTTGAGAAAAGTCGACCCCGAGTTAAAAGTTTGCTATCTTTCATAAGAATTAGGATCTAACTGCCTAAATTCTACATCAGTAATCCATGTACAATCAGCACGTGGACACCCCTTCCAATGAATAAGATACTTTTAAGGTAGCCACCACCTCTAGTTGACACAAGTTGATGGTCAAGAACATCATATACTTTCTCGCAAGCGAGCGGTAGGTGGAAGGGAAACTGTAGTAACATTTTCCCCTGGATCAATTTGATGTCTAGCATAAGAAGTCAAATCTTATGTTGCTAATGCCCATATCTTCTGGTAATTCAAGAACATAGGCATTAGAGCTTATTTTCTTGAGAATCTTGAAAGGTCCTGCACTTCTTGAATGCAACTTCTTGTAAACACCCTTAGGATACCGTTCAGGACAATTACGGACCATAACTTCATCCCCTTCTTGAAATTCTGCAAATGTCCTCTTTAAATCTGCATGAGATTTGTATTTCTCATTGTTGATCGCAATTCTGCGTCGAACCTCATCGTGTATGTCCGGAATGTGCTTAGAGAAAGCTTCAACTTCAACACTCTGACGTGCACTAGATGGTAAAGGAAACAAATCAATTGGTTTGCGAGAATTAACACCCATTATAGCCCCAAAAGGACCAGTACTATAACCAGTAGATCTATTTACCGAACTGTTATAAGCAAACTCAACCAACGGTAAAATTTGATCCCAACTAGAAATATGATCACCAACCAAACATCGAAGAAGATCTCCCAAGCTGCGATTAACAACTTCTGTTTGTCCATCAGTTTGTGGATGGAAAGAAGAAAACTTAAGTTTTTGTATGCAGCATCTTCCATAATGTTCGCCAATATACATTGTAATGTGTACATCCCTGAAACATAGTTTTTGGCAAACCATGAAGTCTAACAACTTCTTTGGAAAAAAATCTTAGCAATATGGACAGCATCGGATGTTTTAGAACATGGAAGAAAGTGAGCCATTTTAGAGAATCGATCCACTACCACAAGGATAGAATCGTATCTTCAATAATGTTTTTGGTAAACCAAGGACAAAATGTGTATAAGAGACAGCCATGGCTCATATCTAGATTAGGTCCTTACACCCATAAAGCACATAAATTATCTTTGTAAAGGCAAACTCGACAACGGTATCCTAAGGGTGTTTACAAGAAGTTGCATTCAAGAAATGCAGGACCTTTCAAGATTCTCTAGAAAATAAGATCCAATGCCTATGTTCTTGAATTACCAGAAAATATGGGCATTAGCAACATCGTCAACATTGAAGATTTGACTTCTTATGCTGGACATCAAATTGATCCAGGGGAAAAAGTTACTACAGTTTCCCTTCCACCTACCGCTCGCTTGTGCGGGAAAGTATATGATGTTCTTAACCATCAACTTGTGTCAACTAGAGGTGGTGGCTACCAAAAGTATCTTATTCATTGGAAGGGACGCCCAGATGTTGATTGTACATGGATTACTGATGCAGAATTTAGGTAGTTTGATCCTGATTCTTATGAAAGGTATCAAGCTTTTAACTCAGGGTCGAGTTTTCTCAAGTCGGGGAGAGATGATAGAGATAAATGGCAGCAATCTACAAAAGTCTATCAATGGCGTAGTAAACAAGCTTCTAAACGCCCAAGCTTTGATTTGGCATACGGTAGAAGACAAAGATCCTTTTTGGGTATTAAGGGTGTTTTAGTAATTTAGCAAGAGATTTTCTGATTTAGTATTTTAGTAGTTTGTCTTAAAGTTAATTTAGAACTTGTTTCCATTTTGATTTGGGTTTCCATTTTAATTTTGATTCCAAATTAGAGTTAAGTTAGAATTGTTAATTCTTTAGGAAATATGTGGTAAATACTAATCAAAATAGGATTTGTCTTTAGAGTCTATAATATTGTTCTCCACAAAGAGAACATAGATTTCAACTTAATAAAAATTTTCAGCAGACATTGTTGTCTTCTAAAGGGTTGTGTGATGCAATCTAGCTTTAGGTGTGAAGCCTAAAGCTGTTAAAGCCTTGAAACCTATTCTACAAGTTGGACGGCCTAGCCCACAGCTTGTGCTGCGTCATTATCATTAATTTTATGTACTTTTGGGAAATCTACAATTACCTTGATATATACAGTAAATTTGTCTTAAATAATGCTTTTACTGTCAATTTGCACTAACGGTTAAAGTGGTCTTTCAAAAGTATCAATATAACTTTGCTAGTTAAATTCTGGCCCCATTAAGTGCTCTAATCTTTTGAAAAATTGTTGTTTCTATGTTGACAAATTTATGTTATTAGTTTGCTAGGAACAATCACTTTTCAGTATTTTCATGAAATATCTACAATTGTCTTGATATATACAGTCGATTTGTCTTAACTATGCTTTTTATACATTCAATATATCTTAACATAAACCAGCCTAGACCATGCTGGTTTAGGTTGGAGAATAAGAGTTCTTATAGGAGTATGGCATGTCACAAAACGTATAGTTGATCCTTGCTAATAATTGTGCAGAACCAAGTTTTTTCATGTCAGCATTTCACTTTTAACAACAAGTTCTCATTCCGATAAGCCTCTTTCTACTTCTTGTGTGCCTTTAATCTGCAATTTATTTTTTATCTTTTAAATTCCTTTTATATCTATCAGTCTTTCTGGATTCATGGTGGTATTATTAGTTAGTCCTTCTGGACATTGTTTGATGGAAGCTCACATCCATTTAATTCTATCCTTGCGTGCTCCCTTGCTACTGATGTTTGCATCTCACTCTATTTGTTTTGACATTTAAAGTGATCCTTCTTTGTGCATAAATTCTCATCTTCTCATCTTTCTTTTTTATAATAGCAGGAGGTTGACAGATACAGTGACTTAAAGGAAGAATTGGGGCTTCGAGGATATAATAGCATTTGGAAGGTGTTTAGAAGAATGTTTAGTTGTTTTGGTGCTATAAATGGTCATCATCTTTGATACTCATTTGCGCTCACTATTTTTGACATTCCAAATGTGCATTGCTATTGTGCAGTGCAAATTACAGTACTGTTATAAATTATAATAGAAGCTCTTATTATTATTTTGTTTTCAGTAAACAAGCCTTATTTCACAGTTTCAGGTAGGTATTGTATGATTGAGTTAGATTCCTGTATTTTCACTCTGAGATAGAATTAAGGTTGACACCTTTCAGGATGCTTGCAGAAATTAACTAAATTTCCATAATCCATATCAAAGAATTGATTCCCTCCCTTGGGAGCCAAGGAATAAATTCTTTGATATGGATATGGACTGTACTCTCAAGACAACATAAGAATAAGATACTTTTGGTAGCCAAGACCTCTAGTTGACACAAGTATCATAATTTATAATTTTCTGTTATTTTCTTCTAATCTTTTTATTTCTTCAGTTTTCTGCTATTTTAGAACATATGCCTCTTCATCAGACCTATTAAATTTAGAATTTCCAGTTCAACCGATTGATGCCTACCAATTAATGCTACCAATGTTCAAAAGTTTTAAGATTGAAACCCACGTAGCCAGCAATGAACGAGCTTTTGCTGCTAAGTGCAAGAGATGTTGCCATCTTTTAAGTTTGAACTTAACAAGATTTAACTGTTTTTTTTGTTGACCCTAGAAGTATAACTTCACTATGTTCCCTTGTCTCTTGGTTCATGTTAGAAGTCCTGTACATATACTGAAGCAACTGTTGAATTTTCACTTTCTTTGAAATTGAGATTGTGCTTTGTAAATTTAAGTTCCACATCCTCAAAAAGAAAAATCGAACATCATATTTCTAGTTACAGACTTTTTATGTTTTGTTACTTTATAGATGCGAAGTGGTGATCCTGTTGATGGCTGTGCAATATTCTGGTGTAACTCGAGGTAAGCATTCTGTTTCTTGTGTATGCCAACTTTAAATATACATTATAGACAAATTTACTCACTGACTTGCTAGTTGTATGATATGTGTTGTTTCCTGCATACCTCTTTATCTAATCACTCCGCCTCCCATTCATCATCTAAAAACATTTTTTGCTGCATAAATGTGATTGTCTAAAGGAAGTGGTATGGTGTGCTAACGTTGTTCCTGGAAACTCAAGCAGAAACTCTATGCTTTCTTGGTTTTTATTGTTCAAAACAAGGGACTCAATCTCTTTCAGTTCACTCCTTTGTGTTTTTCACCACATGGATTCATAATAATCAGTAATTTGGAGTGCAATTTTATCACAAGAAGCAACCTAACGAGTCTTGTTTGTTTTACTTTATTTTTTGGGCTTTTGGTGGGGGGTTGTCGCTATGCGATCCATGTACAATGGTCTTAAGAGTGTTCTCTTACGGGCTTTTTCATTGGTGGATTTTTTTATTTGAGTAGTTCTTAATACTAACTTATCCTCAGTGGTGATTCTCAAATTTTTTTTATTTTTGAAGCTGAGGCTATTATTTATGGTTGTTCATTTAGTTTTGAGTTTTGATGTTTCCTACATTCTCTTGTTTGTGTTGATTCTTTCTCTCTGTGAATTGTTTATTCCCAGTCCATAGTTTTCCACTGTAAATGAGCTGTGTTGAAGGTAGAAGTAGCAACTCCTTTCTTCTGGACTGTCATACATAGTTGGATGGTCAGCTCTGTCATAAATATGATCTGGCCGTGTTAAATTTTCTTCTGGAATTGACATTATTTTTCCATGTTAGATTCAAGTTGCTGCAAGAGGAGTCCATTGAGTTCAATAGACTCGGCCTTCGAGATAATGTTGCACAGATATGTGTGTTTGAGGTACAAGAGTTATTCAGATGCTAAGTTGGAAACTCAAAATAATGTAAAATGTAGTTCGAATATGAATATTGAGTTTGTCCGGTTAATTCATTCCTCCTGTTGGGCAGTCTTTAAGTCATTGCAAGGATACTGATGCAGCAGTGCCGAAGGGAAGGTACTATTTTTCTCTATCCCATTGAAAATGTTATATTTTCCATTTTGGGATGTCCCAAAATATTTGTCATGTTAACAAAGTCAAGGGAATCTCTCTCTCTTTTCCCAATATTATCCTCCCTTTACTTTTTCTAATGCTATATTCACATAATTTAAAATTTGAAATTTGGGTTGGAAAGGAAGCACCAACATCACAATCAAGCCACTATTGTTAAGAGTTGGATTCCCAAAATGTGACAAAAAATTTGGGATAGAGGGAGTAAAATGCTAAATGATTTGTGTATTGCTTTCTCAAACTTAATCCATATTGTACCTGTTCCGTCTAGATTAAATAGGAAATGGAAGAAGTTGGTGAATTATAGATCCTGATAATTAAGAAAAGAACAAGAATACCTAAATGCTTGCACCTGACCTCAACATTGGGCTTCAAAATGTCTTTGATCTTTAAATATTTATCTATTACCATGCTGTGGTTTTCTTTTTGGCCTGTAATTCTTCAATATTAGCGTCTTGTGCAATATTCAATTTGAAACATATTCGCAACAAGGTAGCTGCAACAGCTAAGTATGATTAGTTGATATCTGCATGCATTCAGCGTGCGGGGGGCAACCAAAAATTTTCATTATGATATTCATAATTTGATAATCTTTCCTGCTGATTTTCCATTTTTATTGCAATTGGTGTTTCATGATGCTTTGTGCTCTTCCATTCTGTTTAAAAAGCATTCTGTTGTTGCAGCTTGAAACAGGCAAACAAAGTTGTGGTCTGTAATATTCATGTGCTTTTTAATCCTAGAAGGGGAGAAATTAAGCTTGGTCAGGTGACATTTTTCATTGCATCCTTTACACGTTCTTAGTTTCTTATATTTGATGACTTCATTGAAGGATCAAAGTGCAGCTAATTTCCTACATCATGCTTTGGAAAGTTGGTTCACACTGTAATGTCGTTGACCATGGTTCATGTATTAATTGCCTAGCAAGAACCAAAATACTTGTTTGTATTTCTGTCTTTATGGTTTTTCTGCTAACCTAAAGATGACAAAAAGTTTCTGATGTAGTCAATGAAGAGCTCAAGGAAAAGCATAATTAAAGCTTTTCATAGTTGTGTAGCTGTTAGATGTCTTAGGAGTCTTCTTATTGAGAATTTTAGGATTTAGGGGTATTTCAGTCTTTTTCTAGTGCTTGAAATTTCAGCAATTGTGTTTTTAGTCTTGAGCAGTATTTAATTGTATTAGTTTTTTAATTAGAGTTGTAGTTGTTATTGGAATTGTCTTAGAGGTCTTTTGCTTATCTATTTAGAATAGGTAGTAGGAATTATGAATTTTAGTTAGTCTTACTGCTTTATAAATACATAGTAGATTATTTTAGTCACAGATTGATGAAATAAAATTTTAGTTATTAGTTTTTTCAGTTATCTTGTTTTCTTCTTTAAGTTTTGTATAATTCCTTCTTCTTCCCTAATGATTTTCCCAAAAAAAACTGTTCACGGGTACTGTTCACTGCCCGAAACAATCTGAATCCCCTCTAATCTTCGGGTTATAATCTTCAGCTCACGCTTGTAGACAAGATTACCCCAATCTTGTGCTACATGAGTTTGGTAATCAGAGCCAAACTTTCCCTTCTTTCTTGACCATATTTTTCATCTATGAATATGGTTACCTACATCGAGTTCCAGCAAATTATCATGTTTCTTCCATCTTTTGATTGGTCAGGTTATCCTGAAATATTCTGTAGATGGCTCGCATCTCAGGATTATTTTTTTTTACTACAATAATCACACAAATGATCATTACAAAATTCTTATTGCAAAGATGAAATTGGATTGAGTGGCTTATATTTGGTGGTGTACGGTCGAACATGGTGTACTTCAACGCCAAAGATATACCTCTACTTGGGCTGAGATGAGAGAGCTACACTTAGAAGAGTTTTTGCCTTTTTATCGTCATCAAAAGCGATAATTTTATCGTCGGGTAGAAAACTACATGTCAATGGTAGGTTTTGTTGAATCAAGCCAGATCATGGTGCCGAAGAGCATAGAAAGCAAGAATCTGGTTCATGATCCTACTATAGAAGCTAAAGATTTGGTTGCTGATTTTTGATCAACAAAAAGTAGTTTAGTGGTGCCTGAAAATTTAGAATTGGCTATTGGATGTTAGTTTTTAGTTTTTGGCAGATGTCTTAGGGGTCGTCTTATTATAATTTTAGGTTTTAAGGGTATTTTAGTCTTTTATATTATTGTAATTTAGTTTTTCCTATTGTTCAAGGAAACTAATTCTATCGATAGAGTTCTAGTAGCTTAGGATAGGAATTAGTAATCCTAATCATAATCGGAATTTGTTTTTGGGGTAGATTTACATCTACATAAATAGCTTGTTATAGAGTTATTTTGGCTAGAGAGTCATGAATTGAAAAGTTTTGTTATTTGTCTTCTATTTATTTTGTTCTTCTCCTTTGTTTCCCCTCTAATTTCTCCGAAATTACTATTCACAATCCTGAAACAACCCCAGACCCTGTTATTCTTCTGCTCACGCTTGTAGACAAGATTTCCAATCTTGTGCTACATCAAGATGTTAGGAGAATAAGGATCGGAATAGCTTTTGCCGTTTTATTCCTAAGCCTCGGTTTTATTGTTGTTAAAATTAGCATATGGTTGCATTATAGCCCAAGGCCAATCTATTACTACATAGTTGCACTATAGCCCAAGGCCTATATTTTCTTGCTATCATGAGAGAACGATAAAATGGACCATAGGGTCTTTCTCTCTTTCTCTCTCTAATTTAACATGGTAACAGAGTCCGGGGAGAGAAAACCCTAGCTCCCATGGCTGTGCCTTTCTTTTCCAACGATGTTTCCCAATCTACCTTCTATGATTTCTCAGCTGTGGTGCCTCCTTCGGTGGTTGAGTCTTGATCCACTGTTGTGCCTCCCTTCAGCTGACACCGCTATGCCTTTCTGTTCCACTGGTGTTCTCCATTCTGCATGATTGGATTTTTCACCAATGTTGCCTCCTTTAGCCTCCAGTGCAGGCCTTTCTATTCAATGGCATTCTTCGTTCTTTCTACAGTGATTTCTCACCCTGTGTACCTTCCTTCAGTGGCTGAATCTCTATCCAGTCCTATATCCGGATCAAATCAATCATGTCAGGTTAGAATCACATTATATCCTATCATATCTGATTTCGTATCATATTTGATCGATCATCATATCATATCAGATCAACTTCTGTTGGAGCATATTGACGTAGTCAATCATGAATTCAAGAAAAGCTAAAGTCAATGATTTTCAAGATTTTGCTCCAGTTCGATTGGTCATAGATGTAAGATTTTAGGCATAAGGGGTATTTTAGTCTTTTATGTTGTCGTAGAAAATTATCAATCTCTGTCTCTGTGTAGTTGAGTCATATTAGTTATCAGATTGTTGTTTATTTCGAGTTATAGTTATAGGAAGTCTTAGAGGTCGTTTGCCTGGTTATTTAGAACAGGTAGTAGGAATTCTATACTCAATACAACTATGAATTTTAGCTAGTTTTACATCTCTTATACATAACCTTGTTAGTTTATTATTTTAGACAGGAGATTGACAAAATAAAATTTCAGTTATTAGTTTTTTTAGTTGTCTTGTTTTCTTCTTTAGTTTTTGAGATTCTTCTTCTTCCTCTCTGCTGATTTCTCCATAGTATCTGTTCACAGTCCCGAAGCAGTCTCTAATACCCCTCTATTCTTCTGCTCATGCTTGTAGACAAGATACCCCGATCTTATGCTACACCCCCAATCTTGTGCTACATCAGTTTGGTATGAAGAGCCAAACTTCCCTCTCTTTTTGTGACCATATTTTTCTTCTTCTTCACCTTCAACTATGGTTACCAACATAGATCTTTCTTCAAAGTTTGACGCTTTGTTGAAGGATTATGTGTCTTATAACGAAAATATCGTTGTACTTAATTATAAAGTGCAAGATATTGAAGGGAAATTGAAAACTTTGCAATTATCTGTGGATGATAGACTTGACCGGATTGAGGCTTTATTGATTGGAAAACAACTCCAAGCAAAAGCCAAAATAAAGATCTTAAGCTTTCAGATTTTTCCTTGCAATCTGTTCCATCAATTTCATATTGTCATCCTCTTCCACTACCGTTTGCTTTGCCAGTTTGCTATTTAGTTTTTCAAGGTTATGGCAATTCTGACTAAGATAACTTCACTTCAATTTCAATTTACTGCTGGCTCAAATCAAGATATTTCTTACCACTATTGAAAATTTTGGTAAGGAATTTGAGAATGAATTTTCAGAAAACCAATTGGCAGAAGGCATTGGTTCATCCGAGGAAACCTTGCAGATAACTGCGGATGAGTTTTTTGCACTAGAGTACCTGCAAGATGCTGTTGCAACATCAAAGATTGCGCAAGTTCAAGAGCAAAGGCTAGAAAAGTTTCATAATGCATTAACTCCAGCAATTGACTTTGTCCATGGGGATCTTAATCCAAAGATGTCCAAAATTTACTTGCTGCCAAATCAAGTAAAAGACATGAACTGCTTTTGGAATTGCAAGTATCTTCCTAACTCATGGACAGAATATCAGTTTTTTTGAGTTCTTTATCCTGCATTTCTTTAAAACTCGAGGTCAAGTTTTTTCAAACCGGGGGAGTTGATGCAGTCAATCATGAGTTCAATAAAAGCTAAATTCAATGATTTTCAAGATTTTGCTCTAGCTTCGATTGGTCATAGATGTTAGATATTAGGCATAACGGGTTTTTAGTCTTTTATGTGTAGCAGAAAATTATCTTTCTCTTATGTGTAGTTGAGTCTTGTTAGTATGCTAGATTATAGTTTATTTAGAGTTATTGTTGTTATAGGAATAGTTTTAGAGGTCGTTTGCTTGTCTAGATAGTAGGAATTCTATTCCCAATAGAATTCTGAACTTTAGCCTTATAATTAGCCTTTTAAGTTTATAAGATTTTTCTTCTTCCTCCCTACTGATTTCTCCATAATACTGTTAACGGAACTGTTCACAGCCCCGAAACAGCCCATAATTCCCCTCGATTCATCTTCTCGCGCTTGTAGACAAGATACTCCAATCTTGTACTATGTCATATATGGAGCATATTGATTGCCATTTTATTAGTGAGAAGATTGTGTACGGGTGTATTGTTACTAATTTTGTCAATCCAAATGACCAACTAGTGTATGTTTTACAATAGGAATCTCTTAGGTCCTTGAACTAGTTTTATTTGTAACAAGCTTGTGAATACGACTTATATGATCCAGCTTGAGGTGGTGTTAGAATGTGTAAATAGTATTATTATTTTTTAGTATTACATAGTTGTACTAAATAGTCGTACTATGGCCCCTGATCCATATTCTCTTGTTAAGCTTGAGATAAAAATGTTATTGATTTTATTGTCTTATGAAAGCATGTATATTGTATTTACAATGTATTATATACAAGAGGATATGGGCCTTTGCTCGTAGTACTAGTGTGTAGTAACACTGTACAATACAATACCAGATAATACTTTTACTACGTACTAATTCTATCACTCCCCTCAAGTTGTAGTATAATAGTCACCAAACTTGTTACAAGTAAAACTAATTTGAGGATCTCTGAAAGAATTTATAAAAACATTTTCTAGTTGATCATTTTAATTGACAAAAGTAGTAAAAATAAACAAACAAACAAACCAAGCCTTATTCCCACTAATGTGGTAGGGTCAGCTACATGAATCCTATTATGTCATTGTGCTCTATCATGGATCATATCCTCCTCAATTCCTAGATGGGTTATATCTTTCTTACAAGTTACCCACCAAGTCTTTTTCGGTCTCCTCCTACCTCTCTTATGTTATCTATTCTCTCTAAAATCTACTCGCCTGACAGATGCTTCTATTGGCCTAACCACCTTAAGTATGTTTCTCTTGTCTTCTCATCAATAGGTGCTACTCCAATCTTATCACGAATATGCTCATTGCGTATTTTGTTTATCCTAGCGTACCCACACATCCATCTTAACATTCACATTTCTGCTACTCTCATCTTTTGCTCATGTGTGTAATTCACTGCCCAATATTCAGACCCATAAAGTATCGCTAGCCTAATTGACATTATAAAAAGTTTACCCTCAAGTCATAAAGGAAAATATTCTCGATGCCATTCTATTTAATCCAACCCGCTTGTATCCAATGTGTGACATCTTGTTCTACACCATACATCACTCTAAAGAACTAAACCTAAATACTTAAAATTTTCACTTATGGGTATCTCTTGATCCCTATTTATTTCTACGTGCATTCTTGCTAAACTTAAATCTCATATATTCTATTTTTGATCTAATAAATCTAAACCCTTTGCCTCAAAATGCCTCTTTCCGTATTTTGAATTTAGCATTAACCCCATCTTTGGTTTCATCTACTAAAACAATGTCGTCTGCAAACAACATACACCATGGTATTTCCTCCTGTATGTGCCTTGTAAGTTCATCTATAACCAATGCAAATAAATAAGGACTTAAAGCTGAACCTTGGTGTAAGCCTATGTTTATAACTGACTCTCGTACACAACCCTCCTGGTATTCTAACACTTGTAATCACATCCAGTACATCTCCTTTATTGATTCTATATATGCTACTCTGACTCCTCTTTTTTCTAAAACTCTCCACAGAAAAATCATGTGCATATCCTTTTCCTTATCAGGGTATCTCTCGGTAAGTCTCCTTAAAGAGATGTATGGTTTCTCCTGTCGATCTTAATACATGAAACTAAATTGATGTATAAGACACCTTAGCCTCGTTTCTCAACCTTCTTGCTATTACCCTCTCCCAAAGTTTCATCGTATGGTTCATCAACTTAATACACTTGGATAAAATCTTCTCTCTCGTGAAATGGCAATCAATAGCAATATGCTTGCTCCTCTCATGGAATAGTGGATAAGAAGCTATGTGCAGGGCAAGTTGATTATCAATCAACTTCATCTGCTCAACCTGTCTAAACTTCAACTCTTAAAGAAGTAAGTTTAGCTATCTGAGTTCACATGTTGCCAAAGCAATAGCATGATGTTCAGCTTGTGCACTTGACCTGCCAACCACTGTTTGTTTTTTACTCTTCTTGGGTATTAGATTACCCCCAATGACGACATTGTATCCTGAAGTAGAGCAAGCATCTAAAAGAGACCTTACCTTGTTCAGAATACCCATTCACTTGAGTATGGCCTTATCTTCATATAACACGGAGATTGCAGGAATTGACTAACCACTCACGAAAAAAGAGATATTTGGCCGTTGAAGCTGAGGTAATTAAGCTTTCCCACTGGACCTCAGTATCTTCTAGTATCTACAAGAGGCTCCACTGACCTGGTAAAAGCTCAATATTTGGATCCATGAGAATGCTAGTAGGCTTGCAATTTAACTAGTTTCTTCAAGAATATCTAAGCCATACTTTATTTGAGGGATAATAACACCAATACTAGATTGTGCTACCTTAATTGGGGGTCATCAAATGGCAGGTCCAAAGTAGGTAAAGATACTAGTGCAGGGAGTTCAGGGAGTTGTAGAGCGTACAAATGATCTCGAGAAATATTCACAAGCATCATGAAGTTGTAGAGCGTAGAAGTCCTCGTCTCACTGAAACAGCCCAAGAAGATGAAGAATGCCACACATAAATTTAGCAAACGATTTAGAGAAATATTCACAAGCATCATCACTGTGCAACACTTTAATAGAAACATTAAATTGAGTATGAATTTCAACACAAAAATTTTGGTAAAATAGTGAATAACTGTGATGTAACAACCATAAGTTTATTGGAGACAGCACTTACGGCTTGGAAGCCTAAGAATGTCTCTTAAGGGTGCTACAAGTAGTTTAATGTAAAGGGATCTGTCCATGGTGATTATTAGGGTCTTAAATCAGTTCCTTCTAGAATTTTAGGTCCTAAGGGGTATTTTAGTCTTTTCATAATTGCTGGGAATTGTTAGCATTGTTAGCAGGATTGGTTATCGAGTCTTAGTTAATTGTATTAGATTATTATTTGGAATCTAATTGATTTAGAGAGTATCTAGTTACGTTTAGAATAGGATAATAGAAATCCTAATCATAATAGGATTTCATTTCTTTTGGGTAGTTTTACAGCTTATAATGGTTATTTGGTTGGAGATTGATCAATAAAGAGTTTTAGTTATTTGTTTGCTGGAGATTTTATTTCTTTTGGGTAGTTTTACAGTCAATTATAATGGTTATTTGGTTGAAGATTGATCAATAAAGAGTTTTAGTTATTTGTTTATTAGTTTGTTGTTCTTTTCTCTCTAATTTCCCCCAGACCCCCTCTCTTCTTCTCTGTTCACAGCTCCTTGAACAGTCTTGGAATCTCTTCATCCTTCCACTACCACTTGTAAACAAGATCATCCATTTTTGTCCTACATCAAACTGTGAATGATTTTTCATTAAGAACAAGCAAGTGCATCCAGAATAATCATTAAGAAAAGTTAGTGAGTATTGAAATCCTAGAACAAAAAGACAAGACTAAGATCCCAGGCATCACTATGGACTAATTCAAAAGGGGATGCGCCTATTACTGACTCTGATGGAAAAGAGTTTGGAGAGTGCTTTCCAGGTTGACATGACTCACAATTTAAAGAAGATAGCTGAGACAAATTTAGGATCATGTGTTGCAATATTGACAAACCTGTGAACAGTACCATTGAACAATGCCGATTAACAGTTGCTGCAAGATAACAGTGCCGGTGAGCAGTGTGATGAACAGTAGATGTGGTTGAAAGAGATCTGATTTGATGTGGAATGGCTAGATCTAGACTCGCAATGGATGGGTGGCACCACTGCATAGAGCATCACAGCAAGAAGAAAGAAAGCATTGCTGGAAAATAAAAGGAGGTATAGTGGCAGTGCAATTAGAAAATGTACTCCTGATTTTTACTAAAACTATTAAGAAACGAGTAATTGAGTTTTCCACTTACTCATCTCCAAGTGTTTGCTAGTTGTAATATGTTTTTGATGCAAGGATTTCAATGATTTAGTCAAAAACTTGATGTGGGTGGTAGATACTAATATATCTGGAACAATTGGGCCTGGTTTGTGGGTTGCTGTGGACTAACGATGCATCCAAAACAATGTTGTGATTTTTAATGGAGAATTTTAAATTAAAATGCCACTGGTTGGTTTGTTTGGCTATTTAGCAGAATTACCCCACAAAGTCTTGAATATCTATAGTTTATGCTAACTGCAAATGTTCTGAAAGTTATCCTCTCTGGTCCAACCTAGTAATTTGGCTACTGTATTAGCATTCACCTATTGTATCAGTTGGAAATTTTAATATTGTTCTGTTCACACTGAGAGGTCGGTTAAAGGAAGTTGATATAAGGTGCTTTGAACAAGTTGAACGATTCTTGGGCTGCTGTCAAGTGGAACTTTTGGGCTTTTGAGTTGGGCCTTTCTTCTGCTAATGTACTGCATCAGCTGTAGTGGCTTCTCTATAGTTTCAAAATAATAGTTTGGAGATTATATATTGAAAATCTCATGTTACTTCAAGATGATGCTTATTTATGGTTATGCTTCTATTACATTAGATATAATTTATAAACTTGAATCTTTTCCATTTACCTTGAGATAAATGATGGTCGAAATCGATCATAACTTATGGGGAACATTAGGATATGCATACAGTTTCCTTAGGGCTTTTTGACAAAATTAAGAGACCTTTTCACCTACTTCAAGGCCATCTTGCCCATCTGAATATCACTGCAACTTCTTGTTCTTAAGCAGATAAGGGTGCTTCTGAATCGGGCTCATACTGTTTCAAAGCTTTGGGATGATGCTCCTGTAATTATTTGTGGGGATTTTAACAGCACTCCAAAGGTTCCTTTTGTTTGATTATGTATTTCAGTTTTTCTGTTGTTTGTTTTTGTTTCATTTTCTTGCTTTATATGCTTCCACCTTGTCTTGGGCTCAGCTGTTGCCTTTTATTTTGCTTCTTTATATTTCTAATAAATATTGATTGATTTTGCATCAGAGTCCATTGTACAACTTTGTTGCAGAACAAAAGGTGAATTGCAGCTTTAGTATGCTTCAGTTCCTCATCCTTCTCCTTCCTCTTAATTCACTCATTTACTCAATTTGCAAAATATGTGAATAGTTTTCTTCTATTGTTACAGTTAGATCTGTCAGAACTTCCTCGAGATCAGGTTTCAGGACAAGCATCGGCAGAAATTTACCCATCATAGGCCATCTAATCCTCATCCTGGGTATGTATGCTGTTACTTCTTCAAATGTACTTAAGCACATGAAGATTTTATTACATGCTTCCAAGATTGACACTCGTTCAATAATTTTAGGGCTCAGTCTACTGGTAACTTTTCTCAAGCTTCACTAGCAGCCAACATGACTAGAAAGACCTGTGATATTCCTTTAGCTGTAGAGAAGAAAGAATATCCTGATGAAAGTTCTGGAAATGAACCTTCTGCAGATACTTTGTCTAAGCCTTTCTCTTCTGAAGTGCAAGAGCCTGTTGAGTCTTGCATTAAAAAGGGCTTTGCAAATGAAGAGATTGATAAACAATTAAGAGAAAACGATCTCGATATTTTCAATGGAATCAATGATGAAAATAAATCTTGCATCTTCATTTCTCATTGTGACTCGAAGAAATGTACATTTGCTCTGCAGGGTGAAGCTGGATCTTCAGTTAGTCCTGTTAAGGATGTAATTCAAGATCCCAGTTTGTTCTGGATGAGAAAATGGAGATCTTGTCCTTAAATGAGATTCTCGAAGAAACAATAGAAGGTCTAGATGTGTATTACCTTTTTGTCTGAAAGAAATTATACTGGTGGTGCCTTTCCATCCCAATATCAAAGATTAAACTCCGAGGAAGATGGGTTGTTGAGAGAATGTGCCATCTCCCACAGTGAAGAGGTTTATCCTCTTGGAAATGAGATTCTGGATAATTCTCCTGGAGAAAATCCAGAGATTATTCATGCGGAACAGTCAAAATATGATCCATCAGCTTGGACGCCAGTTGAATTAGAAGCTGCAACAGGTAGTTCAGATTGTGTAATGATGGAACACCCTTTGAAGTTACAGAGTGTATATGGAGAAGTTGAGGTAGATGTAATTTTAAGCTCATAGTTCCATTCCTGATAATTTCTGTGAGACTTTTCATCATGATAATAGGTGCTTGACATGGGAAATGCAAAATTTTTGCTCATGTTGTTGCAGGATTGTTTGGGGACCAAGAGATTCAACTGGAGAACCTGCAGTAACCAGCTACCATAGACGTTTCTTTGGCACTGTTGATTACATATGGTGAGTGTATAGAGACCCTCATGTCAGCTGTAAAATCTGTTCGGCGTAACTATGAGTTCACCCTTTTTAGAGACCTTTCGCAGACTTGATTAGTTTTTGGGTGAAACCAACTCCCTCTGTTGGTCCCAAGAGAGTAAGCTGAGTATCTGGGTCTCCCTTTTCAGGACTTTGGGGGCTACTTGAATTGTTATTTTTAAGATCTTACATAAGGAACTTAATTTGTTCCAGAGGTAATGTTATGCCTTACTGTAAAATGTCATAAGTTTATGTTTGATATCTTGGGCATGTATAAATGATCAGCTTATAAATATCTCTGTGCTAGACATAATCTAAAGGTCAGAAAGCACCTTTTTGTTATAGTCCCAAACTATGGAAATTGGACAAATAAAACAAATTAAAGATGAGCAATGACATTATCAATAAAAAGGAAAAAACATATAGATGTTATATTCAAAATATAATAAAGTCGATGTAATGACTAAAAAGTTCTATTATAAGAGAGTGCAACTTGCAGGGTGATAATTATACAAAAGTGACCTGACTTGGTTGTTTTCTTACAAATTCTTACACTATTTCTGGTTCAAGGAAGGAGATTACTCATGAAAGGGGAAGAGATGTCTCCCTTCAAGAAATATGAACGAACTCTTTACCTTGGGGACAGCGATTCTATTTGCCTGATCTTATTTCAGTGAAGGGAGGAGTGGTCTGGAAAATAAGGAATTTAATTCACTCTGCATTTCACATTTTTATCCTTCTTCTTGTTAATCTTTTAAATTTCATTGGTTATTCCAGTTCTATTCCTCATAAATTCTATATAGGAGGATTATAGGACACACAGTCCACTTATCTTCACTCATAAACTTCATTATGTAATTTAGGAAGGATTACATGTTGAAGTATGTCTTTTACTGTTGCATTTGTTCTTTCAAGTGTCGGCAAGAAACAGATGGGTCTTCTACTTCAATGTATTCTTGGTACACTTGGCCAAGATTAAATTGTGTCATCTGTAGGCGATCTGAAGGTCTTCAAACTTCCAAGGTTCTTGCTCCAATTCCAAAGCATGCGATGCAGTGGACCCGTGGATTCCCTACGAAGGTATGATTTACAAAAGATAATTTCTCCATGACCTAATTCATATGAATAATTATGAGCAGTACCTTTTTTCCTACATTATCTAAAAAGGGTTATCCCCATAGATTTATTATTAGGAGTAAGACTTGGATTATGATGTTGTTGCATCAAAAAAGGTTGAAAGGTAAGACCTTGATTAGGGATACGAGTTGAAATACTGTAACTGTCTTTATGCAAAATGGAACGCGAAGGCGGTTGATGACGCGTCATGCTGGGTCATTTTTTTGTTAGAAATCAATATTTTTTTATCAATTTGGTTCTGGTTCTCATAAGCTAAGGTCTTGTATATGGTTCTAACCACATGATTGGTACTCTCTTACCTCAGTTGTAACCTGCTATAATCACCTTTGCTTAAAATGCACTATTGTACTCTCATCAAACATTAGTTACTTTTTTTCCAACCCAAAATTTTGGTTTCTTGTTCACTGTTTGAAGTGTTATTCATTGCTGAAGAAGTTGGCATTACTGTTTTCTCTTGACTAGTTGATTCATATGACAAATGGTTTCTAGTAAAAGGGTTCAGGTTAAGGCTGTAATGTTTCTGAAGGTTCATTATTATATATTTCATTTGTATTTAACAAAAATCTGCACCAGTGTTGGTATCTAGAAAAATATGGAAAAGGCAGACGATAAAGTTCCCAGAGAAGTTATGTAAAGAGTTTTAGAGAAAACAGGAGTCAAAGTAGCTAATAGAATAAATAAAGGAGATGTATAGGGATGTAGTTATAAGTGTGAGGACACCAAAAGGGTTGACGCGGGAGTTACCTATAAATAAAGGCTTACACTAAGGTTAAGGTCCAGCTTTAAGTGATCATCTTTTCGCATGGTCGTAGATAAACTTACTAAGCACATACAAGAGGAAATAACATGGAGTATGTTGTTTGCAGACATTGTTTTAGTAGATTAGACAAAAGAAGGGGTTAATGCTAAACTCGAGTTCTGAAAAGAGGCACTTGGGTCAAAAGGTTTTAGACTTGGTAGATAAAAAAATGGAATTTAAATTTAGCAAGATTGCACGTAGCAATAGAATAGGGGTTAGAATCGGAGATCAAGAGATAAGTGAAAATTTTACACATTTAGGTTCAGTTCTTCAGAGTGATCGTGGTATACATAGAGATATACACATCAGATATAATGTGGTTAGACGAAATGAAGAATGGCATCGGGAATATTATGCAACTACAAAATTCCTTTTGTGACTTAAGGGTAAATTTTATAGCACGGCCATTAGACCAGCAATGCTTTATGGGTCTAAATGTTGGGCAATAAATTAAGCACATGAGCAAAAGATGAGTAGCAAAAGAATGTTACGATGGATGAATGAGTATACTCCCAACTCCAAGATGGACAAGAAACACAATGAGCATATTCAGGATAAGATTGGAGTAGTACCTATCGATGAGAAGATGAGAGAAACGCTTAAGATGGTTAAGTCATGTGCTGAGATGGCCAGTTGAGAATTTTAGAGAGTAGTCAACCCAAGAGGGGTAGGGAAAGACCGAAAAAGATTTGGTGGGTAATTTGTAAGAAAGATATAGCTTATGAGCCTGTAGAATTAATGAGGATGTGGTTCATGACAGAGCGTAATGGCGTAGCAAGATTCATGCAGCCAACTCCACTTAGTAGGAATACGGCTTGGTTTGTTTGTTCTCTCTCCCTAACATCTAGACTTGTTCTTTGCTTAATAAAAGCAGATTACAAAACCAAAATCAGTGGGGAAAGCACTAAGGAGGTGTTTGTTCGCATTCGAGAATCGGAATCGAAATGAGAATCATAAACCCTACTATCGGTATGGGTTTATGTCATTTCCCGTTACTTGTTTGGTTTGAATACGGAATAGGTTTCATTACGTAAATGTTTATAAATTAATAAATTTGAAAGCCATGTCACAAGTGGAGAATGAAAGTAGGCATTTTCTAATACTTTCATTCCCATAAAATGATTCCTATAGTGATTAACCAAATAACATCCATGGGTATCATTAACCTTCATTCTCATTCCTTCCCCTCATACCCATAAACAAAACACCTAAATTTTGCTTCAATTGGCGAGCCAAGTAAGTAGGGTTTGGTCCAGTGATTTGTTGTCTTATGCTGAATAATTAGATATGGTATCCGTTTCTATTGTAAATTTAATGACCTTCCTATGTAGACAATGGTGAAATTTCTATGAACCTAATATCTTGTTTGTATTTGTCCCAATTTGTTGGCTGTTGGATTCCAGAAATGGGGAAGTGATCATATTGCTTTGGTTTCGGAGTTGGTCTTTAGATAAGACATTTCTTGCCCGAACAGAGAAATGCAATTGCAGGATCGTGTTCAGCATTCAAGTTCGAAGAATTCAGAATGAACGAGCATCCATCAGGTTCATAGCTTAGGCCCTATATATCAGTAACTTGAGGAGCATAAAATATTCAACCTGCGAGTGCACTTTCTGTAATATAATACCCCCTTTTTTCTTCTCTCATATTTCTTAAATTATAGCACTGTGGTTCGTTTGTTCTTTAATTTCTAATTTCTATGGACGAAATTGTAATCCAATTTTGTTAGAGAGAAGTGTTGTCTTCATTCATGACCGACTTAGCTTGTCCCAATGAGATGATGAGTTTCTCCTTTAATAAACTATTGGGAAACTTATTGCTTCTTGTTTAGATGTGGGTGTTGAAACCGCGTTTAAGTTTTGATGAATGCCAACTATTGTATTTTAGATTGCAGTTCTACTTTGCCTATATCTAACACGTAAACATGTTGATAGACCTTGTGTTCACAATTTCAGTTAAAAATTTAGTCCCTTGTTGTCCTAATTTGGCCAATTATGTATTTTTAAAAGCCAATTAACTTTCTAATCTTTTAAAATGCTTAGCCAATCTAGGTTTTTTTAGGAAAAATTGGACAAATTAACAATAAAAGTTACATAAATATTATGTTGGATTTAAAACACAAATGGTTAGAGTTAAAAATGTACAAATGATGAAATTTACTTCATTATTTTCTGCCGCAACTAGAAGGGAAATTCTAGCTAGAAGTACATAAACTAATTGAAAACTAGAAACTATATCTCTTCGTCCTTAAGGGAAATGTTGAGAAGAGATGTGCCATCTAATTTGTTTGATTTGTCTGAGTTGATTATTGTATCGTTATTTTGCATTCTAATTGGCTTTGATAGACATTCTATAGGTGGAAATAACATTCTAATTGGCTTTGATAGACATTCTATAGGTAACCTCCGATTTCAAATTTGACCTTTTCCTTCACTTCCGTGTATGCTTGGCCGTAACCTTGCCCATTATCTCATGTTCAGGTTGATTTTCCTACACGTAACTTCTGGTTATGACATATATCATGGTAGTTTAGCTATTATGCCTTTGTCATTATTTCTACCAATTTTTGAATAGGCACTTCTTACCAAGTCTTACCGATTTGTTAATAACACTTAATCGACACTACTAAATTGACATTGCCTTTACCGATTTTCTAGCACTACTAATATCAATATGTCCCTACCAATTTGTTGATAACACTTAATTAGTACAACTAATATCAGCATGAGTTCATTGATATCAGGAATACTTTATTGCAGTACTTTATCAGCACTTAAACCCTTTACTAACACCACCTAATCGGCATTAGAATCAGCATCGACTGTTGACTAATAGTTCAACTCAGTATCAACCAAATTATGACCTTACCAGCTATGATATGCTAATTTGTAACTACTAACAAACATATTAGCTGATTTCTAATAACATTATATTGGTTATTTGCTATGTTGGCACCAACAGGTATATTTATGTAAAATTTATCTATTTTAGATTTCTTACGATTATTGTATTCACAAAATTTTAAGGAGTAAAATATTACGAGAAGATACTTTGTTTTTGTAAAATATTAATATTTCATTGTTTTGGTATTTTATCTTCAAAGGTTTTTTCAGAACAAAATTTTTTTTCTTATTGGTTCAAAAGGCTTCTAGTTTTATTTTTGAGAAATGAAGTTATCCAAATGTTATATATTATGTACCAATATGGAAAAGAGAGCCTCTTGACCCAATGGTTGGGATATGCACATTTGACTCGAAACTCTTGTGATAGAAATTTTATTGGTTGAAATTTACTCGAAATAAACTTGATTCAATTAGTTGTGGTTTATGGCTTTCGCGGTTGAACTGATGAGTTGTTAAAAAGCTAATGAGTTCATTGCTTATCTATTCAGAAGAGCAATCCAACCCGATTCCATAGCTAATTAAATTGGTTGTCGATCGATCATCGATTGGATTCGAGCTTAATACATGGATTACGTTATAGCAACTAAAATTTTATTATAAGGATCATAATTTTTAATTATTATAAGACCAAATGCTTGTTGCTAGCTCGTATACTATAAAAATTAGCGATCAGCAAATTTTATGAATTTTAATGAACTTTCAGTAATCAACCAACATCTTCTTTCGTAGAGTCCCGCTTTTGTTATAATTTTATCAATTCTGTCTAAACAAGCCAATCGTTCAAAGACATCCAAGGTGTAAATTGCTGTGAACTTACCACTTAAAATTTGAGGCCTAGCTACTTTAATTCTTGATCAGTTCTTAGGGCTTGTCCTAATCAAAGTTAATCTATTTCTTCGTATTCTATGAGCACTAATTTCCTCATATTAGTCTAGTAATCTTTTTTTGTGTTTCCTAGAGATACGGTTTGATGTAACTCTGGTTCATAAGTGGATTTTGTGTAGTCTTGCCCCTTATACTATTTTTTTAATCTTTAATAAAGGGTATCTAATATCTCACTAAGGAACCAGCAATTTTTGCTTAAAAAATATAATTATTATATGTGTCAATTGAGAACCAAACAAAATAAAAGTAAGCAAAAAAGGAAGAAAAGTATAAGGAAATAATAAGTTTTTTAGGTAAGTTTTGTGAATATTGTCATTTCTTTTTCTATGCGACTCCTACTTGTTTTTATAGAAAAAAAAATGAAAAATACGTAAAGTAACTAAAACAAAATGTAAACTACTATCCAAGATATTATTTAGAATAATAATAATTGTTGCAAAAATTTTGAAATGTGATATATATGAGATAAAAAAGTAGTCGAAAAACATCAAATGAATACAAAACATTATTTGGAAATAATGAGTGACAAACTCGTCCAAAAAAGACATCACACATAGATGGGATGACGAAAGCACCTCAGTTTCATCAAGTTCCTCAGTCATTAAAGACCCACAAAAACTTTGAAGGAAATAAAAATTGGATGCACTGTTTCTACAAAATTCATACTGCATTTAGATATAGTACTTAGGCTTATTACATTTACCTCCCTTAAACATAATTACCAAGCAATAGATTAGACCTTGATACACATCTATATCACAGTCACCCCTTATAGATAGCAAAGTTTTATTGTTCACAATAAAATGACTAAAGTACCTTCCTTCCAGAAGATTAAATTAAAATTAAAACTAAAATGGAATAGTCTAAGTATAAAAAAGTATACACCTAGTACTTCAAGAAAAATAGTTTTTAAAAGTTACTGAACGAATTAGGAATAGATACAAAAACTAGAAGAAGGACATGCATAAAGTAAAATTAGACAACAAAAAAAAAAGAACTAAAACTGAAAGGGAAGATACTAACAAAATATCAAGCACAAAGTTTAAAGTAAAAAAGAAAAAAAAAAGTTAAACCAAACATGTGTAAAAGAGAACAAGAAAAAGAAAACCAACCAAACTTATACTAAGAATAAGATTAAAAGGAAAATTTCAAAATAGCTCTTGTAACGCCCGAAACTTTTTGCCAATTTGACATTCCTAGTGAATGCTTATTAATGCTTATTATTGTTGTTGAATGACTATTCTACCCTGTCTAGTTTTTAGTTTAGTTAGAGTATAGCAAATGAGATAAGTTCCAATTGAAATTGAGAGATTAAAGTGTAATTTGATGGATTTCACCTTTACCGTTTAAGAAGACACCTTTCTATTATTGCTAGTTCATGTTATAATTCTACTACTTCTTCAACTTCATTTTTCTCTCCAAATTCTTTTTACTTACCTTTGCAATTTTAGGTGGAAATCAAGTAGTTCAACTGGGGTTTGAAGGTTTACAAGTAAGATTAATACAGAACTTCAACTATCAAGGTGAGTTCTTGGTATTTTAGGCTTGGAATTGGAAGTTAGGATTTCAAGGCTTTCTTCATGAATTGTAAATGCCTAAACCTTGTTGTTGACGGGTAATTCTTATTGCCAATTGGTTATCCTATGACCAGACTTGATTTATAGATTGAATTAGTTCTTTAGCACATGTTTTAGGGTAACTTGAATTAAAGGGTTTTCTAGTCTTCAGGTTTACATGATTGAGGGTTAGTCATGCTAGGGTTTTGTGTTCCAATCACACTTCCACTTGTTTATGACTTAGTGGGTACAACCTTTTCATGTGAATTTTAGCACTTGATTTTTAGCTTAGGGAATGATTTTGGGCTGGAAATGTGTGGTGCTTCATGTGTGGTTGGAGTGACCAGCTAGCTTGTTCATATTTTGTCAAGAACATGAATAGTTCCGCCCCAGGATGGGTCGCCTTCTAAATCGAATTGATCTGTTTAAAGTTCTTGTTCTGTCCAAAGTATGCTTAACACATTTTTAGGTGAATGTGAATAGGGTAGTTTGTCTCGCCCAAAACGTGCAAAGTTATCCTTCAACTTTCTTGGCTAAAGGGAACGTCGTCTCTAGTTTTCACAAGGTGCAAAATAAATAGATAAAATCAAGATGTGTATAAGAAATATTTCAATCAGCTAACTATCATCATCTTTTCTCCTCTAAATGCAATCATATCCTGGTAAGGTTCCAATTTTGTTCAATATTGATCTAGCTATTTGAGCTTAAATTGTGGCTAAATTTTGTTAATAAATACAAGTGGGAGTATAGTACAGGTGGTTTATGAAACATACATGGTTGAATGTGTAAGTTGTGAATTGAATTGCAGTGGCATTTATCTTGCATAAGCTTATTGGTTCGCATAAGTGGATTAGGTTTTACTTTTCTGTTATATTATCAAGAGTAATCAAACCATGAATGTTTAATGATCTAAACTCATATCGAAATGTATGCCCGTCTATCGGGTTGATAATAGTTAGACATCTATTATGCCTAGCCTAGTGGGATAAAGTTAAACCTGGATAAGTCTTTAGAAGACTGATGCTTATCACTTTTACTAATCCCTTGTCATTTTTGCAGTTTTCATGAGTTACATATGGTTCATTATTTAATCTTACATTTGTTATTTGCTTTCTAGCACAATGATAGATAGAGGTACTATATACGAGGCAATGTTTCGCTCGTACTTAGTTTATGTTATTGTTTTGCAATCCAAGACCAACAGGAGGCATTTGCAGATCCAGATAGTGGCTGTGAGTAGGGAGTGGAAGTACTATCTATGTTATGAACTCTAACTACTAGAGTTAGGGTGTGTTTGTCATCTTATTGTGAGGCTTTTCTTTGAGTTCAGCCTTTTTGCCAATGTAGATAGGTGTAGTTTGTATTTTTAATGTTGGCTCATTTACCATTTTGCTGCTCTCATACCTACAAGTTTTTGATAATTATGCTTATGTCAATGTTCAAGATTGTTATGACCTTTCTTATGTATGGCCTTTATGGATTCATAATGATGATTGAAATTGATTAATTGCTTGTGGTGATTAATTGGTTAAAGTAACATACCTTGCACGCTTGGGGTTATCCCGAGATTTGGTGTGTCATTGTTCTGATTTAACTCTAGACATTTATTCTTGTCAAAAATTAAAAAGCAATTAAAATGTACAGCTCAATAGAAAAGTATACATTCTAATACTCTGATATCTATGCCATTTTATTTAGTAAATCTATCTTTCTTAACGTTTCTCCAATTAGCTTCCGTTTTGCCACCACTACTTACCCTAAATCAATGCCCCTCTAAGAAGCTATTTTCTCCTAATCCAACCCCTCTCCCAAGCTATCTCTTTTACAACAACTATTACTTTCTTTCTCTTACCTCGCCATCTTCTTCTTTTTCAACAAATAATCATGCATACTACTTATTAATACAAATCAAATAAAAGATTGTAGCCGTACTGGAATCATGATGGCCCAAAATAAGAAGTCAATAGTATCTATTGGTTTTATTTTGAATTTGTATATAGAAATAACAATGGCTTTGTTGAGTATTTGGTAAAATAAAAGATGATACATTGTTCATGATGTTCTAAGTTGAGTTATTCCTTCATATTTTATAGGGATTAGTATTGGTTTGTGGATGTTACTATATAAGGGATAATTTTGTTGGCCTATATAACTTTTTAGGCTAAAAAATAAAAACAAGTACTAAATTAAAATGAGTCATGATGCATGGATGGACATGGGATATTTTCATAGTGAATGACTAGTGGAAGCTCAACCGTTAGAGCAAAGTCACATGGTAGGAAAAAAAAATGAAGAGTTGAGGATTTTGGGAGAAATTTGTGATGTTTGCAAAAATTTTGCGTTGACATCATCACTACTTAATGATCAATGATTGTGATATCATTACTAGTTTAACGGTCAACATCTTGGTGGGATATATTTGTTACATATGTACTAGGAGGTAAATGATATGGCCATAATTGAGTCCTTATTTCCACAACTATTTTTATTGAAATGTCAAATTTACCCTTATCATTATTCCATCATGTCAGAACATTGGGTCATTCCATTATTCTCTCTTTCCTCTCTCCATTCCTCTCATTAGCCATTTCTGCTCTCTTCCTCTACCAAGTCTCCATTCTCCTTTCCTCTTCTCCACTTTGCTTTCATTTATTCTTCACTCTAATCCTTCAATGTATTTGCTTCTCAGTGAAACCCACCAAACACAAACCCTTCCCCATCCCGCTTTTCTTTGAAGCTCACCAAATAGATAAAATCCACCAAACACAAAAACCCTTCCTCATCTTGTTTCTCTTTATTTTTTATTGCCATTTTCATATACCAAATCAATTTTTTCTCCCACTTTTATATATATTTATATTCTATTCATTGGTGATAGAGTCAAATTAAGCATTTGATTAATCTTTGACAGCCAAATTAAATATGAATTTGCCAATAAATCTACCATTTGTCTTGACAATGGCAATTGGAGACAAACTACAGCCATTGAAACTCAATATCTTTTACTAGTAACTAATTTGAAAAATGATTTTATCTATTTATTTTGCACTAACAAAACGGGATTGTGGATCTTTGCATCTAGAGGAGAAAAGATGATGAAAGTCGGGAGGACTTTGATGCGAAGTTTTCGATAGCCTCAAATTTGATCACTGGTGTGCTAATGATCCATTGATGATGGTGGTGGACTTGTAGTTTTGGAGGAGGATGGATAGAATACATCAAGTCAGGAAAGGAAAAAATGACTTTTTTAGTCTCTATGATATATTTACATGTAGATAGAAACCAAAGTTGTTAGGATAATCACAAGTGATTAGGATAACCATTTGAGCTTGATAACTATTGGGAGTCACGACTTGATTTAATACACCCCCACAAGCTCTTAGAGTAGTGAGATGTGTACAAGAAGATTATCACGTAGTAGTTGAAACTGATCTATAGCCAAAGGCTTGGCAAGAATGTCGACAATTTGATTCTTGGTGCAAATAAAATAGACATCAAGATCTCATTTGGCAACTTTGTCACGAAAAAAATAGTAGCTAATCTTAACATTTTTTCTACAGGAAATGAGGTTTGCAAATAAGAGACAACTTACTTATTGTCACTTATCACAGAATCAATTCTTTTCAAAAGAGAGATATCTAACTGCAAATCATGGATTATACCCAAGAGAGTTCAGCTGCAGTATCAGTTAAGGCCTTGTATGTAGATTCTATAGATGATCGTGCAATAGTCCGTTGTTTTCAAGATATCCAGGATATAAGATTAGGACCCAGATATATTGCATATTCTTCGGTAGATCTTCTATCATCAGGACTCCTGTCCAATCAGAGTCCGAGTATGCATAAAGATGAAGAGACTCTGATTTAATGATTTGGAGGCCAAAATCTTTAGTACCTTGAAGATACCAAAGAATTTGTTTTATAGCAACCCAATGATGATCAGTCGGTCCATGCATAAATTGACAAAGCTTGTTTACTGCAAATGCCAAGTCAAGTCTTGCAATAGTCAAGTACTGTAAAGCACATTGTGAAACTTAGGAGCATCAGTAAATGGAATTCCAGGTTCTCTTGACAGCTTTAACCTGAAGTGGACACAGCATTCCTGGAAGAGGTTTGGACATGCCTGCACAAGTTGCAATTCCAAAATATATTTGCATTAAGAAAGTAAGATTCCAGAGAATGTCTGTCTCAACTTCAATGCCAAGAAAATAATTTTAGTGGCCATGATCATGTAATGCAAACCCCTTACCCAACATACAAATAAGATAAGCAATTTTTGAAGAGTTTCTACCATTATGACTAAAATGTCGTCAATATAGATAAGCACATACATAGTGATGCCATTATATGAGTAAATGAAAAAAAAAAAAAGAGTCATTTTTTGATGGAGTAAATTTTTGGCAAATTAGAATATGAGAAAGACGATTGAACCAAGCATGAGGAGGCTTGTTTTAAGCCATAAAGAGATTTATAAAGTGTCTCAATACACATCTAGATGTGTATACATTAGTGAAGTCCTAATTGAGCCATATAATTAGTTTCATTTAGCACCCTGTTAAGAAAGGCATTGTGAACATCCAACTGGTGAATAGGTCCCACAACATATAGCAATAGCAAGAGTCATATGAATCGTGGTTGGCTTGACGATGGGACTAAATGTCTCACTATAATCAGTTCCATCTTGTTGATGAAAACCTTTCGTAACAAGATGATCTTTATAATGCTCTAAAGTACCATCAGCCTTCCGTTTAATACGGTAAACCCATTTACACCTGACAAGATTCATGGAAGGATGGAAAAAAGACCAGCTGTACAAGAGTTCAAGTATTATTTTGAATGAGAGCATTGATCTCTTCTAACATAGCTTTCTCTCCAATCTGGTATTTTATTGGTATTGAAAAAAAAAGATGGTTCAGACAACTCTCCTATTTGATAAGACGCGACATGTGAGGAGGGAGAGGAAGTTGGGTTTAGTTTGGTTATATGGTGAAGTACCATAGGATGTGTGCACTTGGGTAGACTAGGAGTTGATAAAGCCGAGTCTTGAGGTTGATTTAAATCCACAATGAGATTGGTCCCAGGTGGACTAGGTTTAGGAGTTTGGCTGAGGGATAAAGTTGGAAAAGAAGTAGGAGACGACTTGGGAAAGGGTGAGGAAAAATTGGATTGAAGATTAAGCTAGGAAACTATTGAACTTTCAGATACTTGGGAATCATATAAAGGTCGGTTTGGAGAATCAGTAGGAGAAATTTGTGAAGGATACCTAGAGTTAAAATTGGATTTTGATAGGACATGTTTGTGGGATCCATTTGTTGTCATCAATAGGTGAAACTAGCCAACGTAAACTAAAATTAGTTTGTTGTTCACGGGATAACAATGGTTGTAGACCAAGATAGAAGGGCCAAGATATGGAAAGCTAAACTCTTGAAAGTGAACATGTCTTGCTATACATATCAAATTATTTTTAATATCCAAATACTAGTAACCGAGATGACTAGGATTGTAACCCAAAAACACACATAGATTGGAACAAAGGGATATTTTATGTTTGTTATAGGGCCTAAGAAAAGGAAAGAGAAGACACCCAAATTTTTTTAGAAAACAATAATTTGGTTTAACATTGAATAAAAGCTCAAAAAGTTAAAGGCCTTTAGTAATGAGAGATGGCATACGATTGATAAGATACATTGTTGTCCCAAAAGAATAATGCCAAAATTTTTGAGGAAGGCCAACTTGAGCTATTAAAGAACAACCAATAAAAAATGTGTCAAAGTTAACGTTCTACTATGCCATTTTGTTCATGAGTATGAGGGCATGTCTAGACGATAGTTGATGCCCAAATTTTCAAAAAGAAATTTTGAATTTTCTATATTCAACTCCCCAATCAGTTTAAACATTTTTTTTTTGCATTAAATTGACGTTCAACATGGATTTGAAATTTTTGAAAAACTTGGAAAATATCAGATTTTTGAAAAACTGGATAATACCAAATAAACTTTGAACAATCATCTAAGAAAATAACGAAGTAGTGATAACCATCAGAAGAAAGACATGGAGTTGGCCCCCATACATCATTATAGATGAATTCTAAAGGAGATATACACAAATTATTTATTGTTCATATAGAAACTCTAGCATCCTTGCCAAGATGAAGGTAATACATTATGGTCCTAAGGGATGAGAAGAGACATGGTAAATTATTGCTCAAAATTATTTGGCGGAGGATGCGATGGTAAGGATGCCCAAGTCTACGGTGCCAGGACTTTGAGGTAGCATGCTCTGCTAAAGAGACTAAAAGAGACTGATTTTTGAGGGATGAGGGTGACATTAAATATCCATCATTGCTCGACCCAAAAAGAAGTGCTTTCTTGATGACTTGATCCTTCACATGAAAATTAGATGGGTGAAATTCAAAAAATGCATTATTATCTCTAGTGAGTTTTTGCAAAGACAAAAGTAGTTTGTGGATAGATAGAGCGTGTAGAATATTATAGAGTTGAAATGAACGATAAGGAGTGTAAAAGTAAGTAGAACCAATATGTTTAATGGAAAGACCTTTACCATTACCAACATGGAGTTGATCAGAACCATGGTTTTCTTTGCAATGTGTCATGTTTGAATCATCAGGAGTGACCTATGAGTGTCATCATGTCACCAGTATGAAGAAATCAAGTGTTTTGAACTGGTGTTATTGCCTGATAGGAGAGATTGGTAGTAGGAGGTAAAACATAATGATATCATGGACATGCTTGGGCAGTATGATTGAAAGCATTACACAATTGACATGGAGGACGATGAGTGCCATTAGGTTGCCAGAAATTGTAGTAATCAGGTTAAGATAAGAATGATAAGAACCATTTCGCCCACGACCACGACCACATTCAAAAGGATTACCGCGACGGTTACTATTATGCTATGAGTGTGGACTAAGATTAGCCGAGTGAATGGAAGGAGAATTATCTGTAGTGGATAGAGAAGAATTAAGAGTACTAACATTCTAGTCTATATGAATGAATTCATGAATTAGAAGTAAATTGTGCAATTCGGATAAGGTTGCTGGATTATAACGACCAGCAAGAGTAGTGACTAAATCCTTGAAATCAGGATTCAATCCTTTGAAAATGTAAATATTTAAATCAGTCAGAGAAAGTGTATTAAAAACAACCAACGAAGAACAAGTCGAATACCAATAAAAAGGAACTAAGTGTAATATTCAAGTATCAATAAGAGATGAATTACAAGTACCAAAACAAGAATTACACCTAAAATAAAAAGGTCTAAATTAGCAAATTTCCCTAAGCACCTAATATTGACATTTAAGGTTAATCAACGACAACGGTGCCATCTAAAACTCAATGTGTGCTAAGTACAGTGTAAAATTAAACAATCACTCAAACAATAAAACCACCTATGAATGCTTAAACTACAATCTACATTTCCACAAGTATACGGGAATATTTGTAATAAGTGATGAGGGATCATTCCCACAAGGATTTTCATAAGAACAATTACTAGGACAATTAGGATACCAGTGCTATCTAGATTATCGATCAATTGGAAAATGGATTAAAACTAAAGTAATCAAAACAAGTAATAATGGAAAGTTAACTAAATAACTAGCAACAATAATGAAAAAGGGATCGGCTATGTAAAACATCACAGTCTTTCTACAAGGTGGTTGTGTCAATTGGTTAACTAATTGTTGGATTCAATGTGGGACTTCCTCACAAGTGTAAATCAATCCCTTAGCCCCGCTCATGATTCTATGGTTAATAAACAAAATAGAGTTCAAGGAATCAACTAGAAAATAAATTTGTATAGACTGACTACTACCTTTCCCAATCAAGTGAAAAATCTCGTCTAAGAATTAACACTTAAACACTTGTATTTTGTATTAACACCTACTAAATTGGTTCAAGAAAGGGTCTATTTCTCTCACCAAGCTTTCGAAGCATTTTCTACTATCCAATTGTCCATCAATTCATGTTCTTCCATTTGAAATCAACCATACATAGATAGAATTCACATTTTCTTAACCCAATCTCAAAGGGATTTAACTACTCATTCTTAAGGATATAAACAATAAAGATAAAGAAGAGCATATAACAACCAAAATCAAAGCAATAAGTAAGAGTATCAAAAGTAAAAAACTAATGCAAGCCTTATAGCAAAATAAGTAAATCAACTTGGAAATAAAATATTTTTATATCTAAATAAAGGTAGTAAAAAGTCCACTAATTATATCTAATAAATATTAAACTTGCAAAGTATTAAACTAAGGATTAAAGATATAAAAAGTTGAAAATATGATAAAAACTACACTATCTACTATGTGTAACTTGAGATTTAAGCTAAGAACTACACTGTGTAAAAGCTGCTTGATATTTAAGCTAAAAACTACACTACCTACTATGCGTTCTTGGTGTACTAAATTGTACTATTTACAATTTTCGCAAGCTATTATAAAGTTGGCTAATTTCCTCTATGAGATGCTTTTGGACCGCGGTATCATTTTTTCTTTCTTCCAAATGCATACCACGGTTTAAATCGTATGGAGATTGAGGAATCCAGCCTCCTATATAATGGTATCATTTTTATTCCTTGAAATTTTATACTACACCTTCTTCTAGATTTGAAATTCTTCATAATTGCACTATGGTCCTTCACATTTTGATTCTTCAAGCTTGTGCCCATTTACAAATGTAACATATAATAAAACAGTAAAACATAATAAGTACCAATATATATAAAAATAGCATAAAGTTGTATTAAAAATCTAATATTACTCTAATTCATACGAATTATACTACTTGCTACCAAATTAAGGAAAAAAAAAACACTTAGAAACACTTAAATTGGAAAAATAATATCAAAACACGACGAATTGTAGAGGTGAAATAACTTTATTTACTCGAGTTTTCACACACTTCTTGGTAAAAATAAGAAAGAGAGTGGGTTTGGGTTTTCGGGGATTTTGCAATGCTCAAGTCACTACTTAGATTGGAGAAGAAATTTGAGACAAAAGAAGTAGCTAGAATAGTGAATGAAGCGAGATTCTCCTCTTTTGACTAAACTTCAAAATAAGTTATTTATAGTACAGTAGATGGGTTTTAAATTTTGATTGTCATGGGATATGTACCAAATAGGCTTGGTGAGGCCTTATTAGGAGGACTTCTAGACTTTTTCCCCAATTAACTATGATGGCCTCATGATATCATCCACCACATGACCTTGGGTAAATGACTAAGTATTTTGGCATTATCGTTTCTAATTATGATATTTCTACTTTGAGCATTGGATATGATCAAGTAAATATTAAAGAGCAAAGATTTCTATTGTGCACTGATTTTGTTTAGCCATGCATTAAATGCATTTAGGATTAAGATAACTTGAGTAGGAAAAAGACAGATTCTCTTCTTATATGATTTATGACTTATTTCACTTTTTACTACTTAATTTGTACCTGATTTTATTTTTCACTTTATACTTATTTTTTGTTCAAACTGCACCCCAAATTTTTAGATTTAAGTATTCTAGACCAATTTTTACCAAAGTTATTCTAATCGTGCAACACCACGCACCTAAAATGAAGCATTGTCAAAATTTTAGCACAAATAAAAATTGGCCCAAAATGGAATGAATCTGAGAGTTATGATGTAATGTGTCCAAAATTTAGAATTACGGTGTAATGTGTCCACTAACAAAAGAAAGTGGCAACCACCCCATACTTACACAATTCTATATCCCCAAACTACTAACAAACAATCATAGTTACCCATAAAAGAAATCAATTATATTAGTGTCAAGCTAAGTGGTGTGCATGTGTTTAAGACATTCCTAACACTTGTGGAAGCAATAAAAATGTTACAGATCAACACAAAGAAGTTCTAGGAATTGCATTCATGGAAAAATGCCATGTGTAGCAATACTTTTTTTTATTATGGCTTTTTATCAAACACTTGGCAAGCACAATTTTGATCTACCAATTTCTCCATAAAAATAAACACACAACCCCTTCTAATTAAAAGATCAATTCATTAGTAAATTGCACCAAAATTTATTATTCAATCCACAACTAGAAATCAGAGTCAAAATATTCAAGAACTAACCATATTGAATTTCAATTAACAAACCCACAATGGAAAAATAAGAATAGGAAGAAAATTTTCATACCTTTATGATGTCAGTATAATGAAAAGAAAATTAATTTGAGGTGAATTGAAGTGATTAAGTGGTGGGTGAATTGTGGAAAGAGTATTGGGGAATAGGGTTGGCAAAGGAAAGGAAGATAAAAAAGAAGTGTGGGGGTGAGGAATAAAAAATGAAGGGTTGAAACCCTTTTAACTTGTGGAGTGCACGTGTGCATGCGCTGGAAACAGAAACGTTTTGGTCTAGCGCTTGCTAGAACGAGCGCAAGTGATTCTAGCGCATGTCGCTCAAACCAGAAATAGTTTACCTTTGTGTACTGGAACTAGCGCACGTGCGCTGAGATTTATGTGGTATTGTCTCTTAATAATTTTCCTTATGTACACGACTCCAACATTGTAATTATTCCTAAAAATGTCTAATAATTTGTTAAACTTGTACTTTACGATGATATTTAACACAAACGACTAGGAAATTAAAGATAAAATTCAAATGAATGTACAAAAATAATGATTAAAAATCATGAATTGCCTCCCATGCAGTGCCTTTGCTTATTGTTGTTGGCTCAATTTCATGTTCTTCCTCAAGTGCAAATTGGTTCTACCAGTTCTATCTCCGCCACAGTCTCTGTTAGGAATCCTTTATAATAAGGCTTCAGCCTATTGCCATTAACCTTGAACACCTTGGATGTTGTCAAACTTTGAATTTAACCTACGCTATGAGGATAAACATTAGAAATAACAAATGGTGTAGCCAATCCAACGAGAACGCAACATACGTAGAAATAACTGAAGACGTATTTGATAAAGGACTTTTTGAATAACACTACATTCCTTCCTTGAAATCATGTCATCGTGAAAAGATTTTTCTTCACTTTATAAATACGAGCAGGGGTGGATGCAGGAATTATACCTTGGGGGGGCAAAACATAATACCCTGATATTTATTAAGGTTAATTTATGTTTCTCTCAAAAATTTAGGGGGGAAAAATATAAATTTTATAGCGATAGAAATTAAATTTTTAAAATTTTTAAAGGTAAAATTTACAATTTCTAAAATCTTGGGACGGCGACGGCTCCTGCCCGCCCCCTAAATCCGTCCCTAAATACGAGCACCTTCATATGCCTCATTTCAAATCTCTTCCAATTCTTTGAGTTGCAATTGTCTGTGTTCACCACTCTCATCTAATTTCATATTGGAACTTTTAATGGCCAAATAAGCCTCATGCTCAAATTCAACTGGTAAGTGCAAGGTTTCCCAAACTAGATACCGACCGATAGGGTGACATTCCGATAGGTATTTTGTAGGTTGTACGGTAAGACCACAGTGCATCATCTAGTCACAAACTTCAATCCATGCGACTAGGGTTGACCATCTTTTGTAAAATGGATTTGATTTCCATATAAGGCACCTCATCTTGCCCACTTGTCTGTGAGTGATATGAGTACCCAATGGGTTACATGGTATTTCTTGAGCAAAGCTTCAATAGTTCGATTACAAAAGTGAGTGCCTCGATCACATAGCAAAACCCTTAGAATTCCAAATTTAGGAAAGATGTTAGTTCTGAGAAAAACTGCAACCTTAAAATCATAAGTACGAGTCGCTTTTGTTTCCATCAATTTTGACAGCCAATAAAATATATGAATACCCAAAAGAAACAGGAAAAGGTTCCATAAAATCAATGCCCCAAATATCAAAAAGTTCACAGAATTGTATCAGGTTTTGAGGCATTTCTTTCCTTTGGGAAATCATACATTCTCTTTGACAACTATCGCACGTTTGTTAAAATCGATAAGAATATCAAGATATTTTGGGCCAATAAAAATCACATTCTAACAGCTTTCTTGTTGTCCTCTTGGCTCCAAAATGACCTCTGCAAGTATAAGAAATCAAAAAGCAAGAATAGAGTTGATCTCACCATCAGGACAACAATTTCTTATCACTAGTTGGCACAATTCTTCCATAAATACGAGCCATCCCATATGTAATATTTTGCATCACTTTTGATCTTTTCTTTTTTTGCCCTAGACAAACTAGTAGGAAATTCACTAGTAACTAAATAATTCACAATATTTTCATACCATAGTAATATGTCACTTTTACTGAAAAAAACTATTCATCAAGAAATGTCTCTTGGACATCCAAATCATTTTCCACATGTGGCAATCGACTCAAGTTATCTGCTGCTCTATTTTTCTCTCAACTTTTATCCTTCATCTCCAAGTCGAATTCACTTAAGAGTAGTATCCATATTATCAGCCTTATTTTAGTTTTACTCTTGTGTTACGATCAGAATTAACAATTTCCTTAGTACCATGTAGATAAGAACAAAACATTTCTAAAGCAAAAACACCAGCTAAATGTTCTTTCTCTGTGGTGGAATAATTTCTCTAGGCATTATTCAAAGCCATGGAAGCATAATATATTCCATGAGATGCTCGTCCAATTCTTTGGCCTAAGAATTGCACCCACTACATAATCACTTGATCGCATATATCTCAAAAGGTAAACTCCAATTTGGGGGTTAAATGTTTGGAGTCGAAGTAGGGAGACTCTTCAATTTGTCAAATACCATTTTGCAGTCATCATCAAACTCAAATTCCACATCTTTTTGTAATAGTTTGCATAGAGATGATGATATCTTGGAGAAGTCCGTTATGAATCTTCAGTAAAAACCTGCATGACCAAGAAAAGAAAGGACTTCCCACACATTGGTGTGTTAAGGTAGCAACTGAATAATATCAATTTTATCATTTTCTACCTCGATACCTTTAGATCACGTGATACCACATGACCTAAAACTATACCTTGTTGAACCATAAATTGGCATTTTTCTAAATTTAGCACATGGTCAGTTTCTAAGCATCTTTGTAGCACTAGTGTAAGTTTGTGCAAATAATGATCAAAAGAGTCACCATAAATATTGAAATCATCCATAAACACTTCAATGATGTGCTCAACAAAATCATATAAAATGCTAACCACACACCTTTGAAATGTGGTTGGGGCACTGAGTAAACCAAATGGCATGTGACGATAAATAAAAGATCCAAACGGACACATAAATGTCATTTTATCTTGATCCTCTAGAGCGATAGCAATCTGGAAATAACCTGAATAACTATCAAGGAAACAATAATAAACAGACCAGCTAATCTTCAATCATTTGATCAATAAAGACTAGGAAAGTGATCTCTTCGAGTTAAAGAATTTAGTTTCCTATAGTCTATACAAACCCTCCACCCTTTTTGAGTACAGGTTGGCACCATTTATCATCTTGACCCTTCTTGACTACGCTAATCCTTGAATTTTTAGGGACCACTTGGACTGGCTTAGAAATAGGGTAGATTATCCCTACTTAAAGTAGTTTGAGAATTTCTTGCTTGTGTACTTGTATGCACATCAGATTCAACCTCTTTTGTGGTTATCTAGTAGGCTTAGCTCCTTCTTCAAGAAAGATACGATGTATACATGTGGATGGGCAGATTTTCTTTATGTCCATAATGGTTCATCCAATGGCAATCCTATACGTCCTTAGAACTTTTACAAGCTTTTATTCTTGATCTTTAGTTAGTTGATTGGAAATAATAACTGGCAAAATTTCTCCATTCCCTAAAAACAAATATTTGAGATGACTTGAGAGGGGCTTCAATTTTGGCATGGGCACTTGCATAGTAATAGGTAAAGGTTTTTTATCAAAAATTAGCAATGTGTCGTAAGATACCTTGCAAAGTTACAGTGACTCCTCAATTGGCAACTCTAAGTACTTACCAGTCTCAACATCACACCAGTTCCTTTCAAAAACTTCCTCTGCTAAAGAGTCAATGATGTCTATAAAATAGACAGGGTTATCAATAGTAAGATACCTCATGGCTTTATAAATATTATGCTCAAAGATTTTTCCATCAAATTCTATTGTGAGCATTCCAGTATCCATATCTATTTTGGTTCTTGATGTTTTTAAGAATGGCCTACCTAATAAAATAGTTTTAGACTTATCATTATTTTTCCATGTCAAGAACATAAAATTCTATAGGAAAGATTAGTTCATTGACTTAGACCAAAGCATCCTCAACTATACCCTTTCGGTATGCCAAATACCATAAGGTAATTGGATAACTGTACTAGTTTCAATCAAAGGAGCAAGCCATAAAGAAACATAAACATAATAGGGCATAACATTTATAGATGCTCCTAAATGTAACACGGCCTCCTTAATCCTAGTATTGTTTATGATACAAGAAATTGTACCCATATCTAGATCTTTGCAACTTGTGGGAAGATTCTTTTGAAGCATTGATGAAACATTTTGTCCTAATCGATTCTTCTCAGCTTCCTTTTCCTTTTGCTTCCTCTAATGAGTACACAACTCTATCAAAAACTTAGAAAGAAGAGGTATTTGTTTAATACCATCTAATAATGGAATATTAATCTCACAATTACGAAAAGTCTTGCACAATTCTCTGTTAGGATCTTCTTTCACAAAATCTTTAATTGCTTGAGAGAACCGGAGTTCGTGTTTATACTTTGGCCAGGAAATTAACTTACCTTTGCTTACCTCGTTGTCGTACTGAACCAATTCTTTTCAACTTTGGCTTCCTTCTGCTCAACTTTAGCAGGCTCAAAAATTGATTTAATAGGTACCTCAATCTACTTACCACTTCTCACCACAATTGCAATCTTTAGGATTCCTAATTGTTTGATGTGGTAACTTTTTGAAATTTTGGGCTTCCAGACAGCTAATTGCCAGTTGACCCAAATTGTTGAATATTGGCCTTGATTTCTAACTGAAATGTTGCAAAGTGTTACGGGCCAGAGAACTCATTATATCTTCTAAAGACATGCCTAATTGAGAAGTAGAGTTTGATTGCTGTCTTGGAGGTAAGGGTGGTCTATATGGCAACTAATTATTTCTATTTTGCATAATAGGCTGTGGAACTTTGGGATTCTTGTAGCTCAAATTCGAATGATCTCTCCATCTAGGGTTATACATATTTGAGTATGGAATACAGATTCTTTGAGGTTACCTTGGAAATCCTCTCGCTACATTGGCTTGCTCATAGGAATTCTCTTGCAAAATTGGACACATATCTGTTGGATATCCCACATTCAAACAAATCCCACAAGGTTGCACTGGCTGTATAGTTCCTAAAGCTCATTGGGGAATAAAAGTGGTTAAACAAGCCGTTTGTTGTTCAAGAGAAGAAACACTCACCTCATTGACACGGTTGGGAATAGGATCAAGCCTTGTTCTAAATTTTTGAGAATGAATCACCATATGTGATATCTAGTTATGAGACACACCCTAGATTACAGCTTCTATGGTTAAATTCTCCAATGCTCCTTCAGTTGCAGCAAAGATCATGTTCCTCTCATGAACCAAAAGTCCCTCATAAAAATATTGAATTAATAAAGAGTCACTTATCTGATGATGGGGACAACTAGCACAAAGCTTCATGAATCTTTCCTACTAATTTTACAAGAATTCCTCATTGAATTGCCTTATTCTACATGTCTCCTTCCTTATATTAGCTATTTTTGAGGTTGGAAAATACTTGGCTAAGAATAGCCTATTCATCTGCTCCCAAGTAGTAATACTTCCCGATGATAGATCAAATAACCAATGTTTTCAACTTTTTATGCTCTTTAGAGACCCTATTAGATTTCATGATTGTGTAAACCACATGAAAATTCCTTCAAATTCTTATTAAGGTCTTCACCTGGCAATCCATGAAAAAAAAAGTAAAAGATGAATTAGTCCATATTTTAACTCAAAAGTAACAACATCTTCTAAAGCAAGATAAGTAATACAAAGAGGCTGTTGATTTAAATTCGGGACCGCCAACTGCCTAAGTGTTCGATTTCTGGCCATATTTCCTTCCTCTTATAATCCTTGACGTGCCACTCGTTTTAACCTGTATAAAGTTCTTTCAATTTTTGGATCAAACTATAAAACACCTTTGTCAATAGAACAAGTTTCAAGAATGCATAATCAAAAAAAAAAATGAAGAGGTATAACAAAAATCAAACCAAAGCACAATTAAAGTAAATACTCCCTGGCAACGGTGCCAAAATTTTTGTCGTATTGTTGCCTGCACCCAAAAATAAAACTTATACTTTTAAAGATTAACTGTAGTAGCAGAAGTACAGGATCATTCCCCAAGAGAGTATGACTAATTATTTTTCAATTATAATGATAGGGGAGGGATATGAAGAAAATTGAATTAAAACATAATATAATTAAAAACAGTGGAATTGATTTGAAGAAAATAAATAGGAGAAAT
Source organism: Cinchona pubescens (assembly GCA_025175665.1). Taxonomy (NCBI): domain Eukaryota; kingdom Viridiplantae; phylum Streptophyta; class Magnoliopsida; order Gentianales; family Rubiaceae; genus Cinchona; species Cinchona pubescens. Next base: position 466,305 of record JANKKI010000471.1, read on the forward strand.
ATTCTTGGTCTTGGTCTTGGTCACATCCACCATAGAAATTTGGTAGTAGCTTCATTGACACAAAAAGTATAACAATTCTATATCAAGTAGTAATTGAAGAACTTATACTGAATTTCAATTCGAAGCTTATTCCTGTATTTTTCTTTGAGTTTAGTTAATCTTCAACACGCGATTCAATTAACCCTAACTGCTAATGAATTTTAGACAAGGACCAAAAAAAATTAATCAAGTAGAAACATTAAGAACTAAAAAGATCAAGTAGACTATTACAATATAAGCACACGCAGTTACTTCAATTAGTTGGTTATTTCCCCCAAATTCAATAACCCTAATTCAACAATTATTAAACCTAGTTGCTTCACAGATTAAATTAGACAACACAACCAATATCAATTTAGCTATAGATTGATACAATTGATTTATTACATTGCAGTCATAGCAATCAACAGAAACAATCATAAAATAATTGCAGAAAATAACCAATACTTGAAATAAGAATTAATTAATTGAAAAATAATAAGTCTCACTACTTTACAGAATCTATGGCTTCAATTCTCTTAATCAAGAGTTGAGTTTTTAGGCACAAATAGCCATCGAAGAACTCATAAAATATTGATGCCAGAACTATCACTAAACAACGATAAAACTACGCATATTTTCAGCTCAATTATCAAAGGAGTATGTATAAGAGATTTTAGTTTTAAACTTTTTTATCCCATAAGAAACACGTGAAAACTCTCAAAAAATAGTTTAACCGAATGAAAAAAGCTATCAAAAATAATAAATTTTGTAATTCCTCGTAGATTTGAGTGCACATATGCTGAAAACCCAATGCGCATGCACTGGGAGAAGTTCTAGAAATTTTTCTCTCTCGTAGTAGCGCACAAGTGCTAAATTTTTTAGCGCATGTACGCTGAATTGAGAATGGCTGCTTCAACTTCAACTCTAATTTTGACCATGATGCTAACAAATTTTTAAAAAATTAAAAACAAAAAGTTGTATCTCTTTCTCTTATCTTTCTAACACATCTTGAATCAGCTCAATTAGAGCTCGGATGAAAAACTGTTATGCTCAAAATACAAAATAGTGTCCAAATTGCTTCAATTTTGGAAGTAAAGGGGCTTTGGGACTGCATTTTTTAAATGGTTGAGAGCTGAAACTATAGAAGGAACTAAGCTTATTCATGTGTGATTTAAGTCTAATAAATATTGTTGAATGATAGGATTATGTTTTGGAGGTGGATTGAGGTCCTTGATATGGTTGTATATGAGAAAAATATTGTGAATTGAGTAGATCTGAATTCTGAAAATTTTGACAGCTTAGTAGTTTGTTAGATATGATCACTTTCTACAAGCCTTTTTCCTTTCTTTTGGTTTGATTGCCATCAGTTACTTTTGGGGTTTGATTAGGGCATACTTTAAGAGTATTTGTGAGTATTTAGGGTGTACTCTTGAGTATCTTGAATTTTTTTATTGGTGCTTTATGTAAGTTTGATATTGACTATTTATGTTTATTAGGTTAGCACAAGTGTCCTTTGAGGTAAGTAGTCTACCACCCACTTGCTTTTCAGAAGTTTAGGATTCTTATAAATTCCAATGTTTTACAATGACTACTTTGACTTACACATTTCGGCATGATTAAGAATTATTTCTTAATCATTTTTATATGAAATGTGTACATGTGGCAGTTTATGAATTAATTCGACATATGTGGAATGCTATGTATGAATATAGGCTCCTGAGAACTTGTGTAATCTATTGCTAGGGACTAGTTCCAATTATAATATGAATGTCTATGACCATCCTAACAGTCGGTAATTAGAAAAGAAAACGTCTGGCCTGCCTAACTAGGCTAACAATTAGAACTGGATATCCAGGTTGCCGTTTGAAAACATTAGATGCTTTATCGACTTGAGTTATGAATATTTGAATGAATTTGATTCTTACTTTATGTTCGCCAATGTTTGAATTTTCAAATGATACTCACATACTAATTACGTATGTAAATGGGTTTCTAGACATGAATTCAAATATATTTGAATGACCACTTTTAGCAATTGTTTGCTTTTTTATTGATATACCCTATATATATATATATGTTGGCCCCAAAGCAACCTAAGAGGAGGGAGTGAATTAGGTTTCTTTAAAAATTACTTTGCAAAATATGCACTTATAAAATCTTTTGCACTGACAAGTAGATTGATGAGATAAAAACAATTAAGCTTATGAATTATAGAAAAGGTAAAGAAAGAGATTAAACAAACAACACTTCTAAGCTACCAAGCTTGAAATATTAATCCACTAGAATGCTTCACAACTTTGGTGAGCCAATAATCTTCTAATGTACACAAAGTAGGACAATCCTTGCTCACAGTAATTCTTCTTAGTTGAGCCAAGATTTTACTTTCAACCTCACTTTTGTACAAGATTATCACTCCACTCAATATTTTTGAAAAGCACTCTAAAGTACACACTAATACAATATTGCTTAATAGCCAATTTGCACTCAAATTGCTTTGTTTCTTGCTTGTATTTAATGTGTAAGATGCCCTATACAATAGAATCTGAGTTGGTATTTATAGGTATTGCAATAAATTGGGCTGTAACTACCTCCCAATGGCTCAATAATAAATGCTCAAAAAACTAGTCGTTATAGGTTTCGAACGTCCGATGTAATTGTTGTGCATCCGACCCATCGTCCGATCTTAAATATAAGTGAGTAGTGGAAGCCGTTTGGACGGCCAAGCTTGTGCCGATGAAGATTCTTTCGAACGGTTGGATGAGTCCATTGCAAATGCCTAAAATTCTTTGATTCTGTCTTGCTTTTTCGGACAAAGAATTGTGTCCGAGGAACAATCCTTCGGACGCGCTTGTGCCTCCGTTGAAGATGCTCAGAAAACTTGCTCCCTGTCTGACTGATTGGACAATGAATTGCATCCATGGTATGCTTGATCGGACGAGCTTGTGCGTCCGAGATATGTAGTGTTGGTCGGAAGTTGTACTGTGATAAATTCATAATTGTGCTATACGTTATGTGTCATTTACCACGTTTTTATGTGTTGTAGGCAAGATTTGAGTTATTATCAAGCTTATAAATTTGGTTATTCTTAGTTTTTGTAAGGTTAAAGTGAAAAAGAGCTGAAAAAGATGGAAAAGATGAAAGAAAATTCTAAGGCGGGAACATGCGAAGATTTGGTTAAATATTGAAGATTTCTACAACTTTCGTGTTTTCAGTTTTCCATGATTCTATAGGCATCTTGTTCAAAATTGCAAAGCTGGAAAATGTTCACCTGCAAGGAGTGATTCTGACACAGATTGGTAGATTCGGTATAACTTTCATATCTGAACTCCAATTGAGGTGATTCAGGATTTTTTGTGAAGCTAAGACATAGAGCTACAACTTTGATGTTTTGTGTTTTGCTAAATTCGGTGTGCATCAGGGTCAAAATTGAAGCCAAAAAGGAAGCCCAGTGCACATGTGCTGGGTTTGAGTAGTGCATGTGCGCTGGGAACTTTTCAGCACTGCCTAGGGCACACATGCGCCCAAAATAGGCAGCACATGTGCGCCCAAAATAGTAGAATTACGTATTTTTGAGTTTATTGGACTTTTTTTCACCCGATTTCACGTTCTTATCCGTAGAACTTAATCGTAACCCTAAGTACTCATTATAAATACCCCAATTAGGGTGAGAAAAAGGAGATCTACACTTTATTTTCTTGTTTAGCTAGGGTTTTTAGCAGTAGAAATTCTTCTTTATTCTTTTATGGCACTTTGTGCCTAAACACTTTTCTGGGTAGACGGAATTGAAGCCATGGTCAATTCTACAAAGTTGTGAGACTTCATGTGCTTGAATCACTCAATTATATGTCAAGTATTGATTATTTTTTTGGGATTAAATTCAAGATTGTTATTTTTAATTTATTATTGCTGCAAAATACTAAGTTACCAGAATTAATCTATAGCTAGATTGTTTTAACCGCTTGTGTTTAATTCAATCTGTGAAGCAACTGAATTTGATAATTACTCCATTAGTGTTATTGAATTTAGGGAAATTAATCAACTAATTGGCATAACCGTGTGTGTTCATTTAACACAAGAATAAAATCCGTTCTCTGTGAGACGACCTGTACTTACCACTACTACATTTTTGTTGAGAGTTGTTAATTTTGGGTGTCTACCACAGCTTTACAACTCCGCATCATATTATTTTGCACACCAAAATTTTGATCGACACTTTTATTTTCTTTTGGATAGGGTTTTTAGCAGTAGAAAATTCTTCTTTATTCTTATATGGCACTTTGTGCCTAAACCTTTTCTTGGTTGAGGGATTTGAAGTCATGGTCAATTCACAAACATTCTTTGAAATAATATCATTAGGCTCATCAAACATAACATCCACAACTTCTTCAATTAAAAGAGTTCTTCTATTGTATACTCGGTATGTTTTCCTGTCACTAGAATATCCTAAGAAAATTCCTTCATTCAATTTTTTGTAAAATTTTCCAAGATTTTCTTTGATTTTTAAAATAAAACGTTTACAACCAAAAACTTTGAAATAGATCACAACGGGTTTTTTACAAAACACGAATTCACAAGGTATTTTATTTAAAAGTTGATTTGGGCCTTAACAAAACACGATTCATAACATAACAAGCCGTGTTAACGGCTTCGGCCCAAAAATATTTTGGTAAATCACATTCACTAATCATAGTTCTAGCGACCTCTTGTAGTGTTCTATTTTTCCTTTCAACAACACCATTTTGTTGAGGTACTTGATAACTCTAGTAAACTAGAGTTATTTTCCTCTAAATTATAGCATTTTGATAGTTTCAATTCCAGAATTAGATAAGTAATTGAAGATTTTAGTTAATTTCTTTCATATGTATTTGTATTCTCGTTTTTGAATTAATTATGATAATTTTCTGTTAAATTATTAGTTTATAAGTGCTTAATGGTGTTAATAGTTATGTAGGTTAAAAATTAAAGGTTAGAAGCTGGAAGGAACAAAGCTGAAGGGACCAAATTGCAAAATGGATGAAATAAAGATTGCTGGAAGGAGAGTTGAGATCGTGGTCTCGACAATTCCAGACCGCGATCTCGACTCGGGAATTAGTTCTAGCTTAAATAGTCTATTTCAAAGTTGATATTGCTATCTGAAATTGTCGAGACCGCGATCTCAACTCGCTGAATGCTAAATTGTAAGGGTAATTATGTAAACTTCCAGCTAGAAAACTCCTAATTTTGCCTTGTGTAATGCTGCACTATTTAAGCTAAGTATAATTAGTTTTTGAGAGGAGTAGAGAGAGCAGATAGTTTTATAGTAAAATAGTTTTAGTTAGTTCTAGATAGATTAGAATAGCTTGAACTACAAGTTACTTTTTCTAATAGAAATTTCTCTTAACTTTCATCTTAGATCTTCTTTAAATTTATTGTCAAGTTTAAATTTTTATTAGATAATCGTAGTGGCTTTTTCGTAAGATTCGCGTAAATATAATTTTTAATTGCTTTCTTGTCCAATTTAGTAAAAATTTCTTTACTTCCAAATTAGGGTTTTTAGGAAAATTAGGGTTCTTATCAATTTCTTGCTTTCTATTTAAGAATTTTCAATTTCTAGCTTTAATTTGTAGTTAATCGTACATCTTAGTGGGCTTTCTTAATTCCAATTGAAAAATCCAAAAATATTTAAATTTCTGGTTTAAATCTTTCTAATTTATAATTTAGAAATTAATGTTTTTAATATTCAAATTTTCTCTTTTGTAGTCTTTTTAGTTGAGTGATTCACTTGTTTTAATATTTTAGTCTTAATTTGATTAAATTAGGTTAGAATTCAAATTATAGTTTCCATTAGAATAGTTCTATCATCTACCAATTGATTTTGCATAACTACACAAACGCCCTTAAACCTTGGTAATTGCAATCGGCAATCCTTGTGGGAACGATCCCTACTTCCCTTTGCTACTAGTTGACAACTGTATACTTGCGGGATACCATCTAGTTAGTAGTACGATTTAGGCGTTTAATTGAATTATAACTAGATGTGTTAAAGAGGCATCAGTACTCTAACGACCAAAAATTCATGTGAAATACCGTTGTGATCACAAAATTTGGAAAAACCACCGAATTTAAGTTCGGCTCCATTATCACTCCTCAAACGAAAGATTTTCAAATTCAACAAATTTTGAATTTCAAAAAATAATTTTACAAAATTTTCAAAAGTTTCATTTTTGTGAACAAGAAATAGTACCCAAGTACACCTAGAATAGTCATCAACAATCACAAACGTATATTTACTGCCACCGAGACTAGCATGTTGAGCTGGACCAAACAGGTCCAAATGCAATAGTTCCAAGGGTTTAGAAGTAGACACACAATTCTTTGGTTTGAAAGACACTTTAGCTTGCTTACCAAATTCGCGTGCATCACAAATTTTGTTTTCCACAAACTTTAATTTTGGCAAGCCTCTTACCAATTCCTTCTTGGCAAGTTTTCAATTAAATCCATGTTGAAATGACAAAGCCTTCTAGGCCAAAGCCAAGGATCATCTATGATATTTCCCAAACCTTATTTTGATGATGATATATGCACTAAACTCTGAATTCAAGCTGTACCGTTCGAACTATACTGCATCTTTCGGACGAAACAGGAACGTCCGATACAGACTCCCACGGACGCAGTTCACTGCCCGAATGGACAGGCGCGTTCGGGAAAATATCCCTCAGATGCATATTTTCGTTAGACAGATAAGGTTGAATCAAATCTCCTAAGCTTCACAACGGACGCATACAACTGTCCGAACAAAGTCTGCTTCGGACGAACAAGACTGTCTGAAACCTAGTTCGGACAATGGAATGGATGCATGCTCTACCGTCTGAACGGCATTCATCACACACTCTGAATTGAGATCAGACGCTTGGTCGGACGCACAACTAATACATCGGACGTCCGAAACCCCTAACGGCTAGTTTTTGTGCATTTATTATTGAACCGTTGGGAAGTGGTTAGAATTTATTGCTCCTATAAATACCTACTCTATTGTTTTTGTAGATAGATCTTACACATTGAATACAAGCTAGTAGAAAAGCAATTTGAGTGCAAATTAGCAATTGAGCAATATTGTATTAGTGTCTACATTGAAGTGCAATTCAAAAAAATATTGAGTGGGAGTGATAATCTTGTACTAAAGTGAGGTTAAGAGTAAAATCCTTGGCTCAACTAAAGTGAATAAGTGTGTGTAAGGTTATCCTACTTTGTGTACATTAGAAGATTATTGACTCACCAATTTTGTGAAACATTCTAGTGGATTAACACTTGAAGCTTGGTAGCTTGGAAGTGTTGGTTGTTTAATTTCTCTCTTTACCTTTTTTATATTCCACAAGCTTTATTGTCTTTATAACTATTTATCCATTTGATAGTTTAAAAGATTTTATTGGTGATTATTTTGCTAAGTAACTTTTAAGAAACCCAATTCACCCCCCCTCTTAGGTTGCTTTGGGGCCAGCAATTGGTATCATAACTTGGTCTCTTATCTTGAGCTTAAATAGCTTTTGAGAAAATATCATGGCAACCAATAATGCATTATTTTTTTAAGGTCAATCTATAACAAGACCCCCTATGTTTAATGGGGCAAATTTTATTAGTTGGAGAGATAGAATGCAATAGAAAAATATTTTTGCAATCTATTGATATTGACTTATGGTAAGTTGTAAATGAAGGTCCCTTTGAAGCTACCATCATCGATGATCATACAAATAGAAGAAGAAAAAGATAAGGGATGAGCTCACTCCACAAGACAAGGCAAACTTGACTTTAAATGCGAAAGCTATGAATGTGCTATACAATGCCTTGGATGCTAGCGAATCAACTCATGTCAAGGGATGCATTTCCGCTAAAGAAATTTGGGATAAATTGAAGGAAATCGATGAGGGGTGCAATCATGTTCGAGAGCATAGGAAATCCTTTCTTGTTGCCAATTATGAGTCCTTCAAGGTGGAACCACATGAAAATATTGACAAAATGTATTGTAGGTTCAATGACATCATTAAGGATCTTGAAGTCTTGGGTAAGGAGTATTCTTTGGGCGAAAAGAATAGAAAAATTTTGAATGCTCTATCCAAAGAATGAGAGGCCAAAACAATCGCTATAGAGGAGGCTAAGAATTTAAGAATTCCTTGCCTATTGAATCTCTAATTAACTCTCTTATATCCTATGAATTGAAGCTAAAGGCTAAAGTAGTGGATGATGAAGAAGCAAGACCAAAAAGGAGCATTGCATTAAAGACCTCTCAAAAAGAAGATGAAAATGCTTCCATCAACCTAGAAGATAAAGATCTTGATGAAGGAGATCTTGCACTCATTACCAAAGGAATTCTCAAACACTACATCAACAAACGGAGAATGAGAAGAGGTGGAGAAATCAACTCAAATAACTTCAAAGGAGAGACCAAGCTAGAAATACAAAATAAATAAAATGCAAAGTGCTTTGAATGTGGTCAACCCAGTCAGTTTGCCGCACCGCTTCAATAATTTCCAAATCACATGGGACGATTTCAATTCCGAAGGACAAGTTGATGAAGAAATGGAGACGGCACAAATGGCATTTATGGCCATTGGCGATGATGAGGTAATGTCTAATTATGATTCTAATGACGAAAATGATAACAATGATTTGCCTTGAAGCTTTCATTTTAAAATTACCTGATTGCTTGAAGGAGTCATGTGCTAGAAATAAGGAGTTAGTTAAGAAATCAAATGCTATATTAAATGCCAAATCAAAGCTTGTGAATGAAAACAATAGGTTATCACAAGAAAACAGTTATTTGAAGAAAAGAATGCATGCGAAAACAAGGATCAATGACCATCAAGCCTCCTTGAAGAAAAGATTACATGACTTGAATATTCTTTTGCATAGAAAAAATGAAAACATTGTTGATTTGAAAAGGAATAGAAATGTATTGATCAACAAGAATTTTCTCACGTTTAGAATGACTGGTTTATGCTTTGTAAAATCAAAATCATCCTTATATGGAAATAAAAATGTTATTTGCAATTATTGTCAACAACATGGTCAAGTGAAAAATAATTGCTATGTCAAGAGAAATGAAAAACTTGGTATGAATTCCATATGGATTTGTAGTCATTTTACTAACTCTTATTGACCCAAGAAAATGTGAGGTACCAAATGTTATCAATTGATTTCTTGTGTAGGAAATGAATATCACCAAGGATGCAAAATGGTTCATAGATAGTGGGTGTTGAAGACATATGACCGGTGATGCATCTATCTTCACAAATCTCAAATCCAAAAAATAGTGGAAAAGTAATATTTGGGGATAACATCAAAGCAAAATCAATCGGCATTGGTGATGTAGGTAAAAATGGCGAGACCTTGATTAAAAATGTGCTTCTTGTTGACAATTTGAATTACAATCTATTAAGTGTATGTCAACTATGTCATAAAAATCTCTACGTATTATTTACCAAACATGGATGTCTAATTCTTGATAAAAATTATGTTATTTTGTTTAAAGGTACTAGGCACAATGATGTTTATGTGATCTATCTTGACAATATTAGTAGTAACAATGTTTCAACCTTTAACTTATACACATCTAGATGATCCTTGGCTTTGGCATAGATGTCTTTGTCATTTTAACATGGATTTAATTGAAAAACTTGCCAAGAAGGAATTGGTAAGAGGGTTAAGTTTTTTAAGAATAAAATTTGTGATGCATGTCAATTTGGAAAACAAGTTAACGTGTCTTTTAAACCAAAAAATTGTTTGTCTACTTCTAAACCTTTAGAATTATTGCATCTACACTTGTTTGGTCCAACTCAATATGCTAGTCTCGGTGGTAGTAAGTATGCATTGTGATTGTTGATGATTATTCTAGGTATACTTGGGTACTATTTCTTGTTCACAAAAATGAAGCTTTTGAAAATTTTGTGAAATTGTTTTCAAAAATTCAAAATTTCATTTTTTTGAATTTAAAAATCATCCGGCTAAGAAGTGATAATGGAGCTGAATTTAAATTCGGAGGTTTTCCCGAGTTCTGTGATCACAATGTTATTTCACATGAATTTTTAGTTGTTCGAGTGCCTCAACGAAATGGTGTTGTTGAAAGAAAAAATAGAACACTTCAAGAGGCCGCTAGAACTATGATTAGTGAATGTGACTTACCAAAATATTTTGTGGGCCGAAGCCATTAATACGGCTTGTTACGTTATGAATCGAGTTTTGTTAAGACCTATTTTAAATACAACACCTTATGAACTTTTATTTTGTAAAAAAGTTGTTGTGAGCTAGTTCAAAGTTTTTGGTTGTAAATGTTTTATTTTAAAATTCAAAGAAAATCTTGGAAATTTTGACAAAAATCGGATGAAGGAATTTTTGTTGGATATTCTAGTGACAAGAAAGCATACCGAGTATACAATAGAAGAACACTTTTGATTGAAGAAGTTGTGCATGTTACATTCGATGAAACTAATGATATTATTTCAAAGAATATGTGCGAAGATGAAGATGTAGGTATTCAAAATGAGCTTGAAAAGCTAACTATTCATGAAGAACATCAAGGGATCTCTCCAAACAATGTGAGCAATACAAATCACTTAGGTGAAGAAGGAGAAATGGACGAAGATACTCCAAAAGATCTTCCTAAAGCATGGAGATTTGTTTCTAGTCGCCCTTAAGTGCATCCATTTGATCATAGGTGATCTGTACGATGGGGTAAAAACTCGATCTCATAAACCTGTGAATAGTAATTGTGCATTACTTTCTCATATTGAACCTAAAAGTGTGGATGATGCATTGAATGATGAATCTTGGGTCTTTGCTATGCAAGATGAACGTAGCCAATTTGAGAAAAATAATGTATGGACTTTGGTTGAAAGACCATCAATTCAAACCGTAATCGGAACGATGTGTGGGTTTTTAGAAATAAATTAAATGATAAAGGTAAAATTATTAGGAACAACGCTAGACTTGTTGCAAAAGGTTATACTCAAGAAGAAGGTATTGATTTTGATGAAACCTTTGCATCCGTTGCTTGTTTAGAATCTATTCGCATTTTTCTTGCATATGCATGTTTTAACAAATTCAAATTATTCCAAATTGATTTAAAAGTGCATTTCTAAATGGTTTTATTGATCAAGAAGTTTTTGTTGGACAACCTTGATTGAACCCCAGTTATGTTAATCATGTTTTCCAAAAAATAATGAAAAATATGCATGGATCAATGTTCTGTCTGCGTCCGATATTTTGCCAGAAGACTTCGCTTCGATCGGACGCATGTTCGGACGCATCCTCGGACGTCCGAACGAATACCCTCAGAGAACGGACGCAGTGTCGGACGCACTCGTGCTGCATCGGCCGTCCGAAAGGTCCAACGGCTAGTTTTCCAGTAAACAGAAAATAGCCGTTGGGAAGTTGTTGGAAGCTGATTTTTGGCAACTATAAATACCCCTAGGTCTGATTTAAGTTAAGGAGAAACTTCTACATTAATTACATATAATTCTTGAGCTATTTGGGAGAAATAGTGGGTACAAGTGTTGTAATACTGTAGGTAGTGAGAAAAGGGCTTAGAAGTGTAAGAGTTCTAATCAAGTGTTAGAGTGAAGAGATAACAATTGTAACAAAGGGAGGTTGTGAGTGTAAAACTCTTGGCTCAACTAAAGGAAATTAGTGTGAGCAAGAGTGATCCTCATTTGTGTACAAGAGGTTATTGTCTCACCTACTTTGAAGAGACTTTTAGGGGCTGAACTTCAAGTTGTGAACTTGGTAGTTGCCTTGTAAGAAGCTCTTTGTTGTTGCAAGCTCCAAGCTTGAGAAGCTAGGGAGTTTGATTTGATTCTCTTAATCTCAATATTCGTATTTGTTCTTTAAGCTTAAATTGTTGAATATCTATTGTATTCATTTGTGCTTAAGTTTTCATTTGATGCATAAAGTTTGAATTTCTATTAAGCACATAAAAAGGTTTGTTTTTAGAGACAACCTAATTCACCCCCCCTCTTAGGTTGCATTTGGGGCCAACAAACCTCCTGGTATTGAAAACAAAATTTTTCCAAATCATGTTTTCAAACTTTCCAAAGCTTTGTATGGTTTGCAAACACGATCCCAGAGCTTGGTATTAAAGGCTAAGTGGTTTTTTGATTAAAAATGGTTTCAAAAGAGGTGTTGTTGATACCACTCTCGTCTCCAAAACTGATTTTAATTGTTTGTTAATTGTTCAAATTTATGTTGATGGTATTATCTTTGGAGCAACTAATGAAAGCTTGTGCAAGGAATTCACGTACTTGATGCAAAAAGAATTTGAAATGAGTATGATGGGAGAATTACAATTTTTCCTTGGACTTCAAGTTCACCAAATAAAGGAAGGGACATTTATTACACAAATCAAGTACACAGAGGAGCTACTCAAACGATTTGGAATAGAAGATAGCAAACAAGTTGGGACACCTATGTGCACCTCAACCAAACTTGATAAAGATGAAGTAGGTAATAGTGTTGATGAAAAACACTATAGAGATATGATCGGAAGCCTACTTTACTTAATAGCTAGCAGACCAGATATTATGTTTGTTGTTTGTCTATGTGCTAGATGTCAATCTTATGTCCTAAAGAGTCATACTTAATTGTTGTAAAAAGAATTTTCAGATACCTAAAAGGTACAATGAAATTCGGTCTTTGGTATCTAAAATCCTCCACTTTTGATTTAATTAGTTATTCTGATGCTGATTTTCCTGGTTGTAAAATTGATAGAAAAAGTACTAGTGGTATGTGTCATTTCTTGGGTAACTGTGTAGTGTCTTGGTTTAGCAAAAAGTAAAATTCTATTTCACTTTGTACGGCAGAAGCCGAATATATTGCTACTGGAAACTGTTGTGCTCAACTTCTATGGATGAAACATACATTAAAAGACTTTGGTGTTATTTTTGATTGTGTGCCTATGAATTATGATAACACTAGTGAAATTAATCTCACAAAAAACCCCATCATGCATCTAGAACCAAACACATAGATGTCAAGCATCATTTTCTTACAAATCTTGTATGCAAAAAGGAAATTTGTGTTGAATTTGTGTGTTCAAATGATCAACTTGCTGATATTTTTACTAAAACCTTTGGCTTTATATTCCTCTGAATCTCTCAGAACTCGTTTGGGCATCATTAATTTCACATCAGTATAATTTTTGTGTTCGGACACACACGATCGTCCGAAACACATACTCTGTCAGACGCTCTTACACGTCCAAAACCCTCTTCTATGTCTCGGACGCTTCTAATCATCCGTACTCTCACCTCTTCCTTATCAAACTCTCTAGAATTCCCAACGGATGCTCTACATCATCCGAGACATTCTCAGACGCACTGGTATAGAAGTTCGGCCGTCCATTCTTCAGCGTCCGGACGCACAATCGGACGCAGAAAAATCGTTCGGACGTCCGAATGATTCCTCTGCTTGTTTAAAACCGTTCATTTTCCTTCTTTCGGACTCACACTACCCACCGAACCTTGCTTTGACGATTTATTTTCCTCCTCAAAATTCCTCCAATTTCTTTCCTATCCTGCGAAATTGTTTGAGGGTTTTTCATTCCCATATTGCTAATTACCTCTATTGCACTGCCATTTCACCAACTTCACATCCAACTTCTTGATATTTCCACCAACCTCCCCAAAAATTACATTTTTTCTTTTTTCTCATATTTTCAAAAATTTACAATGGTTCAATCTCGTGGTGGTTCTTCGGCAACTCGTAGACATAAATCGAAAGGGAAAGCTCTAGTGCAAGGGGAATATCAGCAAATCCTCAAACTTTCACTGATCCACCTCTACCAAAATTCATAGATGCCAAGGCATCTGAACGGTATACCTCTCTCCTTAGTAAATCCAGCATTGTTCAAAGACCTGCTTTTCAAGGTCTTTTTTTCGAGTTTAATCTGCCATTAGTAAAATCCTGTTTTGAAAAATAAAATTGGGTTCACCCAGTTCATATTGATCTACCTGTTTATCACGACATCGTACTCCAGTTCACAGCCAATCTTAGGAAGGATCCCACTGTTCGCACATTAATATCCTATGTGAACAACAAAAATCTTGAAATTTCATCCAATATCATTAACACCATTTTTGAAGACATGTGAGGTTTCATCGCCTAATGATTTTTCCTATTTCTTTTCTCTTGATAAATGACCTGCTTTGGATACTCGTTTTGATATTGATGAGGTCCGAGCATTTTTCAATGTCAACTTTAAACAGGCACATCGGAAGCCAAAACTACTTGACTTACTCTTGAATTGAACATTTTATACACTTTGGTCACGAATTTGTTGTTACCCACTGATGTGTATCGTACTGAGCCCGAAAAAATGCAGCTTTACTTATTCTACTATGTTTCCAAGAGAATTCCACTTATCTTTTCTGTTCTCTGTGGGAACTCTTTCTAACCGATACTCGCCGAAACATTTCCTTCGGCAAATTCCTCACACAAGTCTTTAAGAGACTTGATGAGTGATGCAGTAGCAAAAAACAATTTCCCTCTTTAACAAAACCTATATCGAGAGAAAGGGCTTAAATTTGTTTAATGACCAATGGTTTACCAAAGCTGCTTATGATGTTGAAAGAGCCAAAGCTCAAGCCTCTTCCTCCGGAATCAATTTGTTTCGCACTTCCCCATTCCCCTCCTCCTCAAACACGTCCACCATCCCATGATCCCCGTCCTTCTTCCTTCGAACCTTCCCTTTCACACATTTGCAGCCTTCTTAGTTCTTTGAGCACTCAGATGAGCTCTTTCCAGCGTTGCACCAATCGCAAGCTAAAGCGCCTTGAAACTCGTCAACAAATTCTTCAAGAAGCACTTAGCTTGGGCATGTCTGTTTCTGCTCAAGTTCAATTTGCAAATATTCAGTTGCAGTACATTCCTGAATCCTCCTCCGAAAGTGATGATAATGACACACATGACAATGATGAAGAAGAGGGTGATCATGAAGACCCCACCGCTCAAGGTGCTGCTGATGAAGGCGATGACGAGGATGTTGATGACACATGTAATTATATCATGCAGCTCTGCGACACAGGAGACGATGATAGTGAAGCTACTGATGACAATGCACCCCCAAGAAACGTAAGCTCGAAAGGCGTTCCAAGAAGAAATACTTTTCAACTTACATGCTTTCTGCTCTTCTTAGGACCTCTAGTTTGTTATCATAAAAAATTAGGATATTGATGTTTTCCAAACCTTATTTTGATGATGACATATGAACTAAACTGTGAATTCAAGCTATGCAGGTCTACTATCTTTTCTACTAGAAATAAGGTTTTCGGACGCAGTACACTGTCTGAACTATACTACATCTTCCGGACGAATAGGAATGTCTGACACAGACTCCCACAGACGCAGTTCACTGTCCGAATGGATAGGCAGAAAGGAAACTTTTTCAACTACCTGCAACGGAGGCACAGCCGCGTCCTGCAAAATATCCATCGGACGCATATTTCCGTCCGATAGATAAGGTAGAATCAAATCTCCTAAGCTTCACAACGGACGCATACAACTGTCCGAACAAAGTCTGCTTCAGACGAACAAGACTATTCGAAACCTAGTTCGAACGATGGAACGGACGCGCGCTCGGGCTTCCTAACGGCATTCATCACACACTCTAAACTGAGAGCGAACGCTTGGTCGGATGCACAACTAATAATCGGATGCCCGAAACCCCTAACGACTAGTTTTTGTGCATTTATTATTGAATCGTTGGGAAGTAGTTACAACCAGAATTTATTACTCCTATAAATACCTGCTCTATTATTTTTGTAGATAGATCTTACACATTGAATACAAGCTAGTAGAAAAGAAATTTGAGTGCAAATTAGCAATTGAGCAATATTGCATCTCTTCTACATTGAAGTGTAATTCAAAAATATTGAGTGGGAGTGATAATCTTGTACTAAAGTGAGGTTAAGAGTAAAATCCTTGGCTCAACTAAAGTGAATTACTGTTAGCAAGGATTGTCCTACTTTGTGTACGTTAGAAGATTATTGACTTACCAATTTTGGGAAGCATTCTAGTGGATTAACACTTTAAGCTTGGTAGATTAGAAGTGTTGCTTGTTTAATTTCTCTCGTTACCTTTTCATATTCCTTAAGCTTTATTGTCTTTATATCTATTTATCCATTTGATAGTTTAAAAGATTTTATTGGTGATTATTTTGCTAAGTAATTTTTAAGAAACCTAATTCACCCCCTCTTAGGTTGCTTTAGGGCCAACAATCTATAGAAGCGGTTGGACACTTTACATTGCTACTACCAATATTGTCAAGATAAATCACATAAACATCATTGTTCCTAGTACCTTTAAATAAAATAACATAATTTTTATCAAGAATTAGACATTCATGTTTGTTAAACAACACATATAGATTTTTATCACATAGTTGACTCACACTTAATAGATTATAATTTAAATTATCAACAAGAAGCACATTTTTAATCAAAGTCTCACAATTTTTACCTACATCACCAAGACCAATTGATTTTGCTTTCATGTTATCCCCAAAGGTCACCTTTCCACTACTTTTGGATATGAGTTTGGTGAAGAGAGATGCATCACCCATCATATGTCTTGAGCACCCACTATCTATGAACCATTTGGCATCCTTGGTGGTATTCATTTCCTACGTAAGAAATAGATAAGTGATAACGTTTGGTACACATATTTTCTTGGGTCCATAAGATTTAGTAAAATGACTACAAATCCATACGGTATTCATACCTTGTTTTTGATTTCTCTTGACATAGCAATTATTTTTCACATGTCCACGTTGCTGGCAATAAGTGCAAATAAGAATTTTATTTCCATAGAAAGAAGATTTTGATTTTACAAAGCATAAATCATTCCCACAAAAGGTGACAAGGTTTTTGTTGATCAATACATTTCTATTCTTTTTCAAATCAACAATATTTTCCCTTTTTCTATGCAAGAGAATATTCATGTCATCCAATCTTTTGTTCAACGAAGCTTGTTCTTCCTTGGCCCTTGTTTTCACATGCATTATTTTCTTCAAATCACTATTTTCTTGTGATAACCTATTATATTCATTCACAAGTTTAGAGTTAGCATTCAATAAAGCATTTGATTTCTTTACTCATTCCTTATTTCTAGCATATGATTTCTTTAAGCTATCATGCAATGGATTTAAAATGAAAGCTTCAACATCATTGTCATCATTTTCATCATTAGAATCATAATTAGAAGTTACCACATCATCACCAATGGCCATAAAGGCCATTTGTGCCAACTCCATTTCTTCTTCAACTTCTCCTTCGGAGTTGCAATCATCCCATGTGATTTAGAAATTATTGAAACGGGCCTTTCTTGCTTCCTTTTTCTTCTTGGAGGGACACTCATTTGCAAAGTGTCCGGGTTGACCACATTCAAAGCACTTTTCATTTTGCTTCTTCATTTCTAGCTTGGTCTTCCCTTTGAAGTTATTTGAGTTGATAGCTCCACCTATTCTCATTCTCCGCTTATTGATGTAGTGTTTGAGAAATTCTTTGGTGATGAGTGCAAGATCTCCTTCATCGAGATCTTCATCTTCAAGGTTGATGGAAGCATTTTCATCTTCTTCTTGAGAAGTCTTTAATACAATGCTCCATTTGGGCTTGCTTCTTCATCATCCACCACTTTAGATTTCATTGCTTCCATTCATAGGACGTAAGAGAGTTAATTAAACACTCAATCGGCATGGAGTTTAAATCTTTTGCTTCCTCTATAGCGATGGTTTTGGCCTCCCACTCTTTGGATAGAGCATTCAAGATCTTTCTATTTTTCTCACCCAATGAGCACTCCTTTCCCAAGGCTTCAAGATCCTTGATTATATCATTGAATCTACAATATATTTTATCAATGTTTTCATGGCGCTCTATCTTGGAGGATTCATATTTGGCAACAAGTAAGGATTTCTTTTGTTCTCGAACATCATTCATCCCTTCATGAATTTCCTTCAACTTGTCCCAAATTTCTTTAGCAGAAATGCATCATTTGACTCGAGTTGACTCGTTGGCATCCAAGGCATTGTATAGCACATTCATAGTTTGTCGCATTTAAGGTCAAGTTTTCCTTGTCTTGTGGCGTGAGCTCATCCCTTGTCTTTTCTCTTCTTCTATTTGTGTGATCATCAATGATGGTAGCTTCAAAAGGATATCTTCATTTACAACATACCACAAGTCAATATCAATGTTTTGCAAAAATACTTTCATTCTATCTTTCCAACTAATAAAATTTACTTATACACATCAGATGTGTCTAGTGATAGATTGTCCCTCAAAAAATAAAGCATTATTGGTTGCCATAATAGATCTTTACTCAAAAGAAATTTAAGCAAATGAATGAGACCAAAGCTCTGATACCAATTGTTGGTCCCAAAGCAACCTAAGAGGGAGGGTGAATTAGGTTTCTTAAAAAATTATTTTGCAAAATATGCACTTATAAAATCTTTTGCACTAATAAGTAGATTGATCTTAAAAACAATTAAGGTTATGAAGTTAGAAAAGGTAAAGAAAGAGATTAAACAAATAACACTTCCAAGCTACCAAGTTTGAAGTATTAATCCACTAGAATGCTTCACAACAGTGGTAAGCCAATAATCTTCTAATGTACACAAAGTGGGACAATCCTTGCTCATAATAATTCTTTTTAGTTGAGCCAAGGATTTTACTCTCATACCTCACTTTCGTACAAGATTATCACTCCACTCAATATTTTTGAAAAGCACTCTAAAGTACACACTAATACAATATTGCCTAATATCCCAATGTGCAGTCAAATTGCTTTGTTTCTTGCTTGTATTTAATGTGTAAGATGCCCTAGACATTATAATGTGAGTTGCTATTTATAGGTGCAATAAATTAGGTTGTAACTACCTCCCAATGGCTCAATAATAAATGCTCAAAAAACTAGTCGTTATAGGTTTCGGATGTCCGATGTAATTGTTGTGCGTCCGAGCCATCGTCCGATCTTACATATAAGTGAGTAGTGGATGCCGTTCGAATGGCCGAGCTTGCGTCCAATAAAGCTTCTTTCGGACAGTTTGATGCGTCCGTTGCAAATGCCCAAAAATTCTTAATTCTGTCTTGTATTATCGGACGGAGAATTATGTCCGAGGAACAATCCTTCGGACGCTTCTGTGCATCCGCTATAGATGCTCAGAGAAAACTTGCTCTCTGTCTGACTGATCGGACAATGAATTGCGTCCATGGTATCCTTGATCGGACAAGCTTGTGCGTCCGAGATATGTAGTGATGTTCGGACGGTGTACTGCGTCTGAAAGCTCTTATTTTCAGCGGATATATTGGCGACTGCACAGCTTGGGTTAAGAGGTGAAATGCATTTGTCATCATCAAAATAAGGTTTTTGTATAATCATAATAGGTATATATACTAAACTCTAATATATATATATATATATATATATATATGATAGATTATCATGCTAATAGTAAGTAATGGAACTACTCATTGAGCAAATGAAACTGTTGAGGTTATATGTAATTATATTATGCAGACTATAACAAAGGCTTTTATGGAGAAGGTTTTGGATTCTCTTGGGGCACTAGTACTTTAACGTTTGCAGTTTGGTGGATGATATAGTGCTTCACACTTCTGGAAGTAGTTAATATTAGTTAAAGTGATATTTAGCTATGTTGTAGTTCTGTTAACTTATAAATTTGAAGACTTACGTAACACTTAGAATGTTCTTAGTTTTTGGATTTGTAAGTGTGATTGTCGGACTTATGTACTAGTAATGTTTTTGTTGATTATCTAAGTTTGAATATGATTTTATTAAGTCCAAATATAGGTTTATATCTATCCAACAATAAAATATAAAGCTTAGTTATTATGGTGAATCGTGTTTATAAGTGTTCTAGTTTGCTTAAGTATTTTTTCTCACCTTGTATCGTTGGAATGAATTCTTTGAGATACAATGGTGTTATACCCCGAGGCACGAGGTGTGACAATGTGTATGTGAGTATGTGTGCATATGTGAAAGTTGTGTACATGTGAAATAAAAGAAAATTGAGTGAATTTTAGTATACTAGTAAAGAATTTGATAAATAAATTGACAAACTTTACACTTAAAATTTTCTAAACAAATTAAATGGTACTTAATGTATTTAAAGGCATGTGTATTTTGTTATCAAACACACTTAATATGAAAAAATTAGTAGGTCTCTGCTAGTTCGAAGCTTGTAGGGGTTAACAGGATTTCAATCCAAAAGCCTTCCATTTACTTACCTCAGCCACTGTTGTATAAAGAAAGGCACAAATCCGGTTTTTTTCTGGCGATCCAAAACTCCTTTGCCTCAAAGCTGGCAAGATAGAAGATGAAACTATTGTCATTGAGAGGATGTCTAATTTCAATTAAACATGTCTTGTCCAAAATTCCAATTCATATTCTCTCTATTACTAATCTAGCAAAGCTAACTTGAAAGCTTTGGAGAAACAAATGTCAGACTATTTCTAGGGTAAAGATGAGAACTCTCTCGAAAGACATTGGAAATGATGGCATGCTTTTTGCATACCAAGAGAGGAGAACGAGCTCGACATATGAAAGTTGGAAGATGTATATTGCGGCTTTCTGATTAAAACTCTGGTGGCACTTTTTCACTTCTAAGTCACTATGGGCTAAATTCATGCAGCAAAAATATCTCACATAGATTAATATGTGCAATCTCAATCTAGTTTGGAGGAGTATGCTAAAAGTCAAGGACATAGCTTTGGCCAATATTAAAACCTTGCCGAAATAGGGAGTCTGCTTTCTGGGATACTAATTGGATAGGGTCAAGACCTTTTCAGATGTAAGAAACTCATACAATAGCCTCATATTAAAATCAATTGATTATTTTTAATGTGAAGGGTTGCCGATTGGATGGAGTTCATGAGGATTTGTCGATTGAGGAGATTTCTACAGTTACTGGGCAAGTTGTCTATATTTCTTCAAACCAGGTCACTCAAGTATGGAAGTCGATATTGAATGGTGATTTCACCTTGTCATCTGCCTATCATTGTGTTAGGAATCCACATGTATTTTTTGTTTTGAGGAAGTATATATAGAGTAAAATAATTTCTTTCAAAATACCATTTTTATTTGATATCTTCTCAATAGTATACTTCATTTTCCCGAATGTTTTAATGGAGATGGGATTCCAAATGGTGTCTAAGTGCCAATTATGTCATTCCACAAAGATGTTGGATCATGTATTTGCCTATTGTCCATTTGGTCTTGCAACTTGGGACAATTTCTCAAGAGATTTTAGTCTTCCTAAGGTTTGAGGCTCCACGACACTCTCTTTGTTTCAATCACGGAGGATTGGCTTTCTTCACATTGGGTAGATTCAAAAAGTTATTAAGTTGATGCCTTTTCTCATCAACTGTGAGACTTGGAAGGCATGCAACTTAGCTTATTTCTAGAACACTTTGATCACGACCATGTAGGTTATCTCTCACATTTGTTAATTGGTATGCGACTTATCAATGAATTGGGTTTGAACACTGTGGCCATTTGTCTCTCTCAATAATGATTGTTTGGTCTCCACCTCTACTGATATATTTTAAACTAAATGTGGATGGCTCATTGATTACTCTAGTAAACTAGAGTTATTTTACTCCAAATCATGCCATTTTGTTAGTTTAAATTTTGAATTTTTTGTTAATTAATTGAAGATTGTAGTTAATTTTTATATTATGTGTTTATATTCGAGAAGTTATTGTTAAATATGATAGGTTTTCATATAATTTTAGTTAAGTTGAGTACTTAATTGGTTTAATATTATGCAGATCTAAATTAGAGGCTGGTCGTTGGATTTAACAAAGTATGAGGTCTAAGATGTAATTTGAGAAGAATTGAAGATTTCCTGAAAATGGTGTCCATGTTGCAACACTAATTTTTCCAAATCGCGACATGGACACGGAAATAGACTAATGTAATTTTTGGGCCATGTCGTGAAATCACTTATTCCATGTCGCAACATGAACTCGTTTTCAGCAAAAATAGTAATGACAATTTTGTAATATTTCAGCAGCCAATTCCTAGGTTTGGCTCGTGTAATCTCTACTATTTAAGGTACTTTAGGTGTGTGTTAGTACACATAGTTTAGGGTGTAGTAAGTAGTTTTTAGGTTAGATTAGAATAGAATAGAAAGACTTGACTCTCAAGTTTTAGTTCTTAATACAAATCCTCTTTAATTCTCAATTAGAGCTGGCTTATTTAATTCCTTGCAAGTTTAGATTTCGATTGCATAGTTGTAAAGGGTTTATCTTTAGCATCAAGTAGATATAATTTTTACTTGCTTTCTAGATTAAATTCTTAAAATGTCCTTGCTTTCACTTCAAGTTTTCTTAAAGTAATTAGGGTTCTTGTTAATTTAGTGCTTTCCAATTGGAACTTTTCAAATCTTTGCATGAATTTCTAGTTAAATTTTAGTGAGCTTTCTTATTTCAATACAAAATCCAGAAAATATTTAGTTAGAGTTTAGTTTCCTTTAGAAATTAGTAGTTTTTAAGTAGTAGAAATTGCTATTGCTTTGTCTTCACGCTTTTTAATTGCTTTCTATAGCTTAAACTAGGACTACTTGTTTCTTTCAATTCTAGTGCAAAATTAGTCCTTTCAGTAGATTTGATTTAGTTTTACTTGTTTTTACTTGATTACTTTTCCTTGCATAGATTAGTTAGTATTTTAATTGAATAGATAATTATTCTCATTACTTGCTTTTGTTGGATAGGTTATCATAATTTAGGAATTGAATTATTCATTTTTATGAAGTTGTTGGGTAGTTTAGAATCATCACACATTAATTGGTCTCCCTAACTATACAAGGACTCATAAAACTCTATAATTGCTCTCCAAGCAATATTTGTGGGACGATACCCACTCATTCTATACTACCATTCTATATACTTCCAGTTGTGGGGTAGAGTATAGATCTGTGAGGTTTCATTATTTGGGCAATTTTGTGTTATCTTTACCTGAGGTATATCCACATCAAACTTTTGGCGCCGTTGATGTAGTTGTAATTTTTTGTTTATTTGTTTATGTTTGTTGTTCTTCTTATTGAATTGTCTTGGTTCTTCAAATAATTACTTGATTTGGCTTTTGTCGTGCCTGGTGAGAAGAGACAAGGGAACCTTTGATTTGCTTGGACGAAGAGAAAGAAAAAGAGTTGAGAAAAATCCAGAAACAAAAAAGAGTGCAACAAGAGCTAGAGAGAGTTGAGATGGCGAATGTCTATCAAAATCAAAGAAATTTAAACAATAGGAACGATGTAGAAAAGTTTCTGAAAATCATGGAATTGGTGGTTATGGAAATAGGAATGGTATGAAAATGAAATGGTAGACTGTTGAGAGAATATGTCGTACCAGGTTTTGAAGGGGCAAATTCTAGCATTGGAAAGATGCCTATGCAAGTAAATAATTTTGATATTAAGCCTACTTTGATACAAATGCTGCAAGCTCACGCAATGTTTGGGGGTGCTCCTAATGAAGATCCATACACACATCTAATGAAGTTTAAGGAGGTTTTAGACACCTTTAAATTTAATTGTGTGCATTGGGATTTTGTGAGAATGAGAGTATTCCCTTTTTCTCTAAGGGATAGGTGAACTCTTGGCTTCAATCTCATGCCCAAGGGATGTTTACCATGTCGAACCGACTAGCCCAAGAATTTTTGGCATAACATTTCCCACCTTCAAGGACATCCAAATTGCAGAAAGAGATTACCATCCTTTAAGAAATATATTGGTGAAAACTTAGGAGAAGCTTGGGAGCAGTTTAAAGATTTGATAAGAAAGTGCCCTCATCCTGCAATTCCATTATGGCTTCAAAAGCTTCTACAATGGATTGACATAAGAGACAAAATCAATAGTAGATGCCTCCTCTGATGGTTCCATATCCTGTAAGACACCGGATGAAGGTCAATAATTGCTCAATAAGATAGCCTACAACCATTACTATCATAGACTAATCACTCCACTGGTGGCTCAACACCAAGCCAATCAAAATAATGCACAAAATGGGGTATTGAATTTGAATATGCTAGATACTCTATTGGATCAACAAAGTACGTTTATGAATGTGATGAGCAATGTTGCCAAAGTGTAGAAGAACTTAGGGAAACCGAGTAATGTTAATGCAATGTCTTCTTCTCCAACCCAATCACCCATGGTGTGTGACTTTTGTGGGGCTGGAAATGCAATTGGGCAATGTGAAATGCCTTACGATTCTAGAACCTAATGAAGTATTCAACTTTGTGTCCAATCAACCATCTTTTCCAAGTAACCTTCCCGGAGTATATGGGAACACATATAATCTTTCTTTGAAGAATCATTGCAACTTTTTATGGAGCAATGCAAACAATCAATCCAGCCCTCCCTATCAACTATATTCCCCACTCAAAACATCGACAACCAAGCTTCATGTTTATCATCTTGACTATCAACCTCCACGCCAAAGAAACTTCCAAGAAAACTCCTATCAATCTCCCTCTAACCCTCCGTTTGAAAATTAACAACCAAGGCCTCTATTTAAACATGCAAATTCTTCCCAACCTATGCATAATGACCAATTTGCTCCAAGAGAGAATGTATGTAAAGATTATTGGAAAAGAGATGCGGAGTACTTGAGAAGGGACTTGGAAAGAGAAAGAATGGATAAGGAAGAATATAGGAGAGACTTTTAGAATTTGATAGAATCAACAAGAAATTTGGAAATTCAATCGGGTCAATTAGCAAGGCTTTGAATAATGAAAGACCTATAGGGGCACTAACAAGTGATATTATTCCAAATCCCAAGGAGCAATGCAAGGCTATCACCATTAGAAGTGGTAGGAAGGTGGAAGAAATGGCTGGGAGATACTCATTAAAGGGTAAAGAAAAAGAAAAGGTTAAAGATAAAGAGGAGAAAAAAGGGAAGTCTTCAATAGAACAAAGCAAAATGATGAATGAGCCTACCATTGAGGATCTAAAAGCAATGAAGGTAAGGATTTTACTTATCAAGAGCCGAAACAAATGAACATACCATTTTCTCAAAGATTGTAGAATAAAGAAAAGCCCAAGAAGTTCAAAAGTTTCTTGAAATATTCAAGAAGCTTGAAATTAACATTCCTTTCATGGAGGCACTTGAGAACATTCCCGCTTATGCTAAATTTATGAAACAAGTCCTCGCCCCAGAAAGGAAATTGCATGGGGATAAAATCTTATGTCTAACAGAGAATTGTAGTGCACTTCGCAAATCCTAGATTACCACCCGAGCTCAAGGATCCCGGGTCCTTCACCATGCCTTGTGAGATTGGAGGTTTACTATTTGGGAAGGCTTTGTGTGATTTTGGAACTTTAATAAACCTCATGCCTTATGTGGTGTTCAAGAAATTAAGCAGAGGACATTTGAAGCCCAAAAGGGTCTCATTGCAACTTGTGGATTGTAGCACAATGTTTTCAAAGGGAATCATTGACGACTTGATCATCAAAATTGACAAACTCTACCTTCTGGCCAATTTTATTTTGCTAGACATGGAAGAGGAAGAAGAGAATACGATCATAATTGAGAGGCCTTTCCATGCTACTCTTATACACATCATAGATGTGTATAAGGAGACAGAATTTTACCCCTATGACGAAATTATTACTTCAATGTTTTTAGAAGCTTCCTTCAATTTATGGTGATGCAATGAACATAAATGTAGTGGATGAACTAATTGACAATTATTTTAGGAATGAGATGGAGAATACTTCATTGCAGATAATGATATGTTAGCTTCAAATGCCTTAATTCAAGATGATGAAGATGGAATGAAGAATGTAAATCACTTGGAGAATGATGGTTTATTGCATAAGGAAGAGGAGGAGAATAAAGACAAAGGTAAAGGGGGGTCTCCAACCGACGAACCTCCTAAGGTGGAGTTTAAACCTATTCCTGCTCATTTAATGTATGCATACCTTGGTGAAAATGAGACATACCCAGTGATTATGGATGAATCTTTGACAGGTGAGCAACTTGAAAGATTGATTGTGGTCCATAAAATGCATAAAGATGTCATTGCTTGGTCTATTGATGACATTAAGGGAATCAATACTTCCATTTGTATGCATAAAATTTTGTTGAAGAAAGAGAACAAATCGATAATACAACCTCAAAGGAGACTAAATCCTATCTTAAAAGAGGTTGTGAGGAAAGAGGTTATCAAGTTTTTGAAAGTCGATATTATTTACCCTATTAGCGATAGCAAGTGGATTATTCTCATTCAAGTCATTCCTAAGAAGGGTGGTATTACCTTAATAATAAGCGAAACCTGTGAATTCTTCTCCTCTAGGTTGGTCATGGGTTGGCGTATGTGCATTGATTTTTGTAAATTGAATGAGGCCTCCCGTAAGGATCATTTGCCTTTGCCTTTTATTGATCAAATTCTTGAGAGGTTGGCCAGTTTTGCATATTATTATTTCCTTGATGGTTATTCCATTTATCTTCAAATTGTCATTTGTCCGAAAGATCAAGATAAAAACAACTTTTGCATGCCTATTCGGTCCTTCCGCATATAGGAGAATGCCCTTTAGTCTTTGCAATGCTCTTAGCACATTTTAATGTTGTTGTTTGCTATTTTTCATGATACGGTTGAAAAAGTACATAGAGATCTTCATGGATGATTTTAGTATATTCGGTGTCTTATTCGATGATTGTCTTATAAATTTGACCAATGTGTTCAAAAGATGTGTTGAAACTAATTTGGTGGTTAATTGGGAAAAATGTATGGCTCATTTTATGCTGCAAGAATGAATTGCTTTAGGTCACAAGGTGTCATCAAGAAGAACAGAAGTTGATAGGGCAAAGGTTGAGGTGATTGAAATGTTACCTCCTTCCATTAATGTTAAGGGTGTGACAAGTTTCCTAGGTCATGCAATTTTCTATAGAAGATTCGTTACGAATTTCTCACATATAGCTAGGTCTTTGTGCCTCCTTACTTCAAAAAGATTGTCCTTTTAATTTTGATTGTTCTTGTTTGAAAGCATTTAATGAGTTGAAACATACACTTGTAATTGAACCTATCATTGTGGCAACCAATTGGTTTTTTCCATTTGAGCTTATATGTGATGCTAGTGACTATGCACTAGGTGCCATTTTGTATCAAAAGGTGAATAAAATGTTGCATGTTATTTACTATGTAAATAGGACCTTGAATGCACAACTTAATTATTCTACTACCGAAAAGGAACTACTTGCTATAGTCTTCGCATTTGAAAAGTATAGATCATATTGAATAACCTGATTGGGTCTAAAGTAATTGTGCACAACATTCACTTCACATTAAAATATTATTTTCTGAACAAGATTTAAAACCACGTTTATTGAGATGAATACTTTTATTGCAGGAGTTTGATTGGGAAGTGGTGGACAAAAAAGGTATTGAAAATATGGTAGATGACCATTTAGACAATGATTGGAGCATACTGACTTGTCAATCATAGAGGAAAATTCCTCCCAATGGAGGATCTCATGTCTCATGTTCCTAAACTTGAGGTGAAGGAAATTGGCAGTATTGATTCTCTTATGTGAACATCTTGATTCAAGGATAGTACCAAAGATTCTCAATATAAATGAGAAAAGGAAGTTCTTTGCAGAACCCAAGTTTTACTTTTCGGAACTATTCTGAAGATGCAATGATCAATTTCTAAGGAGATGTGCTCCAGAAAGTGAAGTGATCGATATTTTAAGATATTGTCATTCATCTTCCATAGGAGATCACCATGGAGCTCAACAAATGGCTTTTATAGTCCGTTTCAATGTGGCTTATATCGGCCAACTATTTAAATGTGATGAATGCCACAAGGTGGGTAATATTTCAACAAGACAAGAAATACTCCTCCATGGCATTGTATAGTTGGAAGTATTTGATGCTTGGGGCATTGATTTTACGGGACCATTTCCATCATCATATTCCAACAAATT
Source organism: Cinchona pubescens (assembly GCA_025175665.1). Lineage (NCBI taxonomy): Eukaryota > Viridiplantae > Streptophyta > Magnoliopsida > Gentianales > Rubiaceae > Cinchona > Cinchona pubescens. The sequence continues at coordinate 494,288 of JANKKI010000471.1, forward strand.
CATTTTAGTTGTGATGGATTATGTATCAAAATGGCTTGAAACAATAGCCACCCGGACTAATGATGCTAGAGTGGTCACCAAATTTCTTCAAAATAACATGTTCTCTCGATTTGGAGTGCCTAAAGCTATTATTAGTAATAGGGGTACATACATCAAGAATTTACATTTTGAAGCCTTAATGACCAAGTATGGAGTGAAGAACAACATTGCCTTATCTTATAATCCTCAAACTTCGTGTCAAGTTGAGGTTTTGAATTGGGAATTGAAGAGAATTTTGGAGAAAATGACAGATACTGCAAAGAAGGACTGGGCAATTAAGTTGGATGATGCTTCTTGACAGCATCATGGGCTTACCAGATGGAATTCAAGACTCCCATAGGCATGTTCCATACCGTATTGTTTATGGCCAAGCATGTTACTTGCTGGTTGAACTTCCTCATATAGCATATTGGCAATTAAGAGCCTGAATTTTGATTTGTAAGTGGCATGTGAAAAGAGACATCTTGAATTTAATGAGTTGGATGAATTTCGGAGAGAAGTAATTGAAAATTCCTTGATCTGTAAGGAGAGAACGAAGGCATCGCATGACAAACTCATCTTAAGGAAAGAATTCATAACCGGTGGTTTGGTATTGCTCTACAATTCAAGGCTCAATTTATTCCTGGAAAAACCCAAATCATGGTCAAGTGGCACCTTTCTCCCTGGTTCAAACTTTTCCTCATGAAGCGGTAGAGATAAAAGGGAAAGAAGGATCTTTCAAGGTCAATGGTCATCGCTCAAACCCTACTTGGGAGGAATTATTGATGAAGGTTGAGAAATCAATCAATTTGTCCAAGAATGAGCACCCCATGCCATAGTCAAGCTAGTGACTATAAAAGAGCACTTTTTGGGAAGCAACCCAAGTCTTAATTTAGTTGTTTGTGTTTTCTTTTGGTGTGATTTTTAAATAATTTATATTTCAAGTGATTTGGTTTGAATTAGGTTACAAAATTTAGATAAAAATGTGTGTTTTTGAATTGATTAAATAGTGCTAAAGAATGAGTGAAAATTATCATCTAAACTTCTTCATTTTGTATTTGCAGGTTGTGCATGAACTTGATGAAAAGTGGATAAGAGAGGAGAAATTTTGGCTAAGAGTAAAAATTACACTTTGTAGAAGTTCAGGTCCATGTCGCGACATCGATTGTAAACTTCTAGAGGGTATTTTGGTCATTTGTGCCAAATCGCGATATGGAAATCCCATGTCACGACATCAACTTTAAACTGCTGCAATCTGAAAATTATTTCAAAGTTGAGAATACATGTCCCAACATTGACGCACATGCAGGGCACATGACCAGGCCATGTGCGAATCACGACATGGAATTCTCCATGTCACAACATGGAGTCGCATATTGGCAACTGAGATCAGGCCATGTCGTGACATCGACACGATCATAAGAGTTATTTTAAAATAACTCTTCTTCGTCTTGTTCCAAATTCTTCATTTCTTCCAAGCAATAACCGTGCAACTCCTCTTTACAACCATCACTTTCTCAAATTCTCCCATTTTCTTCACCAAAAATCCATGTAAAACACCCTAATCTTACAACCATAACCTTCCTACATCATCTTTGGAGCATCAAAGAGGGAACACTTTGGACTGTGCTTGAAAAAGTTTAACACCAAGGAGGGATATGCACTCAATTTCTTGGGGAATTTTTGGCCTCAATCGAGTAATATCCTTCTTAACTTTGTGACTAAATTGATGAGAATTGTAGAAGGAAATTTGTGGGTGCATGTTAACCAATTTCATTTGGTATTTCGGAAAACAATTTGGGTGATTTTGGACAGAATTTTTGTGTGAATTTTTCTTGGACAAGTTTGGATATTGAATTGATTAATTCTTTGAAGTACTTGGACTGTATTTGGATTATTTATATTATTGTTGAGAAATTATTGGTGGAATTTTATCGTGGTTGTGAATTCAAAAATTTTTATTGCTTATTTGTTAAATTGGTTGATAAATTGCTGTGAAAAATGACAATGGCTGTATATGGGAGTATTGAGAATGAGGGTAAAAATGATTATTGATAAACGGGAGAGTTCAAGAAAAAAGGAAAAATGGTGAAGGGATGAGTAGAGAAGGGGAAGTAGGCTAGCCTAGTACACATGGTAAGCAAGTAGAAACTCAATTCTCCGTGATAGAGCTCATCATCTGTTTAAAAATAATGAGAAACATGAGATGATTATGGGGATAATTTTGATCTATTCATGGATTCGGGACAGTATGAATAGGCTAGGAAAGAGATAAAAGCTCAGATCAGAGTTAAGCATTGGGAAATATTCAATTATCCAATTGATCCTGGGTCTACACAACTTGTGGAAAGAATTTAATTGCAACCTTTGTGAGCTTGAGGATGAGAAGGTGAGATTCCGGGGGATATTGCAACCAATGATTAATTCTTTCTTTAACATACCTCCTGTGCTTTCTAATAAGTATCCAACATTTTTGTACAATGACGAGAAGGATATGAATGCTATTAAAAATGCTATTTCTGATGTGAATATGGATTGGGCTTGGATCACTACAAATAGCACCGAATTAAGATTTCCTCATTGTGGACTCTCACTTTTGGCTAAATTGTGGTTTTATTTCATTAGTTGTCAAATTTGGGTTTCTAATACCTTGATCTTTATTTAGAGGGATAAATTGTTGTTGGTTTATGCGATTATGACAGGATTATCGGTAGATGTTGGCAAACTAATTCGACAAGGATTTCTCAAAAGGCAATCCCGGGAGACCTATTTTTATGTTCACAATCTGTCTCTTATCCACTATTTATGTACAGTTGCAGGATACTATATTGACCCGACAAGCCAATGACACAAGGCCTTCTAAGGGCAGGATCAATCGGGAATATGTTTATAGGTGCGAGCATGAGAAGCATCACGCTAAAGAAGGCTATATCCTACCACCACCACCATCTCAGAGAGCATCATATATCTCTCTACCGCTCAGATATGTATTTAATGCCCCAGTCAATGAAGAAGAATGGAATGGGCTTCATGGGTATTGGACCTATAGTAAACTAGTATTGCACAACAATCTGGTAGTGATAGGAGAAACCCTTATGATCACTACACTTGATACATGGGTCAAACCACTTCCACATCCATTTTGGCATTACAAGCCACCTTGTTGACTATATTGTACACCGCCGGCAGTTGGTGCACATCAAGTAGAAGCCTAACAAGCTGGAAAGGCCAGAGGAGGTCAAGATGATGACCATGAGGAGGTTCAGCCTGGTGAAGCAGAAGATGATCAAGAGGACATGGAACAAGAAAGTTGAGCAACAAGCGGCAATGGATAGTGATCACTTGAGACCCAAGTACTTGATAGGAGTTTCATGAAGATTTACGATTCTTATTATTCATGACTTAACACTTTTATCTTTAGTTATTTTTATTTTTAGTTATTTTACTTTGAGAAATTTTAATTTTGAACTAGATTGGCTAATGGCCTTAAACTGATGCCAAATAGATTTCTTTTTATGACTTGATGGAGTAGATCATTTTGAGGATTAATTTTCTAATTACTTGGTTTGATTTTTGGTCATTTTTATTTCTTGATTATAGTAGATTGGCTAAGAGCCTTAAACTGATGGTATGTTTGATTTTATTGATGCTTTGAGTTGGATATTTATTTTTCTAGAGTTTAATTGATTAAATATATGGACTAGTCCTTTGTATTTTCAATTGATATTGGTTTGAGATAAAATTTTGTCATAGTATGGTCTTGTTTAATTGCTTTAATGTTTTTCGTGCCAGAATTTTGGGTGAGTGGTAGGATAAATTTTCATCATTTAGAATAAAACAGATAAGTTTGGCTGTGTTTATTTCAATTGTTTTAAGGAAGGTTATTTTATGAGTATTGGTGTAACTTAATGACGAGTGGATAGAAAATTGATCAGTTGAGTACTCGATGATGATATTTGACTTACATTATTATATAATTGAAGTTTTGATTGGGTCATTTCATGGATTTCAGTGTCAGTGAGTAGTTTTTTTGCAATATAAAATTTCAAAATTTTGGTGTTACTATTTTTCAAAAAATGGCACTCAACTTTTGGAAAAAATGTATTTGAAATATTGTTTTTGATCAAATCACCAATATTATTTTGTTAGTTGCTTTACTTTTTGGAAAGAGTTGGTTAAATGAAATAGAAGGAAATTGAGACATTTTGTGCGTTTGCATAGGGAATGTTCTTATAATTTGTGAATAATTGGTATTTGAGATTAATTTTAAGTACGTTTCACTCAATTTCCTTGGTTTAGGGTTGTCTTTGCAACAAAAAATTGCTATTAGTAATAAGGCAAATATAGAAGCTGCACAAGTATCCACTACAGGAAAATCGGCATCCTGTTAGAATACCCATATTGTACAGGATGCCGATATGTACCCATATTATTCACCAAGAAATTCATTAACAAAACATTTTAGGATACCAATAAATTAAGAACGAAATGTTTGTAAAACTTATCATTGATCTGGTACTACTCTAGATGTGTATAAGAGACAGCTATATATTTGTGTGATATATGCATTTAGGTAGATTCCTAATAAACTTCTATTTTCATTTGACATTGTCATGATAATTGACTAATTTTATAATATTTGGTATTCGAGAAGAAATGGTATTTTGAATGGATAGAACTAAAACCTTTGAGAAATCTTTTTGAGAATAGTAATGATTAGTGACTTGAAATCTTGTGTAGTAAATGAACGTGTATTTTTCCTAGGAAAATTTTGAAATTAATTATTTTCCTATTTAAGTAGAATCACTTATCATAAGAGATTGAATGTTCTCTTGAGAGATTTGTTAGTTGTTCTAAGTACATCGATAGCTCATCAAGTATTTTGTCAATTTTAGTGTTGTTTTACTTGTTTAGTGATAGTAAGGTTATTTTTACTTTTTGTTTTACTCAGAACCAGTAATAGCTAAATTTGGAGTATGATAATTCTAATATACTAGAGATATTTTACTCTCAATCATGGCATTTTGTTGGTTTAAATTCCTAATTTTTGGTTAATTAATTGAAGATTTTAGTTAATTTTCATATTACTTGTTTCTTGGCCCTAAAGCAAGCTAAGAGGGGGTGAATTAAGTTGTCTCTAAAAACAAACATTTTAATGTGTTTAATGACAATGCAAACCTTGAGCAACAAATGATCAAAAATAAATATTTAACAATTGAACTTTAAAGAACAAATAAAAGGATTGAGATGAAGAATATCAAACCAAACTCCCAAACTCACCAAGTTTTGAGTACAATCACTAGTAGTGCCTCTTCAAAGAAGGTGAAGCAATAACCATCTTGTACATAAAGTAGACTCACCCTTGTACCAACTAAGTCTCTCCTCTAGTTGAGCCAAAGGATTTTTACATTACAACCTCACTTTTGTACACCTGTTATCCTTCCACTCTTACACTTGAAGATCACTCACTAGTCTGCTCTTGCCACACTAATTCCGTCTAGTTGAGCCAGGAGAACTATACTACCCAAACGCATACAACCCATAATATTTTAGCCTATTTCTCTCCAAATAGCTCTTACAAGTGTTTGTATTGAATGTAGTAGTTGCACCCATCATTTAGATGTCCTTGAGCTATTTAAAGATGAAAGATGTGCTGAAATTTAAACTCCAACGGTCAAAAAACTAGCTGTTAAAAACTAGCCATTAAGAGCTTGGACAGTAGTTTAGACGTCCAATCATGCGTCCTACAGCTTGATGAACAGTGTCTCGGACAGTGATATGCGTCCTAAGCATTATCAACAGTGTCTCGGACGGTCGTATGCTTCCTACAATTTTAATAGAAAATTTCTTCCTTTCGAGCTCCTTTCTTCGAACGGTCTTCATTGAATGTCTGATTCTTTTGGCTTTCAGATTCCTTGTCTTGGACTGTCTTTGGCATCTGAAGCACAGTCCTTCGGATAGTTATCTACGTTCAAGAGATGTGTTCTTCTTCAGTGTAGTCTGGTCATGTTTCGGAGCTCCCTTGCATCCAAACTTTTTTCTTTCGGACGCTCTTCATCGTCCATAAGATGTTGTTTTTCTTGATTGTGTTTGCACGATCATTTATGTCTAAACCTTCCTATTTTTTCTGCACACTTGTTTTCAGGCCGTTAGTACAATTTGGTCATCATCAAAATATGATTAACATAACTGGGGTTCAACAATCTCTCCCTTTTTGATGATGTCGAATCAATTGGGCAGTTCTAAAAACAAGTATAAAATATGAAGCATAAAGACAAGAAGTTTTGTCCATTATTTCTCCCCCTTTTGGCGTCATCAAAACATTATAATATAAAGCAATTTATACACACAATTTCCCCCTTGAACTATGCATGCAATTCAATTAAATATATAGAGGATTTACTAATTCAAGTTTAAAATATTTCTTCCCTTCAGGAATAAATATTAAAGTAGAAATGAGGAAATTTACGCGAAGGATTAACATCAAGGAATTTTTTTCTCATTCTTTACCAAAAGCATCATCAAAACAATAAAGCATATGTGATGCAAATTAATTTCTAACATATAAACCATATAAAAAAGTGAATGCTCCACCATTCTTTAGCAAATAGTAACTTAATAGATACAAAAATTGGTGATACTTATACCCAAACATTCTAAACAAATTCAAACACATAGTTAACTAACATTTAAGAGATCATAGTTCATTTTAACAAATGAAAGCACATTAAAAACTTTAATTGTTACTCATTTAATTGTCATCTTAGTTCATATGCTTTGAACACCCTCCATTGATGCTCAAGAAATTTTGAATCCCTTGGAGTTCTCCAAGCACACTAGCACTCAAAGTTAAGCAACAACTTTTGGTACCCAAACTTTCTTGGGTCGAATTGGGTTAGTAACACGCTTACAGCACCGAAATAGAATTTATTCCCAACTTTTCATTTCTTTTGACATAACAATCCTTTTTTATATGTCCATATTAACAACAATAATTGCATACAATATTTTTGTTACTATGAAAAGAAGATTTAGATTTTACAAGGAAAAAACTATCATTTCTAAAGCTGATAAAATTTTTGTTTATAAACATATTTCTAGTCCTTTTCTTTTCAAAACATTTTCCTTTTCCTTTTGTAAAAATGCATCAAGATCATCTAAACTCTTCTTATAGTGAAGTTTGTGCAAGAGATCAGGATCATGTGCACGGAATCATTAGTACAAAGAATCATGTCTATAAGAGACAGTGATGCTAGATCTTGTATCTGAACATCATTATCATCATCATCACAAGAATCATCACAAGAGAATAACTCATTATTGCCAAGAGCCATAAAAGCCATTTGATCAGCCTCATATTTTTTTTCAACTTCTCCAGTCGAATTGCAATCATCCTATGTGATTTGGAAATTACATGCATTAAGATGTGGAACTGAGGCTTTCTTGAATCTTGTTTGGCCTTTCCTTTAATATTGTTCAAGTTTCTTGCACCTTTCTTTCTCATCCTTTTTTTGCTTATGTAGTTCTTCAAAAATCCCTTGCTCATGAGTGCAAGGTCTCCTTCATCAAGCTCTTCATCCTTTCAGTTCAGGGAGACATTTTCATCTTTCTCTTGTGAAGCCTTCAAGGCTATACTTCTCTTGATGTGTACATTGCATCTTCATTATGTTGGACCATGAATTTGAGCTTCAACTCATAAGAAGTAAGAGAGTTAATCAAGCATTCACTAGGTAGAGAATTCAAATTTTTTGCTTATGTTATAACAATAGATTTAACTTCCCATTCTTTTGGCAAGGCATTTAATATTTTTCTATTCTTTTCAACCGAAGAATACTCTTTGCCTAAACCTTCCAAATCCTTGATAATATCATTGGTTCCATTTTGAAGGATTCATATTTAGCCACAAAAGTGACTTCTTTTGCTCTCTTATATCTTGCACTTCCTTCATGGATTTCTTTCAATTTTTCCTATATCTCCTTGACCTATTTGCAACCTTTCACTTTAGTAGACTCATCTGCATCCAAAGCATTATACAAAATATTCATGGATTTGGCATTTAAATATAAATTTACTCTATCTTTTGCATTTAACTCATATCTAGTTTTAGGCCTTAATCTATGTGTATTTTCATCAAGAATATTAGCCTCAAAATGACCTTCATCAATAATGTACCGCAAACCAATATCAATGGATTGTATGAAAATTTTCATTCTTTCCCTCCAAATAACAAAATTAATGCCATTAAACATGGGAGGTCCAATAATGGAATGCCCTTTAAAAATAAATTATTATTGGTTGTCATAATTATCTTTACTCTGAGGTGATTAAACCAAAATAAGAAGAGACTAAGTTCTGATACCAATTGTTGGCCCAATAGCAACCTAAGAGGGGGGGTGAATTGGGTTGACTCTAAAAACAAAACTTTTAATGTGATTAATGAAAGATGCAAACTTTGTGCAACAAATGAACACTTAAGCACAAATGATCAAAGATAAATATTTAACAACTGAAACTTAAAGAACAAATAAAATGATTGAGATGAAGAATATCTAACCAAACTCCCAAGCTCATCAAGCTTGTAGTACATGCACTAGTAGTGCCTCTTCAAAGAAGGTGAGGCAATAACCTCTTGTACACAAAGTAGGCTCACCCTTGCACCAATTAAGTTCCTCTAGTAGAGCCAAAGGATTTAACATTACAACCTCACTTTTGTACACTTACTATCCCTCCACTCTTACACTTGAAGATCACTCACTAGTCTACTCTTACTTATACTCATTCCCTCTAGTTGAGCCAAGAGAACTATAACAACCCAAACTAATACAACGCACAATATTTTCGCTTAAGGACATCTAAATGATGGGTGGAACTACTACATTAAAAAAAAAACACTTGTAAGAGCTATTTGGGAAGAAATAGCTACCACCGTCTGAACTCCTAAAAGCTATGAAGTTTTTTGAACGTTGGAAAAAAAAAATTCAACACATCTTTCATCGTTTAGATGTTCAGACGTCCGATCATGCCTCCTATAGCTTGATGAAAAGTGTCTCGTATGGTCATATGTGTCCTATAGCTTTATGAATAGTGTCTCGAACAATGATATGCGTCCTACAACTTTGACAGAAAATTTCATCGTTTCGAGCTCCTTTCTTCGGACTGTCTTCAACATCCAATTCTTTTGGCTTTCAGATTCCTTGTCTCTGATGGTCTTTTGCATCTGAATTACTATTTTTCAGATAGTTATCTGTGTCCGAAAGATGTGTTCTTGGTGTACGAAAAATATGCTGTCGAGTTGCAATGCCGTCGTAAACACCCAGAATTAACAACTCTAGTGTAGTAATGGTGGGTCGAGTTCGTCCCACAGAGAACTTGGATTATTTTCGTGCCAAATTGGAATGCTTTTTAACTAAAACTAAACCAATAAAATAATTGAAGATAATTCAATTAAGAAAGATCTTGGTTTGCCGGGTCATATCCACCATGGCAATTTCACTAGTCGATCATTGACACACAAGATAATTCAATTTATAGATGTCACTAATTGAGGAATTAATGTTTGGTTGTTTCAGAATTTTTCTGTTGATTCTTATTTCTTTCTCAAGTTGGTTAATTTTCAACACGCGATCCAATTAACCCTTACTATTAATTTAACCTGAAGCGTGTTACTAAGATGGGTAAGGAATCAGAAGTTTTTTTTTATGAGGCTGACAATTAGACTTATGTTAAACATAATAACACGCGGTTATGGCAATTAGATGATTAATTTCCCTAAATTCAATAACACAAATCCAGTAATTATCAAATTCGGTTGCTTCATAGATCTGAATTAAGCACATGCGGTTAAAACAATCAGCGGTAGATTAATTCTAATAACTTAGTATTCTGCAGCAATAATAAGCTAAAAAGAATAATCATAAATTTAATTGCATCAAATAATCAATTATTGAGATAAAAGTGATAATTTAAGCACAAAGAAGTCACCTCACAACTTTGTAGAATTGACCATGGCTTCAAATCCCTCTACCAAGAAAAGAGTTTAGCCACAAAGTGCCATGAAAGAATAAAGAGGAATTTCTATACTAAAAACCCTAGCCAACAAGAAAATAAAAGTATTGATTCCTTTTTCTCACCCAACTTGGGGTATGAAATAATACAGTATTTAGGGTTACAAATAATGCCTTTGATAAGAACGTGAAATCGGGTGAAAAAGAGTCCAACCGGCCAAAGAAATCCCTGAAAGACTCAAAAACACGTTTCTGCTACTAGCCTCCGCGCACATGCGCAGGCTCCTTTGCACGCATGTACGCGCAAGGCAGTAAGTTCTAGCCGGTTCTGTCCTCCGCGCACATGCGCAAAGATCCTGGCGCACATGTACGAGCGACTTGCTTCTGGAATTTAAGTTTCTAGACTCAGCGCACATGCGAATCCAGCGCATGTGCGCTGAGTTCCTCAACTGTGTTCCACCTTCGGCTTCGATTTTTACGTTGATGCTTGCATTGTTTGGGAAAACTCAAAACATGAAAGTTGTAGATCTATGTCTTATCTTTCCAATGCTGCTTAAATCACCTCAATTGGAGCTTGGGATAAAATGTTAAGCTTGAAATACAAAATAGTATCTGGAATGACTTCGTATTCGTGCATGTTCCGTTCTTAGCATTTTCTTTCATCGTTTTGCATCCTTTTCAACTCTTTTTCACTATTACCCTAGAAAAACTGAGAATAACAAAATTAAGCTCAATAATAACTCAAATCTTGCTTACAACACATAAAAACCGTGGTAACTGACACATAAAATATAGTACAATTTGAACTTATCAAATTAACCCACACTTAGCCTTTGATTGTCCTTGATCAAATATAAAATTAAAACATTTAAGCTCAACAAAATTCTACTCATCATATTCCTTCAAATATCCACATAAATAATCAATAATCATTCAAGCAATCAGAGTAGTCAAAGTACCCAAGAGCTGAAATGCTAATAAAAAAACCAAAGCATAAAATTTGTGTGTATGTGTGTCTAGCCACTCAAAAAGTTAGATTTAAAAATGTCTAGATTAAATCATGAAGACCCTCATTGTCGTTCTCGTATCTCCTTTCCCAATCTGTGTAAAGTTCTTTGTATTTTCGGATTAAATTGAAATTCAACTTGTCCAGCAGATTGGGTCACATGCATACACAATTAGTGGTAGAAAAATAATAAAAAGAAAGAAAAAGAAAAACTAAGTTAAATAGCACAAAAATAATTCAAACTGTTCCCAATTAACGAGCCAAAATTTTGGTGTACCTTTTTCTTTCTTGTTGAGTTGCAATGCCATCGTAAGCACCCAAAATTAACAACTCTAGTGTAGTAGGGGTGAGTCGAGTTCGTCCCATAGAGAACTGGGATTACTTTCTTGCTAAATTGGAAAAAGGGGTTTTGGAATGCTTTTTAACTAAAACTAAAACAATAAAATAATTAAAGATAATTCAATTAAGAAAGATCTTGGTTTAATGGTCATATCCACCATGGCAATTTCACTAGTCGATAATTGACACACAAGATAATTCAATTTATATCAAGCACTAATTGAACAATTAACCCGAACGGATACCACTTCAAAGTTGATTCTTATTTCTTTCTAAAGTTGGTAAATTTTCAACACGCGATCCAATTAAACCTAACTATTAATTTAACCTAGACATGCGCCAAGGATTAATTAATAGAAGCATTAAAATCAACAAGAACAATTAGACTAATTAATCATAAACACACGTCTAGGTTAGGACACATATGACCATACGAGACACTTTTCATCAACACTATAGGCTGTCTCAAATTCAGTTGCTTCATAGATTGAATTAAGCATACGCAGTTAAAACAATCTAGCGGTAGATTAATTCTAATAATTAGTATTCTGCAGCAATAATAAGCTAAAAAGAATAATCATAAATTTAATTGCAGAAAAATAATCAATACTTGAGATAAAGTGAATAATTTAAGCACAAAGAAGTCTGCACAACTTTGTAGAATTGACCATGGCTTCAAATCCCTCTACCAAGAAAAGAGTTTACGCACAAAGTGCCATGAAAGAATAAAGAGGAATTTCTATGCTAAAAACCCTAGCCAACAAGAAAAAAAAAGTGTTGATTCCTTTTTCTCACCCAACTTGGTTGTAACCCTAGAACTTACTGCCTCGCGTGCACATGCGCGCGAAGAATCCTGCGCATGTGCGAGGAGGCCAGTAGCAGAAACGTGTTTTTGAGTCTTTGATGGATTTCTTCGGCCGGTTGGACTCTTTTTCACCCGATTTCACGTTCTTATCAGTAGGCATTATTTGTAACCCTAAATTCTCATATGTTAGTTGTTTTTCTTGATTGTGCTTGGATGATCATTTACGTCCAAACCCTCCTATTTTTCTACACACTTGTTTTTAGGCTGTTAGTACGATTTGGTCATCATCAAAACATGATTACCATAATTGGGTTCAACAATGTTTATATTCTAGTTATTGATAAATGTAATGATATGTTTTGAATATAATTTTAGTTAAATTGATTACTTAATTGGTATAATATTATGCAGATCTGAATTAGATGATGGAAGCTAGAATAAACAAAGTACAGGGGTCAAGATGCAATTTATTCTTTTTATTGAATATTGCTGAAAATAATATCCATGTCGCGATATCAACTTTTCCAAATCGCAACATGGACACGAAAATAGACTAATGTAATTTTTGTGACATGTCACGACATTGCTTGTGCCATGTCACGACATTGCTTATTCCATGTCGCGATATGGACTCGCTTTCAACAAAAACAATAATGACAATTTTGTAATATTTCAGCTGCCAATTCCTAAATTTGGCTTGTGTAATACTCTACTACTTAAGGTATTCGAGGTGTGTGCTAGTATACATAGTTTAGGGTATAGTTAGTAGTTTTTAGGTTAGATTAGAATAGAATAGAAAGAATTGACTCTCAAGATTTAGTTCTTAATAGAAGTCGTCTTTAATTCTCAAAAGAGTTTAGATTTTGATTGCATGGTTGTAGTATTAATCTTTATGTCAAGTAGATATAATTTTTACTTACTGCCTATTTTAAATTCTTAAAAATCTCCTTACTTTTACTTCAAGTTTTCTTAGAGTAATTAGGTTTCTTTGTTAATTTAGTACTTTCTAATTGAAACTTTTCAAATCTTTGCATGAATTTCTAGTTAAATTTTAGTGGGCTTTCTTTTTTCAATACGAAATCCAAAAAATTTTTAGTTAGAGTTTAGCTCTTTTTCAAAATTAGTAGTTTTTAAGTAGTAGAAAATGGATGTTGCTTTGTCTTCATTGTTTTAATTGCTTTCTTCAATTTAAATTAGGATTACCAGTTTCTTTCAATTCTATTGCAAAATTAGTCCTTTTAGCAATTTTGACTTAGTTTTACTTGCTTTTACTTGATTACTTTGCCTTGCATAGATTAGTTAGTATTTTAATTGGGTAAATAATCGTTTTCACTACTTATTTTGTTAGATAGTTTAGTTATCTTAATTTAAGAATTGAATTATAGATGTCTATCAAGTTGTTGGGTAGTTTAGAATCATCACTCAATAATTGAACCACCCAACTATACAAGGACTCGTAAAACTTGGTAATTGCTCTACAAGTTATGTTCGTGGGACGATACCTACTCATCCTATACTACTATTCACGCTTATACTTGTGGTTGTACGGTAGAGTATAGTGATTTGTGAGTTTTCCAATTTGTGCATGTGCTGTAGGGTCACTCGGGCGGGATACTAAAGTTTCGTGAGTTGATCAACCAGTCGAATTCTTCGGTGGCGGCAGACAGTCCAGGATCACAATGGATGATGAGTAGAATTTTGTTGAGCTTAAATGTTTCAGTTGGAGAGTTGAATCAATGACTTATCAATGGTGTATAATTGACAGAATCAGTGGTTAGTAGGGGAAATTTTTAGACGATATCTTGATCTTACTTGCTCGTCAAGACATAACCATTCAACAATAATATCGGCAAACTAATTCTCAGTAAATACAAAAGAATTTGAAACATTGGAATACGTTTTGCCAAACTAGGGACCTGTCTCTTATACACATCTACAATGTGTATTACTGATGCTTCTATAGTGCATATCTATACATTCGCAAATGTAACATGGCATAACTATACCTCTTATTTACATTAATAAAGCTATACTGGTTCTCGGTAAAAAAAAAAAATCATAAATTAATTTAAAACACTTAATGGGGTTATCAAATACCACCAAATCTTTTCTGTAGGAAATATATCTGATTAGGAAAACACATCTAGATGTGTATAAGAGACAGGGTCATAGGAGAGCTAGAAGATTGCAAAAATAAGTTAACTTGAAAATATCAAAGTATGAAACATGATCATTTTATTCCGTTTGTACATCTTTTTGCATGAAATGTATGAAACGGTGCATATATTGCTTTTACGACAACAAAATACAACCAAAATTTATTTTATTATTAAGTAAATCATATATTCCTTCATGTAACAGTTTAATTACTCTATATTTTTGAATTTATTCATTTTAATTTTTACTAAATCGAAATCCACATGTTCAATGTATCTGGTCTTGGAAAGGAAATTGGGATTGAAACTTTAGCCCTTTACACTATTCATGCATATTTCCAAAAAAAAGAAGGAAAAAAAGACATTTTTCATGTATATTAAAGACTGGAAATTCTTGTATAAACCGGCTTTATGACATAGTATCCTAGATTTCTTGGTCTGTATTTTTTTACTTCACTCTTATGATTGTAATGATGTGGGGAAATATAGAATAAAGGATTCATGATACTATATTATAGATCTATCTGTGGTGTTACAAGCAACATGAGATAGAGTATGTTTGATGAAGTCATGCACTAAACACACAGCTCAAACGTCTGGTAATGACAATAAAGTGTAGATAAAATAGTGAAATTATGTTTTTTCTATAATTTAGGTGATGGATATGAATCATCAAAAAAGTATAGATCAAATAATAACATTACGTTTCTCTTATAATCGAAGTTATATATTCGAATTACCAAGAAGTAAATAAAGATTTACGGTATTTTTTTTATAAGAAGGAAGAAATTTTATTAATGAACCGTATCAGTCTGATAAACAAGCAAAGCATTGAGGGGGCGGATCATTAATAGACACCATTTTACCAACATACAATTTTGCAATTTGACCAAAGTAATGAGCCAATTTATTATTCTTCCAACCTACCCAATCAATATAGATGTGTACGCCAAGACAGAGAATCCAAACTTTGGTATCATCAGCAAATTGGCCCAAACAAGAGATATCCCCAGTATTTGACTTTAACTGATTAATCACACCTTGAGCATCACCTTCCAGACAAAATCTTTTAAATTCATCTCTGGCCCTATGCAAACTCAACTGCTTTCCCAGCTGCCAACATCTCTGCAATTTCCATACTACCCATATTGTTGAATTTCTCCGACAACGCCGCTATGAACCTACCCAAATGATCCCTGATCACCACTCCATTTCCACAGCATTGCAGATCCTTATACACAGCAGCATCAAAATTGATTTTGAAACAACCCAACGGTGGTGGCTGCCAGTTAATAATCGGTTGCGTCTTGGGTACTTGGTTCCCAACTTTATTAGCCTCTTGGTACTCATGAACCCAATTCGGCGTCTTGATTGATATCATCAGAACGTCTCACCTGTATAAGAGAAACACCCTAAACTATCTATACTAGATGTGTAGATGTGTATAAGAGCCAAACTTGCTAGCATCTTCTTGATTTCACCACAGTAACACCTCCCTGCACCACAGTGAACCATCGCTTTGTTACTTTCCAAACACAGTTGCGTGCAAGAAGCTGATTGCCCAGAGCTGATGAGCTATAGGACACATAAAAAGGATATGCTTAATGTCTTCTAGCTAATCACCACACAACGGACAGTTCAGATTCACCCTAAGACCTCTAATACATAATTTAACACGCATAGGTAAGATATTCGAACAACACCTCCATCGGAAATTTTTTATTTTGTTGGGCACATTAAGTTACCAAATCTTCTTCCTTACCAAATCAACCCCGACTTCCTGAACTCTCACCTAACTCGCCTAGTCTAAATTCATCCAAAGCCACGGTTACCTTGTATAGCACTCCGTACCGTAAATTGACTGTTCGTTGTACAAGACCATATCCACTTATCCCTCGCAGAATTCTTGCTCAAAGGAAGATTACAAATGGCAAAAGCTTCAATCGGCCAGAAAGTTTGATTAATCAATTCCGTTTTCCAATTTCCATTCGACTGGTTGATCAACTCAGAAACTTTAGTATCCCGCCCGAGTGTTGGAACTGGGCTTGCGACTTTGGAAGTCTTAGGAATTGGCATCCACTTATCTTCTCATATTCTAGAATGGAATCACCTTTCCTTACCCTTTTCCTAATCCCATGCAACAGAAGCTTCCTTCTGTCACACCCTGGACCCAGAGGTGAACCCAAAACCATACATTTTTAAGCTTGTTCTACGCCTTAGAACCCAAACAATGAATTCTCCAAATCTACAAAATATCAAATAATCGCGATATGAGCTAAACGTCGCTCATGTCACTAGGCATACTCTTCATAAAGTCAGTGTTATATTTTTATATTAAATAAATTATTTTTGAATTTATTAATTAATTAATTTATTTGTTTATTTATTATTTTTTCTGCTTTTAGTATTTGATATTTAAAATAAAAAAAAAAGATTTCAAGATGATGATGTTGACGTATCGGGGAAGACAATCAACACCAACTATGATAGGAGCTTTAAGCTCCATTCACATACAAGCCGGTCTTGGTCCGGCAGTGGTATGCCTGACAAGATCGGACCATAGGATAATAATATTTCGAAAGTTTCGAATTTGACATGTATGGTTTTGTGGGGAGGCAAGGCAGTCCAGAATGCTTTAAAATTTTTTTTAAGTCCCAAGAAGTTTCTATACTTTTTCAGTTTTACCCCTAAGACATTTATACACATAACATGTCTCTCATACACATCAGATTTTTTTTGGCACTAAGACTTTTATAAAAATCCCAAAGAAAGTTTTCAAAATTTTAGTCAAGGACCCTAATGTTTCAAGAAAGTCCTAACAAAGTTAAGAAAAATATTTACGCTTATGGATGCTTAGTGTTAGACTATTATATCCTTGGGATAAGATTTAGGGTATGTTTCTAAGACTAAGGATGAATGAATTATGGGGGAATACGTTGGATATATTTTATAGGATAACATGTGTTAAATTGGAGTAAGGAATTTTAACGCATAGGATTTTGTGGATTGTTAATAGGAGCATACGAAGAGATACGACTGAAGGATAACTGACTTCTTGACATTCGAGGTAGGTAGTTCTTACCTTCTTATTTTCGAAAATTATTTTGTAAAATGTCAATTCACTTATTTTTGTAACACTTTAATTTTTGTTAAATGTTTGAAAGTTTATTTCGAAAGTTATGTTATGTTATGAATATGGACAATGTTGGGTAATTTGTCATTTTTTTTGTTATGCAAAAGTATAATTGACATTTCTTGGTTACATGTGTATGTAAAAAACATGAGATATCTCTATATATTAACATTGCAGTGAGTCAATAGTTAGACAACGGTCTAATTGTGTCAAGTAGGTTAGGTGGAACCCTTGGCATCCTGCCTAGTAGGGACTGCACTAGGCTGAGTACTCAGAATTGACGAAGAAATATAGTTGATATACATGAGTCAATGTGTTATGTGCCTTTGTGTTATGTGGGTTGGTCACATGCAATCAATCGTCTACACAATGTGAATTGTCAATCCGACTATTGACAAGAATGTTAATATATGTATGTATGTGCTTGTGAAATGTGAAAAGTTCTTTTGAAAACTAAAAATGATTTATGATGTGAGTGTTAAAAAAATATAGGTATTGTAACCCTAGTATTAATGTTTTACGCAGTCTTGATAACATTGAGTATCTTATAGTGGACTAGATGGTGATTCGGTGAGACTAGGTCAAGGCATCTCAAGGACTGTCTCTTATACACATCTAGACAGTTCTAGACACAGCCCCCAACTCGCCTTGTGCTAGCCTGCATGCTCCAATTCGCCGTGACTCAGTAGAAAGGCTACAAGGATATTTTTGTTACTTGCTTCACATTTATAAGCACAATTTATATAATTATAAGCAACGTTTCCGTGTTATCAGTCTTACTATTTTTATTTATTAGTGTGTGATTGAGGTTGTTGTGTGAGCCTTGTATTCTTGGACAAGAGTACGGCGAATGGCATGTGTCTAGCATGTGCAGGTTGGGGGCGTGACATTTTTAGTGGTATCAGAGTCTAGGTTAATACACACATAGATAAAGGATTTGTAGTAATATGATTTATATTATGAAACCCTATATATTAACTTTTACTGGGTTGATGTAGGAAATGGAAGCCCATAGGAAAGCTCTGGAGGAAAGGGTGGAGAAGTTAAGTAATGAAAGGACTGCTTTGGATGAGCTGAATAACAAACTCCTGGACAAAGTCGTGGAAGAGAGGTAGCGAACTCTCAAATGTAGAATTAATTGGAACACTGATTGTAGTATGCAAGAACGTAAGATTAGAGAACAAGACATGGAGACTATAAGAGAACTAAATAGGAAGTTGATGGAAGCAGAGGAGCGCGTGTTGGGGGAGGCTGAGCTAAGCAAGAAGATCAAGCTAAGTCTTAAGGAGTTACAAGATAATATAGTTCTAAAGATTACTGAGGCAGAGGAGAATATGGAGTTGCACTTAATGAATATAGAGTTACTGATCTAAGAGTTGAATGACCATCTCAATCCACCGACACCTGCTCCCATAAATGAAGATGAAGCAGAGGAAGACCTTCTAGAGGTTCTAGAAGTAGAAGAGGAAGTTGACGTGGAGGATAATTCGAGTTTTAGTACTTATCCATTAGAGAGTAGATTTAGGATATTTCTTTTCAATAATAGAGTATTACTCTACAATGTTCAATATTATTAATTCTTAGTTATTGGTATGTAGTTCTCTGAGTTAGATCCTCCAAATATTTGTAGTCAATTTCCTAAATTTGACTTTTATCAATAAAGAATATTAGTTGATGTCATATGATTTCCCTTATTGTAGTAATTCTGTAAATATATATATATATATATATAAGCTTGGAATTTTCTTTGGTTTAGGAAAATGGCACCACAAACTAGATCCCTCTTTGTGTATTATGAAGGAAATAATCAACAATCACATGAAAATGTTGAAAGGACCCCGGTAGGAAGTGGAAGTGAGAGTGCAAGTCAAGCTCTTAACGGAGGAATAGGGACTGCAACGAATACCATACCTATGGTTGTTACTGCAGAGTTTATTGCTGCCTAACTGAAATGGAACAAGCAGTCTAAGGACAATTACAGGCACAAGCGCAAGCAAATGTGCAAACACAAGTAGAGATACATGTTTTCTATGGAACATCTGTCCTTAAAGTGACAGTTCCTATCTTCTTATGGACAACCTGATGTGTATAAGAAAAGATCTACTATTTGTGTGTAGACTGTCTTGTTATACACATTAGGCAGCAGTATTCCATGGCATAAGAATTGTATCATTAGACTGATTTTGGTCGGGGAAGTTGATAAGTGGTGGACATTATAGCTACAGACATTCTTGGCACCCCCAGTCACTTGGGAAAACTTTAAGGAGGCATTTTGGAATTATTTTTTTCCACTTGCTATTCGCATTCAAATGATTGAAGAGTTTAAGGCATTGAAGCACATGCCTGGAATGTCTGTGGTGGAGTATGCAAACAAGTTCACTACTCTTGGATGATTTTTACCTGAGACAATGGATAATGAACAGTTGAAAATGATAAAGTTTACTAGGGGTTTATCTAGCCGTATGCAAACAAGGATCGCGAGATCTAATGTGACTACTTTCAAAGATTTGTTCAGAGCTAGTATGAGGGCGGAGGCCGATATAAAAAGGTTGGAGGAAGAAAACAAGGGCAAGAGACCACGCTTCATTGAAGGAACTATGAGATTTGGAGATAATAGTACTGGGTGCGTGGTAAAGGTGATCAGAAAAGTAGGGGACTACCACTCCCACCTAGGGCTGGTAGAGGATTAATGAAACCTGAGTGTGGGTTTTGCCATAGGAGGCATTTCAGCAAGTGCCGTTATAAGACCAATGGATGTTTCAAAGGTGGACATATAGGCCATAAGATAAGAGACTGCCCTGAAGTGAAGGCAGAAAGAGTTAAGCTTGAGAAACCAATGGATGCAAAACCTAAGATGAATGCAGTCCCCTACCACGCTCTGACTACATATCTAGATGTGTATAATAGACAGACCTGTGTATTGAGACAGCTCATTAAACTCTTATAATTACTATAAATTGTGCGTTAACAAGCCATCTTTTGTGGCTAGAGAGTTTGTATGTGCTCTATGTGCCCAACCTGAATGGTTAGAATCACCGTATAGGGTGCTAGCTCCGGGAGAAAGGATTCTAGTGTCTTGCAAGAGATATAATGACTGTAGTGTAGAAGTGGGGGGTAGAGAGACTAAGGCTAACTTGGTTCAACTTAATATGAGTGGGCTTGACTTTATTTTGGGAATGGACTGTCTGGCTAGGAACCATGCTCTCTGTCTCTTATAAGAGACAGTATTAGTATCTGACCCCCATAAAGATGATATAATGTGCCAAACACTAAACCAGGAAGGATATAAGAGATAAAAGAAATCTATTATATCAGCTATGCGAGCATAAAAGGATTTAAGAAAAGGATGTGAGGGATATTTGGCCTATGTCATAGATGTTGAGAAACAATCAAAGGCAATGGAAAATATACCTATACTCAAGAATTATCCTGATGTGTTTCCTGATAAACTACCTGGGATGCCCCCTGATAGGAAAATAGAATTTGAGATAAAATTGCAATGAGCGAAGCCCATATCAATTCTTGTTCTTATAGGACGTTCCCTGCAGAATTAAAGGAGCTTAAAAGAAGAACTCCTAGAGTCTATTGGATAAGAGTTTAAAGTATCTTTTTACCTAGAAGGAGCTTAATATGCGTCAAAGAAGGTGGTTCGAATTGATAAACGATTATGACTTAACAATAAGTTACCACCTCTACGTTCTTGCAGGGTTGCTGATGGCTTAAGTAGGAAAGGAAGAGCCTAAATGAAGGGTCGCCATTGGAAAAGTAAATGAATAATTTTGGTCTAGAGTAGGTAGAGTCTACCTCGGAGGTGTTGCCTGCATTAACCCTTGTTCCGACATTGATTGAAAAGATTAAAAGAGGGCAAGGAAAGATTCGGACAACGAAGATTATGGAGGCTCTCAAAAGAGAGAGCCATGGATGGCTTCCAAGTACGAGAAGATTGAAGTCTTTGGATGCAAGGACGATTATATGTACCAACAAGATAAAGAACTAAAGTTGGAACGAGGTAGGACTCTACATTGTTCAAAGTATTCCGTACACCCTGGAGGAACAAAAATGTATCAAGACTTGTAGCAGTATTATTGGTGGAATGGTATGAAACGAGAAATTGCTGAACAGATAGGTAGATGTTTAGTATGCCAACAAGTAAAGGCTAAACACCAGCGACCTGCTGGGTAATTAAAACCACTTGAGATTTCCCAATGGAAATAAGAACATGTGACAATGGAATTCATTGTAGGATGAAGTTGCCCAAAACCCGAAGTCATCATGACACTGTATGAGTAATAGTGGATAGGTTGACTAAATCTGCACATTTCTTACCTATGTCAAATAGAGATTCAATGGAGAAATTAGTGGAAATGTATGTCGAAACATAGTTTGCCTTCATGGCATACTGTGAGTATAGTCTCCGATCATGATCCTCGATTCACTTCAAGATTTTGGGTAACATATCAAGAAGTAACTGGTACCCAATTAAGATCAAGTCTTGCTTATCATCCACAAACGGATGGACAATAGGAAAGAACCATCCAAACCTTAGAAGAAATGTTAAGAGCTTGTCTGTCTCTTATACACATCTAGATGTGTATAAGAGACAGAAACTTGTGGAGTTTTCTTATAACAATAGTTATCATAGCGGTATAGGCATGGCTCCATTTGAGGCATTGTATGGAAGGAAGAACAGATCACCTCTGTATTGGGATGAAGTGGGTGAGAAGCAAGTCACTGGTCCGGACTTGGTGGATGGGTGAAGAACTTTAAGTAAAATCAAGGTGATTAGAGAACGGTTGAAAGTGGCGCAAGATCGAAATAAAAGTTGGGCGAATAGCAAGAGAAGGCCATTAGAATTTCAAGTGGGTGATAAGGTACATGTTTGAGTTTCAACTAGTAAGGGAGTGATGAGGTTTGGAGTAAGTGGCAAGTTAAGCCCAAGGCATAATGAACCATATGAGATACTAGAAAGAGTGTGAAACTTAGCTTATCGTTTTGACCAGTGACTTGCTTCTCACCCACTATACACAATACTTACGTACATGTGTCACAACTGAGAAAGTACATGCAGGATTCAAGTCATGTCATTCAAGATCAATCGATAGCAATCAAGAGTGATTTGACTTATGAAGAAGTTCCCTTGAGAATAGTAGATCACAAAGAGCAGCAATTACATCGCTGAACGATTCCTTGTGTTAAAGTCCAGTGGTCAAATCAAACAGTACGTGAAGCAACATGGGAGTTGGAAGAAGAGGTTAAGAAGAAGAATTATCCCCATCTCTTTGAACAAGGTACGTAAGTTTCGAGGACGAAACTCTGGTAAGGGGGGAGAATGTCAAGACTCGTTAAAATAATAATAATAATAATAATAATATCATAATAATAATATTTAGATAATTATGTGTTAGGATAGGAATCCTAATAGATAGAATTTTACTCCTCCTTGGAGCTCTCATGTGAAAAGACCTAAGCATACTATTTCTATCTGAAGTGTGGGAATTTAAACTTATCAGGAGTTTGTACTATTCCTATAAATACCCCATGAGCACATCAAAATTCACCTTAGGTTATGAGAAAAGAGCAACAAATATCTCAAGTGTTTTAGGCATCCAAATTAAGTAAGTGTTGTATTTTTATATGAAATAAATTATTTTTCATTTATTAATTTGTTTATTTATTGTTTTTTTTTCTTTTCTTATTTGATATTTAAAAAAAAAAGATTTCAAGATGATGATGTTGACATATCGGGGAAAACATTGCCTTCCCTGTCAACACCAGGTTTGTTGTTAAATTAGTATTTAACCCAAAAGTTTTAAAAATGGTACTGATTCGGTCCATATATATTTTTTTTAAGTTTTGAATTTGACCCTATGGTTCTGTGGGGAACCAAGCCAGTCCAGAATGCTATAAAAAAATTTTAAGTCTGAAGAAGTTTCTAAAAATTTCAGTTGACCCCTGAGACTTTTCTAAAGTTACCATAGGCTTTCAAAAGTTTCTTAAACTATTTTATGACACTAAGACTTTTATAAAAATCCCAAAGAAAGTTTTGAAAATTTTATTTAAGGACCCTAATGCTTCAAGAAAGTCCTAACGAAGTTAAGAAAAATATTTTACGCTTATGGATGCTTAGTGTTAGACTATTCTAACTTGGGATAAGTACTTAGGGTATGTTTCTAAGAATAAGTATGAATGAATTATGGGGGAATAGGTTGGATATATTTCATAGGATAAAATGTGTTAAATTAGAGTAAGGAATTTTAACGCATAGGATTTTGTGGATTGTTAATAAGAGCATACGAAGAGATACGACTGAAGGATAACTGACTTCTTGACATTCGAGGTAGGTGGTTCTTACCTTTTGGTTTTCAAAAATTGTTTTGTAAAATGACAATTCACTTATTTTTGTAGCACTTTAATTTTTGTTAAATGTTAGAAAGTTTCTTTCGAAAGTTATGTTATCTTATGAATATGGACCATGTTGGGTAATTTTTAAATTTTATGTTATGCAAAAGTATAAGTGACATTTCTTGGTTACATGTGTATGTAAAAAGTATGAGATATCTCTAAATATTAACAGTGCAGGAGTCAGTAGTTAGATGATGGTCTAATTGTGTCTAGTGGGTTTGGCCAACCCCTTGGCATCCTACCTAGTGGGGGACTGCAGCTAGGCTAAGTACTCAGAACTGACGAAGAAATATAGTTGATATATATGAGTCAATGTGTTATGTGTTATGTGGGTTGGTCACGCAGAATCAACCGTTCCGGGTACTAAGACTCATGTGAATTGTCCAATCCCATGCCTGACACAATACACATTCTATGTGTGTATAACTTGTGAAATGTGAAAAGTTCTTAAGAAAACTGAAAATGATTGATGATGTGATTGATAAAAATATATACGTATTGTAACTGCATGGTCCAACAGAAGATATTTGCTACCTGCTGGGTAATTTATCGCACATTCCCCTATTATTAAGGTTTTACGCAGATAGAGAAGTAGAGTATATTATATTGAAGGATGGTGATTCGACGGACAAGAACAGGGAAAGAGATTAAGATGGAGCCTAGAACTGGATAGATAATGCACTTACTTGAATTTTCCAATAAGGGAACCTACATGCTCCAAAATGATATGACTCAATAGAAAGGCTAGAGGATATTTTCGTTACTCATTTTAATTTGTTACCGCAAAATTGATAGAATTTATAAGCAACGTTTCCGTGTTATTAGTCTTACTATTTTTATTTATTAGTATGTGATTGAGGTTGCTATATGAGCCTTGTATTCTCGGATAAGAGTACGGTGAATGGCATGTGCCCAGCATATGCGGGTTGGGGATGTGACAATTATCGAAGCATGCAGTCATACATTCATGCGAATCATTCTATCAATCATGTATTCCAAGCATCATGCTCAAACAGGCATACTCATACACATTCAACCATTTGGATCCGGACAAACTCATTAAATACTTGCCTCCTATCGACTACTTGGATATCTAGTCCCGGCTGTTGGTTCCTCCAAGCAAATCAAACGTTCGTACTTTCCTAACTATCGACAGTTAGGATGGTCACATTCATGTATTGCGGAACTAGTTCCGTCGATACTTAACTAGCATTCATGAGCTTACATTCAGAATCACACATACATGCATAAGTCAAGCTTTCATACTTCTCACAAGCCACATTTATATCACAAGTCATTACATGCATTACTATAAATATCACATTCATCATTTAGGCAATCATAAATTATACATATACCCATTCCATAGTTATATTCAAAGTATGCCTTTCTAAAATAGGATAAGAGTTCATGAATCATTTTAGAAAACATAAAGAGTACACAGACCAGTTACTTCAATTCAATTCTTACCACCAATGCTTTACTAAAGCAGTCCAACATCAATTCAACAACCGAACCTATAATTCACCAATATATTCTTAATTCCATAGTTCGAATATCCATAAGAATAGTCTACTACAATTATCAATAAATCCTAAATAACCTTTAACCGAGACTAATCTAATTCCTTGTCTTACATACCCAAATCACAATATAATACCAACCCATGGCATAATATTACATTCCCAAACATATATTGAATTACAATAGCACATGCAAAGGCAATAATCTAGAATTAACCTAAATCTCATACATGAAAGGCCAGTTCTATCACTTCCTTCTAGCATTTAATCCATAAATCCAAGTAATAGATATAATTAATATATTGATTGTGAGATCCAATGGTAATCCCAAACTCTTCTTAGCTTATCTCATTGTCTATCAGACTTCAATGTATGGGGGGGTATCCTCTACAACTTTTCCTTCCAATGGCTATTCTTTGCTTTATAAGATTCTATGTGGAGCATGAATGAAGTATGAGGGACAAATGGAGAAAGATGGAGCTTTGAGAATGGTGGAGACTTGATCTGAACTTAAGGAGATAGAAGAGGAGATGCGAGAGGGTGTATAAGAGAATGGAACAAAATAAGACTTCTAATTCTCTATTTTTTTTTTCTTAATCTGATGGCTCAAGAGCCGTTAATAACAAGGGAAAACAAAGCATTAATAGTGCACTAAAAGACTTCCAAATTTTGGTTAATTTCACAAAGACCCCCAAAAGTTGTGGGTTTCACATTCTCCCCTTCATACAAAAAGTTTCGGCCTCAGAAACTTCCTTGAAACTTCCTTCTTCACAAGCATAACATAAGTTTTTAACCAACACACTTCTGTTGTGAACTCTGATCAGAAACCTATAGTGCATCAATTGTCACTTAAACTGACATCAATCCATTATCTCCAAGTATGTAACTTCAATTTCCTTTCCGACAATTCATAGCCTATTTGATTCAAACATTCAAACTCTAGAAATCAAAACAACTACGGATATCAGTTGCTCAAGTCCAAAGAATTACTGTGATACTAAGTTTGGGTTGATCACTTCCAAACAAAGAATCACGTGAAATTCTAAGTTTAAGCCACTTAGTTTTACCTCAAAAATCAAACTTTTTAACCATTACAATGAAATTCCCCAATTAATTAATCAAAAATTCTATATCCAAATACAACATAAATACAAACAAACCCCACAGTCTGGCGTCCTATAAATATCAAACCTAGGACACACTACAAAGATCAAATGGGAAGCTCTGATACCATTCTGTCACACCTCGGACTGGGGTGAACCCATACACATACAGATGTGTATAAGAGACACTCCTTAGAACCCATCTAATGAATTTCCCATATCTACAACATATGGGTAGAATCGCGATATGAGCTAAACGCACGCTCAGTAAGTAGTCCAAGTACTCTATACACATCAGTATGTGTATTATAGACAATAAATTATGAAAACGGTTATCGAAGCATGCAGTCATACATTCATACAAATCATTCTATCCATCATGCATTCCAAGCATCATGCTCAAACAGGCATACTCATACACATTCAGTCATTTCGATCCGGACAAGCTCATGACATACTTGCCTCTAATCGACTACTTGGATATCCAGTCCCGACTGTTGGTCCCGCCAGGTAGGCCAAACATTCGTACTTTCCTAACTATCGACCGTTAGGATGGTCACATTCATATATTCATGAACTCTTATCACAGTACCTAACTAGCATTCATGAGCTTACATTCACAATCACACATACATGCATATGTCAAGCTTTCATACTTCCACAAGACACATTCATATCCACAAGTCATTACATGCATTACTATATATATCACATTCATCATTTAGGCAAGCATAAATTATACATATACCCATGCCATAGTTATATTCAAAGCAGGCCTTTCCAAAATATGATAAGAGTTCATGAATCCTTTTAGAAAACATAAAGAGTACACAGACCACTTAATTCAATTGGATTCTTACCACCAATGCTTAGCTTAAGCAGTCCAACATTAATTCAGCAATCGAACCTACAATTCACCAATATATGCTTAATACCACATTTTGAATATCCATAAGAATAGTCTACCACAATTATCAATAAATACTAAATGTGTATGACCGAGACTAATCTAATTTCATGTCTTACATACCCAAATCACAATATAATACCGACCCATGGCATAATATTACATTCCCAAACATATATATAGAATTCCAATAGCACATGCATATTGATAATCTAGAATTAGTCTAAAGGTTCGATTGCTGAATTAATGTTGGAATAGTAGAGACTAAGCACTGTCTCTTATACACATCCAAGAAATAGATATAATCAGTACCTTGATTGTGAGATCCAATGGTAATACCAAACTCTTCTTAGCTTATCTCCTTTCTATCCACTTCAAGATCCCTTTATCCTCTAGTTGATATTCCCTCCAATGGCTATTGCTCCTTTCTTTGATTCTATATGGAGCATGAACGAAGTATGAGGGACAAATGGAGAAAGATGGAGCTTTGAGAATGGTGGAGACTTGATAGTGAACTTAAGGAGATAGAGGAGGAGATGCGAAAGGGAGCTGAGTGGATGAAAATGAGACTTCTAAGTTTTTGCTAATTTTTGTTAATTTGATGGCTCAAGAGCGGTTAATGACAAAGGAAAACAAAGCATTAATAGTGCACTAGAAGACCTCCAAATTTTGGTTAATTTCAGAAAGGCCCCCAAAAGTTGCGGGTTTCACACCTTGCATGTAAAATACCTTTCCATGTAAAATATGCTCCAGGCTTCTCCTCAACCTCCAAAAAAGAGGAATCCTTTTTGGAAAATACTTAGCCTTCAATATGCAATGCAGTAAATAATCTTCCATTGTAAGAATTCTCCATTCTTGCTTGGCAAGCATTGCACGATTAAAATTTTGTTAGTTTAGAAGCCAAAAACCTCCAGCAGCTTTTGGTTCACACAACCTATTCCAAGCCCTCCAGTAGATCTTCCTACAATCACTCTTGCCTTTCCACCAATAATTCACCATTAAGGATTGGATCTCTTTTAGAATTTTGTCTGGCAAGAGACTATTGACATTCCACAAGCCAATAGTAAATTTGTTTATACCAGAAGTTGAATACTTGTATACCCAGGTGACGAAATGGCTTGTCTAATACCTTGTGTTATAGCTTTGCTAAATACCACAAACCGATTTGTCAAAATTAATTTGTTGTCCCGAGACCCCCATACATTATGGTGATGTATTGGTGTCATTCTACTTCGGACTGTATCATTACCAAATAGAAAGGTATCATTCGCAAAATGAAGGTATTACATCTGTTGCTTATACACATCGTCAGATGCCATAAGAGACAGTTTTCCTCAAGATGACCTCTGGAGAATGCACGAAAACCTTGGAGCATAACAAGAATAAATAAGGGGACAGGGGATCACCCAGACGAATTCACCTTTGGCGATCATCTGTTACCGCAATTTAGATCCATTTAATAGAAAATAGAAAAGAGTATGACTATGAAGACACACAGACATAATTAATTACACAAATCAACTATGAAAACCTAAAGCACTCAAAGTCCTATCTAAAAATTCCACTCAACATGATCGTGAGCTTTACTCATATCCAATTTGATAGACATCAATCCTCATCTAGATGTGTATTAGATTTAAGAAAATGATTAAGTTCATATGAAACAAGGATGTCGTTAGTCATTAATCTATCGTTCAGAAAAGCTATCTGATTTTCAGAAATGGTTGAAAGCAAAACCAACTAATCCTATTAGACAACACTTGTCTAATCAATTTATAAGAGACAATACACAGGATAATTGGCCAAAAATAAGCTTCATTGACCTTCGAAATAAGCACTATATATATATAGTTAGCAATTTCTCAATAAAACCATTGTTAAGAAAATTAAGCACACTTTGAGAAAGAACCTTACCTACCACATGCCAAAATTTTTGAAAATGGGCTAAATCCATATGCCAAAATTTTTGGAAATGGGCTATATCCATTTGGTCATGGTGATTTCAACTGGCTCATCTAGGATAAAGCATTAAATACTTCTAAACTTGTGATAGTGTGGAGCAGCCTTTCATTCTTATCTTGAGTACCTTCTTCTTCACTCTTTCCAAAACCCTTGAAACGGAGACATTTGGTGGATTACTATTCTCAAACATCCTTGATAAATGATCACTAATAATACCTTCGATCTCATCCAAATGATTACACCAACTCCCATTAAAATCCCTTAACCCTTCCACTTGATTTATGTTCTTATTTCGAAGGCTTTGGCATGAAAAAATCTAGTGCTTTTATCCCCTTCCCTAAAATGATGAATGTGATATATACCTACATTTGTCCAATTTTCCATGTAAATCAAAATCCACAATCTCAACGTTACCGTTATCACTTCCTCACATGCGGCTAACTGTATCCACATTGCTTCGAAGCAATCTCGAAAGATACAGTTATACAGGTATAAGAGACAGTAGGCTGGGGATATTGAACGTCTCGATGGTCTGATATATGAGAAGATATGAGTGAGTTCCAGTGATTGAAAAATAGACATCCAAGCCTTAGTAGGACAAGCCCTTATCAAGCCTTTAGCGATATTCGTACTCAACCAGTTGTTGGACCATGTAAACTTGTATCCTCTGTGAATAACCTAAATGGTGAGAATGACAATGCTCTAAAGGCTTTCTAAAGACTCTAATTTGCCATGGTGATCTCTTGGACTTCCCCATAAATTCATATGGTAAAAGGACCTCATTCAAATCACCAATGCAAACCCGAGAGAGAAGACAATATTAAATTTTTTAAAATCATTCCACCCTGAACTCCTCTTGGTGATATGTGGTTCATTCATAGACTCCAATAAGCTGCCAAGGACCAGAGGAGTTAGAAGAGATAACAAAAACGTCAATAGAACG
Organism: Cinchona pubescens; assembly: GCA_025175665.1. Classification (NCBI taxonomy): domain Eukaryota; kingdom Viridiplantae; phylum Streptophyta; class Magnoliopsida; order Gentianales; family Rubiaceae; genus Cinchona; species Cinchona pubescens. The sequence goes on from JANKKI010000471.1 coordinate 524,589, forward strand.
AGAAGAAAAACCTAATAACGACACTTGAATGTTTTTATTCCACAAAAGATCTAGATGTTCTGCTGGAGGGCTTGGAATCTCCACAATGGCTTTTTTCATCACTGGTTCTTCAATAGATAACTCATCATTGACCAAACCCTTAGCTTCTAACCTTTTCTAGCCTTTAAGTTTGACAACCGCAGTGGTAATTAGATTTTCTTGCATACCCTTAGATTTTCATGTCCATTTTCTATCCCGTGCTTCACATTTTTTTATTTTAGATCCCTTATTTTTAGCCGTTGTGGGGTCTTCTAATAATTGGACATTTACCAAAAAAAATCTCATCCTTAGGCACGATAGACATTACTGATCCTGAACTATATTAGATACTTTATTTTGTAGATCTCCCATCACAGTATTTGATTCTAAATTCAAACCAGACTATTCTCCAATAACCTCAACTGACTCCTTAACAATAACTTTAGCCAAGGAATCCTTGTCGACTACAGATGTTGCATGCATCGTCTCTTATACACATCTAGATGTGTATAAGAGAGCAGCAACATAATTGAGTCTCCATGGAATTATTAAATATTCTCTGAAACAAGCCCCGTACTGAAATCCAAACTGCTAGGAAGATGATCGAGGTTAGCTCTCTCTTAAACAATCTCGTTCAACATGGCTAAGAAGTGTATAATACTCAAGATAAGAATGAAAGGCTGCTCAAAACTATAACACAAGTATATTGCATTTGTCTTGACCAAAACACAAATGCATCATCCTTCTTAGAGGTTTGTTAATATGACTATAAACCCTTACCCTTAAATACTTTCACCGAGAAATGCCCTCCTCATCCACATGAAGATCTATAAATTTTCCACAAGCTTGTTACCAATTAGTTTAACAATTCACAAATTCATATGGTTCAAAGGTAGATCATAAATTCTGACCCAAAATCGACCACACTAGACAAACCTTCAAAGATTGAATATCCCAAAGAACTCCGAGAGCACCACCGCTTTATTATCAAAAACCCAGAGGCAACTTGTATAACCCTTGGATATGATTTAATAGTGTCTCTTGATAGAAATCTGTCTGTGTATAAGAGACTCTACTCATTCATGCATGGTTCAACTAAGTGAGGGAACTGATTTGTATAAGAGATTGCTAACTACCCTCATATTCACAAGCTCGAGGGCAATAAAACCTATCCCAACAGAAATCAGTTCCCTCACTTTCGAACATCCTATGAGATATCAACCGATGCAATAACAGGTTTTTTTTTTTATCGGTGATATTCAATTCACCATAGATGTTCAAGATCCCCAGCCATCAATAAAAAATTGGGTTTCTTTACTAAGAGACAGACTCATCAGGTGGGGGTTGATTTGGCCCTTAGTAAAGATGTGTATAAGAGACAGCAGTGAGGGTTTTCTCTCTGAGTCTCTATGAAAAGACCAGTAGATACCTAATGGAGAAGACCGAACAAGACCAAGTAGATTGAGGAAAGATAAAAAGAAGCTAAGATGAATTAAGGATCCTACTAGTTAAACTGGAGAAGAAAATAACTTGCATGGGGCAAGAAAGAGACTCAGAGAGAAAACCCTCACTGAGAGAACCCTCATGAGAAAAAATTGTGTAAGGCCCCAAAACGAAGATTTACCGTAAATTTTATTTTTAAAAAAAATAGCACAAACAGCTTGTAAACCACTTGTAAGAATTTCAATTACGAAGGACTAATTATTGTGCAAGGGTGAGGAGTGTCGGCAGTTTCATTTACATTTACATTTGAATCTTCAGGATTTGTTCTTTTTGGGTAATAAACCTAAAATCATTAGTATATATTTCCAAAAGTTTGTCTTTACAATGTTAAGTGATGAGTTCATAATTATGCTATATTTTAAGTGTCATTTACCATATTTTTATGTGTTGTAAGGAATATTTGAGTTATTGTTAAACTTAATTTAGTTATTCTTAGTTTTTGTTGGGTTAAAGTAAAAAAAAAGCTTAAAAAGATGGTCAAGATCTTGAAAATGCTAAGGGTGAAACATGCACGAGTATGACGCTATTCTGGATGCTATTTTGTATTTTTTTAGTAACTTTCCATTTTGAGCTCCAATCGATTTGATTCAACCTGCATTGGAAAATTAAGATAAAGAACTACAACTTTCATTTTTTTCCACTTTTCCAGATTCCAAGAGTATCGGGGTCAAAATAGAAGTCAAAGTTGAAGTGCAGTATAAAGGCCCAGCGCACATGCATGGGGTTTGCCTAGGGCACACATGTACGCAGATCAAGCAGAGAATGTGCGCCTGATACAGTGATGTTACGTGATTTTTTAATTCTTAGCTGATTCTTTGCCCGGTTGTATGCTATATTTTCATACGATTTCACATTCTTATCCTTAGACAATAATTGTAACCCTAGTATTCATTATAAATACACCATGTAAGGTAATTAGAGAAGAGTCGACATTTTATTTTCTTGTTTTAGCTAGAGTTTTCACTAGAGAAAATTCTTGGTTATTCTTTCATGGCACTTAGTGCCTAAACCATTTTTATTGGTCGAGGGAATTGAAGCCTTGATCAATTCTACTATGTGTGAGACATTTTGTTCTTGAACTTATTCACTTTTATATCAAGTATTGATTATTTTTTTGTGATTAATTTTATGATTGTTCTCTTTAACTTGCTATTGCTATAAATATTAAGTTATTGGGATTAATCTATAGCTAGATTGTTTTAATTGCACAAGTTTAATTCAATATGTGAAGCACCTAAGTTTGATAATTTTCGAGAATATTTGATAATTTTTATAAAATACTTGATTCATGTTGACATAATGCTATAGCCAATTATAATATTTAGATTGATCTCTTATACACATCTAGATGTACATAACAGACAGATGTCTTATTTTTTGGCTGTGGACAAATTTATAGACCAAAATGTTGGCACCAATATTTTGTCGTGTATTCTCTTAAGGGAGTAAGTTTCTTCCGGATTATTGTAGGATCTATAAGTCAACAAGATTCTTCCATTTTCTTATTGTCTCAAGGGAATTATTTGTTTTGTTCTATTTTGTTTAGTGTTACTTTAACCTTTGATTTGTGACAAGGGGATATTTATAGCGGATACTGCTCCAAACACGAATTAAATCCGGGGAAGCTTTTATTTTTCTCATTTTATGCTTTTATTTTTGCATTAAGGACAATACTTATTTTTTAAGTGTGGGGTGGGGCAGTTTTTTGAATTTTTAAGTTGTTTGGTGCATTTTCCTCAATTTTGCTACAATATATTTTGACTTTTCTGTTTGATCTGAGAGCTTGTCAAAATTTTGAAAATTTTTGTCAATTAATTTACCAGTTTTGAAATTTTTTGAAATTTTTTGCTTAACATTATTTTTTCCATTTTTCTGCGTAATAAATTTTTAGTTGAACCATGCATGAATGAGTAAAAAGAGTTAACAGCTTAAATTCATGATTTTCAGGATTTTTGGGAACTAAGCCATATATTAATTGTTTACTCAGAATATTTAGATCTACCTTTGAACCAATTATGTTGCATCCCAAAAACTTACTTTATTAAATTTTTGAAACTAATTCTTAGACGACTTGATTTAGTTTTAAAATGAGGGTAGTGCATTCTTTGTTTCTTTAGCCTTTCTAGCTAACTATTTTAACAATTTATTTCTAAGTATCTTGTTTGAGCCTTATTTTTGGGAAGAGAAACATTATTCATCTTCTTTCACTTAAACTCAATTTACCTATCCTTATTGAGTTTAATATTTCTTTTAATTTTTTTATCCTAAATCATCCCTTTAAGAGCTTTATGATGCACATTATATGTTCAGGGGATATAAGGGTGGAAGTATGTGAGAAGTGGGTGGTGGACATTTATGGAACAAAATGGGCTATTGGAAAAATTGCTAAAGAATAAAAATAATAATAATGGGAGTTATTGATATATAATGGTAGTGCCTAATACTGGTACCTGTATTTGCAGGTAGTACCCAACACTGGTACCTGCGTGTTTATATGTTGCGGGTAGTGCCTACCATGTACCTATACTCAGAGTATAGGCTGTCTCTTATACACATCTAGATGTGTATAAGAGACAGCACTGGCTCAAGCACATTTAGCTCATTCAAGAAGGAGGACTTATATGATCATTGGTTGTTCTAACTCTTCATGAAGAGTTCAGGTTTTTCAATTATGGGGTTGTGGATGTAAGATATTTCGTATGTGAATAAAAGTTTCAATTTAATGTGTGGCCACCATTACTATAAAACTCTTCTTCTTGTTTGTTATATAATCTCCCTTGTTTTACTAACTAATATCCTAACCTATAGTTTAAGTTAAAATTCCTCCATAATTTATATAGAATCGGTTGCCTAGATTAGTGGAGGGGTGTAAGAAGAGTGAACTATGGGGTGTTTAAAAAAATTTTAAGGGTCCTCATGATTTAATCTAAATATTTTCAAATCTAAATTTTTGAATGGCTATACACACATGCACAAGAATTTCTTGTTTTGGTTTTTATTAACATTTGAACTTATTTTGGTTCTTAGACTACTCGGATTGGTGGATTAATTACTGATTATTTATGTGGATATTTGAGGAAATATGTTGAGTGTAATTTGGTTACTAAGTGATGATGCAAAAATAATATGCTCAATAAAAATATTATACGTGGCTTTAGCCTTGAGTCTATCAAAAGTATTTTGTTAATTTTACCCTCATGGTTAAAATGGGCCAACATGAGTCAAGTATTATATATTCAACCCATGATTTGATCCAACTCAACAACCATAGGTATAAATATGAAAATGATATGTCATGTTAAAAAATCACTTTCTTGATTCCATAAGCTGGGTATTCTTATTGAATTTTACTCTCTAGTCTAAATAATAATTTAAGTGTCGGAGGCTAACTTGGAGGACAAAATCCTGCCCTTTTTTTTTACAGGTTATCCAGATGTAAGCACTATATGTGGTGCACAACCTCTGCTTTAAACGATACTGTACTCAGATTAACGCTAACTCGAATTTTTGTATCAAGACACTAAACATTATAGCATATAGTAACAATGATGTCTTAACAAGGTAACATTTGTTGATGATGTTAATTATTTTAGGGAAAAATGCTCAAATAGTCTCTAACATTTACGTATATAACATTTTATTTACTCCAAGTATAAAATAATGTAAATATATCCCAACTTATGCGAAACACACTATTTTTGTTTGAGACCATGTACACAATTTTTTGAAATGAAAAGTCACTAGTGCAAGAGTGTGCCTGGTCACTCTATGCCAAGAAGAGTGACGGAATTAATCTACCTATTGTAGTGGGCCTAGGTCCATACAACAGGTAGATTAGAAATCTTATGGAGCCTCTTGTATCCCTACGATAAGAGACTAGGTATGAGCTAAAATGTTTATTAAGAGAGAGATAGATTTGAGTGAAGAATGAGTTAAAATGGATCACACTATTATAGAAACCATCACGTGGAGCAAATTGGATATAGTTTGGATGATGAAGCAATAACTCTCTTGTTTGATCTCTGATTGCTGTGATTTTGGATGATTTAAACCCCTGTCTCTTATACACATCTAGATGTGTATAAGAGACAGATCCAGGAATCACTTGAATTAGAGCTCCGACAAGAAAGTTATGCTCAATCTGTATAATTGTGTCATAATATAAGACACACCTAAGCAGATTTTGCAACTTTTTTTTGGGGGAATTGGTGAAGATAGGGTTACGAATATTGTATGTTTCCGGGATGTACAATAAGGGGCGAAGAAACTTACTCAATTGTGGAGAATACCTGTCTCTTATACACATCTAGATGTGTATAAGAGACAGTAGCTAATTCTCAAAAAGGGCACATGCGTGACAAAATTACAACGCATGTGTGCTAGCTCCAGAAGCTCGACTTTTTGTTCTGCTAGGCACACACATGCGCAGTAAAATTTTAGCACATGTGCGCTGATCAATGGATAGGTCTTTGAGGTTTCCTTATTTTGCAAGAAAAGTCCTCCCATGGGCCCGTTTGCATGGGAAATGTTTTGCATTTGAAGGTGTTTTGCAATCTTCTGGGTAAACCAAAAGATGATCCAAGGGTTGCCATCGATCGGTTTGGGACAATTTAGGAAGGAGATGCATTGGATTGGTTTTGAAGGATTTCAAGATGTTGAGGATCTGGTCGGGCTGGATCCTCCTCCTCATTATCTGATTCTTTGCAATTTTTCCAGTAGCGCTTTCACTTCCATAAATACACATCTAGATGTGTCTCACATACAGAGTTAGAGGTCTCTTAGTATGACGGATCTGGAGTATCAATAAATCAACTTGGGCCATTAATACACATGAATGTAATAAAGACAAGGTTAACATGTGATGCACAACATGAATGCAAAATATTAACACCTGTCTCTTATACACATCTAGATGTGTATAAGAGACAGTCCATATATTAACCTGTGATCTCTTTTCGAGAGAGAATTTTTCTTACTCGAATATGATTCATCTCCACAGTTCCTACCACCTCTTATAGTTAGAATGGTCATACTAGACCAATGATCATATAAGTCCTTCCTGCTTCGAATTAGCCCACCAATCCGAGGATCTTCTAGAGATATATTCATACAAATGTTAAGAAAAATTCTCTCTCGAAAAGAGATCACAGGTTAATATATGGAAGATATAATGTCAAAAAAATATGAAAAAACCAGGTGTTGATATTGAGGGACCTTTTGTGTTAGAAGCAGTCTCTTTAATAGCAGATTCCTTTAACGAGCCGTTTGTGCTCTAAATACCATTTTTTGAGCTAAATGTGCTTGAGCCAGTGATCATAGAACTGTCTCTTATACACATATAGATGTGTATAAGAGACAGGGTCAAGAGTGAATAAATGAGGGTCATGCCATAGTCAAGCTAGTGACTATAAAAGAATGAGCTTCTTGGGAGGCAACCCAAGTCTTTAATTTAGTTGTTATTGCTTATCTTCTAGAAAGATATTCAATCAGCTTCATTTGAGTAAATTGGTTTGAATTATGTTAGCTCACATGAAGAGCAACCTATACTCGATCTTCACTTCTTGAGCATCGATAAGTTGCTCTTCTAGATGCTGTATCTCTGAGACAGATCCGTACTATATTTAGTATCTGACAGGTATACACCTCCTGCCACTAGGTTGGGCCTCTTCATGATCATCATCCATGTCCCTCCAATGCAGCCGCATAGCTAGATCCCCATGATATGTGGTAGCTGTCAGTGTCTAGTACTGTCCACAAGGTGGACCAAAGTGCCATACCGAGGTGATGGTGGCTGGACCCAAATGCCTAATGAAGTAATCTTTAAAGCTTCTCCAATGATGGTCAAGTTGTTGTGCATCACCATTTGACTATAGGACCAAGACTTTGCATCATTCCTTTCTTCTTCATTTATCGGAGCATTAAATACCAAACCTAAGGGTATTGGAATCATTGAAGTTCTCTGAGGTGGTGGTAGCTGTGGCTGTGGCTGGGTAGGGTGCTCCTCCTGGTGGTGCTTTTCATATTCTCTCACCATCCTATAGACATATTCCCGATTAATCCTTCCTCTAGGATGTGCATCTGTCAATGGTTCCAAATGATCAATCGGGCAACCCGCTATGGTGCAAAGATGGTGAATTAGACTAGGGGCATAAAATATGGGTCGTCCAAGCCTACCACTCTAAGAACCCTTGTCTAATATTGTGACCAACATTCAATATTTCATGTTGGCATAGACTAAGAGTACTTTGTCCCTTTGGATAAAGCTCACACCATTGGACCCCCAAATGCGGCTACTGATAAAATAAAACCATAACTTAGCCACTAATGAGGGTCCTTGACGTGCAAATTTTAACTCAGTGGCAGACGAAGTACTCTTAATCCATTCTACCTTTCTATAATAAATGGCATCTTTGACACATCTAGATGTGTATAAAGACATTGTTCAAAATGCCAAATCGATTGGGAGGTTAGGCTGTCTCTTGATACACATGGTAGATGACCATAAGAGACAGCATACGGGGGGTTTTGAGTACCAAAGATGCTGAACATCAATCAGAGGAGGAAATTGTTTACGGAAACACATTGATTTCTGAGGTTCAATTTGCTCACTACCCTCAAATCTAGTTGTTCCGAAAATCTGATGTGGATAGGAGAGACCCACTCCAGATTTTCTTTTTCTAGAACTAGTTCCTCTCCCTCACATTCTAACTCTTATTTCAGCACTGTCACATACCCCTCTCGTCATTTTCTTTATGTAAATGGAATTCAATCACCAATTTAAAAATCCAACCTTCAATCAGAATCAACAACACAAAATCACAATCACAAATTCCCAAAAAAATTGAATATTTCAATTCAACTCAATTCACAAATCAAACCAATAATTCCAATAATTGACAATTCAAAATCACAATTCTTCTAAAACAAAATTAGCACCAATTACTTGTCCACAATTCAAT